>JAVIWB010002674.1:0-332587 GCA_031893035.1 Dermolepida albohirtum
TATTGATCAACTCTAAGTTGTTACAAATTAAAGATAATTCCAAATTATTTTAAGTATTAAACAGTCTGAAAAGAAAATCTTTTTAATAGGTACAACGCAAGAAGTTCAATTAAACATCTTTTACAAGAGTAATGAGGGGGACTTAGTTCTCTTCTCAGAAAGCAGTATAAGTAGTCGAACTTCGCGAAAAAGCTTAACTGGAATAGGGAGAATTTCTCTTCGGAGCTATTACTTTACGACGGAGAAATAGCGAAAAGTGTTTCAAACTAAAAAGAAATAGGTGTATTACAAAAAGGAAGCGCTCCTTGAGAGTTGAATTTTAGCAGATTATGTCTGTACAAAGTTGAAAATAATGCCAGAAGCAGGCCCGTTTATTGTACTATATGGGTATTATTTCGGGGCTCGGAATAATTTGAATAGATGCTCTTACGTTTGGAAAGAAAGTGAAAGAGAAAAGGAGGGTGCAATTCAGTCCGTACATAGGTTAACGTTGTTTTACCTGTGTAATAATATTTATAATATTCTTTATTTCCCAGTAGATGAAGCCTAAATACCAAATAACAAATAAATTAATAAACTAGATGCATGCAATATATTGACAAAAACAAAAGAAGAAGTTTTATCACAGATCCAGATGCAACACTGTAATTAATCGTCTGCTGATGATGACAGCTTAATTGTCAAAATACGTATACAGAATATGAATATTGAAGTAGCGAGAGTTTTTATTATCTTTTTTTTATTAATTCAATTAACCACAGCCTCCATTAAAAATTACCACCAAATAAGAGAGCCTTAAAACCCAGAAAAATTAAAACAAACAAAACAAAAAAGGTACAATATCAAGCATACTCTACTTTTCTCGTGACATTAGTAAAGAGGAGGCAGGTGACGAAACTTGGCTGTACTATTACGATGTGCCAACCAAAGCTCAAAACAAAGTTTGGGTCTTTGATGATGGGGGTCAGAAAATCCCGATCTGTAAAGAAGAAAATGATAGCTGTATTTTACAAATCGAGTGGAATTGTGGAACGCGTCGTTTTGGACACACAGAAGACAACCACAGCTAAGTGGTATACTGAACAGAGCCTGCCTAAAGTCATTGGATCTATGAAGAACCTGGCGCCAAAGTCAGGAATGGACACCTGGTTCCTCCATCACGATAATGCTCCAGCTTGCTTTCTGCGACTTTGCACTGTTCCCGCATGTGAAAATGAAGCTAAAAGGGAGGCGGTTTTCCAGTGATGAGGATCTTCTTCGGGCTAGGGACAACGAGTGTGTTTTACTTCCTAGTGAATCTTGGCAGAACTGGTTTAAAGATTGATTTCTGAGGATGGAGAGGTGTATTGAGTGTAGAGAAAATTACATTGAAAAAATTAAATATTCAAAGCTGTATTGCAAAACTTTTCTAGACCCTTTGTAATTAAATTTGTTTAATTATTGTAAATGTTTATGAGACACAAAAGTTGTTTAGTTTTAACAACTTAATTTACATTTAAACCGACCTACAAAAAACGGTTTTAAATCGCGCGACTAATTGCTTAATATAAAGAAGACCATCTTGTCGAATCCTTACGAAGACTAGGTATTTGTAAAATTTTATTGAAAACCGAGGTAACCTCTTAATTGGAAGCGTATTTATTTGTGTAGGAAGCAATCCAGATATAACCGTACGCACGAACACATAATTAAATGCATCGATTCGGAAACTTGTAATATCAAAAGCATTTAATTCTATTAAAATCATATCTTCAGTAAATATTGTGGCAGTTCAAATATATGTTTTAGAATGTACAAAAATAAAGTAATGATTAAGGGACTTCAAATATGTATTTTGAAACATACAAAAATAAAGTAATGATTGAGAAGTTTCAAATATGTATTTTGGAACATACAAAATAAAGTAATAATTAAAAGAAGACCAAATATTTATTTTAAAATGTACGAAAATAAAGTAATGGTTAACGTAAATATTAATAGGAGGAATCTTAGTATGGCACTGAAGTATGCATAAGCAAGTGATCACTTGCACAAAATAAGTCTTTAACAATATTGTTCCATATTTAATATAATTCTGCTTTTACTCTCATGCGAAGTGCAATTCCGTGATTACAGTGCAAAGACGTTTCAGGTTGCGCTACCAAATTGGTCCTCCGAATGGGTGGAACATTCGCAGATGGTATCGACAGTTTATAGATACAGGATGTGTATGTAAAGGTAAGAGTCCTGGCCGCCCTTGTGTTTCTGAAGAAAATGTTGCACGAATTCAAACTGCTTTTAAACGTAATCCTTCAAAATCAACTCTTCGTGCAAATCGGGAGTCACAACTGCCTACAACAACAATTTGGCGTGTTTTGAGACGTCGGTTGGTTATGAAGCCGTACAAGTTACAGTTGTTACAAGCTCTGCGTCCTGATGATAAACGGTGTGGCATTTTGTAACGAGACTCATAATGCTATTGACAGTGATAACACTTTCGCACAACGCATCGTGTTCAGTGATGAAGCGACTTTCCATGTTTGTAGTCTGGTAAACTAACACAATATTCGAATTTGGGGTCTACAGAACCCACATGCCGCCATTGAACATGTACGAGATTCGCCTAAAATCAATGTTTTTTGTGCGATATCCCGATCATCTGTTTACGGCCCATTGTCCTTTGATGGAAACACGGTTAACGGTCAGCAGTATCTCGCTATGTTACAAAACTGGTTGTTTCCGGGGCTGCACGAAGACAACTTCATTTTTCAACAAGACGGGGCATCACCTCACTGGAATCCCCAAGTGCGTGAATATCTGAATCAAACTCAACCGAACCGTTGAATTGGTTGTCGAGGAGCTGGAGAATTGGCATGTCTCAGCTGGGCTCCACGGTCACCGGATTTGACACCCTGTGGGGTTTCGTTAAAGACAACGTTTATGTACCACCACTTCCACAGAGCCTGGAAGAGTTGAAGAGTTGGATCCGTACTGCCATAACATCATTGACGACGGACATGCTTGCCTGAGTATGGGAGAAATGAGTAACGATGCGATATTGTTCGTGTCGCTGATGGAGGACATATTGAATATCTGTAATCTGAACTTGAGAGGTTCGTAAATATGTGTGTAAAGTTTCATATTCGTATGTCTTAAAGGTTAATAAATATATGCATTCGAAATACGTATATTCTTTTTGAAATAACCTGTATTTAACTCTACTGTATATAAAGAGGTAAAATGAACACCTAACAAATGCTTTTCAGTTATATGCAATTTTTCGTAGTACTAAAGTAATTTTCTTTTTAAAAAAAGTTTCTTTTATTTGTTTTTTTTTTTAAGAATGTAGAATGATTAATTTTCTCCAGTGACCACGTTTGTGTATATACATACATATACAAACGAGTATAACACTCCAATTACGATATAATAGAGCTTTTAACACATACCATTTAACTCGCCAGATGAAATATCTAACACTGGCATTCTAAAATATTTTCTCAGTGTTGCGTTTTACGAAGAACCTAAATGGCGAATTTATACTGTGAACATGAACTACTTTACCAACAGAAAGAATTCGGAAGAAATTATTTTTTACGGCCAGGACTACGGCCAAAAGAGAACGCCATAAAACACCCAAAACAACACAGTGAAAATAAATTTTTTCCAAGCACCTAAGTATATTTGTTTAACGTTTTGTTATTGTGGGGCAATATTTTTTCGTGTTATACCGTTTCTGTTATATCAGCCAATAAAATTTTACTTTCTCCTATTATTTTTGTTTAACAGTGTGCGATAATATCCCCACACATAATAATAAAGAGTAATAATGGTGATTTCCGCCTCAACATTTTTTTTTCTTTCTTGTACTCCTTCCTCCGCGTTTATACGATCTATCCAGTCCAGTGGATCATGTCTATGAAAATGCTTGTGTGTTTGTGTGCACACGCACGCGCATAACTACGATGAAGCGGTGGCGGTTATAAAAGGAAAGGACAAATTTGATGTCAATATAAATAAAATTCCTCTTAGGGCAGCACAACTAAAAGATGAGGGAAGGCAAGAAAGATTTATTGAAGTGCCTAGGCATTGAGAAAACAAATCGAGACCCGCCGGAATTTAATGTTGGTGTAGGTTTTGGGCGGTGAAAAAATATATAACGCTTTTTGAATGGAACACAAACAACTTTAGTGGATCCCGGATGACATAGTTACTTTTATCAATTCGTCTGGCCGTGTATTGGAAAGTAAACAGTAATAAAGAGGGAAGACAGAAAGATAAAGTCTTGAAAATAGGAAAGTAGATACGGAAAAAGTATTAAAGTATAATGTCTTTTGGAAATGCTTATTTGTTTGCTCATGCAAAATTTTGACCTACATATTAGAACAGTGAAAGAGGATTATTCGTTTTTCATGGCGACTGTCTTTGGCATATACTCGTAACACAAGTATTTGAATAACTACGTGTCATATTAAGTCATTATTGTTTGCACTAATGATACTTGTAACTAATTCTTACATTTCTATTTTCCAAAATAATATGAAAAAATATTTATTTCAGCCTTTCCACTATCTAAACCGATGATGTAAATTCATATTATCAAACTCTCTATGAAGCTCTTTCGCAAATGACCAAAACTAGTATTAAAAGAACGGTTGTAGATTTCTAATAACAAATTCAGATTGCGAAACGTAAATATCGAATAGTCAAGTCTTTCTTTGTCATATTTTTGGACACCAATCAAGCCTTCGATAAAGTACGGTTATTATTATCGTATTTACGAGGGAGCGTTTTTATATTCGCGGAATCGGGGACAAGGGGCGGAAATAAAAAAAAACAAATTATTTTTCTTTTTCAATATATTCACCTGCAAGACGGATACATTTTTCACATCTTTCAATTAATTTATTTATACCCTCATAAAAAATGATTTCTCTTTATCTGCAAAATACGCCGAAACTGCCTCCTTGACTTCATCATCGGCAGTAAATTTTTTACACCGCAGCTCTTTTTTCATTTTCGGAAACAGGTAATAATCACTCGGGGCCAGGTCTGGGCTGTAGGGCGGGTGATTCACAATTTCGAAGCCCACCTTATGCAGGGCAGCTTTTGTGGACGGGCGCGTTGTCGTGCAAAAGCAGAACACCTTTTGTCAATTTTCCCCGTCTTTTCTCTTTAATGGCTTCTTTTAGTCGCTCTAATATTGAAGCGTAATATTCTCCGGTTATAGAAACATCTTCATCTTTATAATCAATCAACAATATTCCTTCCGAGTCCCAAAATACCGTTGCCATGAGTTTCCCAGCTGATTGTGACACTTTAAATTTCTTGGGAGGTGCTGTGCCCTTTTTATGCCACGGCATGGAGACTTGTTTGGACTCAGGTTCATAATGATGAACCCAAGTTTCGTCTCCAGTAACAACTCCACTCAATACACCATCCTTGTCTTCATTACAGAGGTCCAAAAATGCACGCGAACACTCTACGCGCTGTTGTTTTTGCGGCGGCGTGAGCATTCTCGGCACCCATCTTGCGCTGACCTTAGACATGCCGAGATGATCGTGTAGGATTTTAAAAATTGTTGTATCGGATACTCCAACCATTTCTGCGAGTTGTTTCTTCTTTAGTCGAGCATCTTCGAGTACAATTTGTTCAACTTTTTGGATAAGTGCTGGCGCGGTCACCTCAATGCTCCTGCCAGGCCTCGGGTCGTCTTCAAGGGATTCCCTTCCTTGTTTAAATAAACTATGCCACTTGTACACCATGGTTTTTCCTGGACAAGAGTCGCCGTAAACCAATGACATCTCATTCATTATGGTCGCGACTGATTTTACTTGCCTGGTAAGGAACTTTATAACGGCACGATATTCGATTTTTTCCATATTTCACTTTTCACTCCTGATTATGTTACTTGGTTGACGATAGCTCAAAGACTAACTGTCTAATAATAATGAAACTTCGTATTTATACTAATCATGAGTCGCTGCACAGGCCACGCTCCCAATGCGCCTACGCACCCCTCTACAACCCGCTCATTCCGCGAATATAAAAACGCTCCCTCGTATAAGCAGATATACCCTTTTTGAACATAAAACATTAGTTACTTTACCTTTTGTACGTGAATGTCGATACTATTTTGTCCATAATGTCGACAACTCCCTTTGCTTTATTATAGTAGGGGATCATTTCGGGCTTTTACTTAGAGTCCTCATTGACAGCTGCGTTATGATACTTAATACTTAGTAAAATTACTCATTTCTTCTTTCTAATGCGTAACTTACCATACGTACCTTGTTTTTAAAGCAAAATAAAGAAGATGCAACTAAATGATTTTTCGATGGCTTCATTTCCTTTGGAATATCTCACTTACTTAGACACAGAGTACCAACGAACGTAATACATTCAAAGACATACATGTTATATTTTGCGAAAGTAACACTGCAATAGATTTATACCTCTTTGAAAATGTCGAGTTCAGTGCTTGAAAAAGTACATTTGCGGCACACGCATTACTTTTCTTATTTAATTAAAGGAAAAAAAGCCACTGAAAGTCATAGTGTGCTGGTAGATGAGCGTGCTCCAAATATAAAAACACGTGAGGCGTGGTTTCCACAATTCAAAAGTAGTGATTTCGAAGACAAAGAACATTCTGGCAGATCGAAAAAATTTAAGGATTCGAAACTTCAGGAGTTATTGGATGAAGACCCAACCCAAACTCAAAAACAATTGGCAGAAGCGTTAAATTTAGCCCAAGAAACGATTAGCAACCGATTACGGGCAATGGTTAAAAATCTAAGAGATGGGGAAATGGGTTCTACATCAATTGAATGGCTGGCAAATGGAAAATCGAAAAACTGAAAAGTCGTTATAAGATGCTGCTTCAAAGGTATGTAATAGCGACGGGTGATGAAAAGTGAATTTATTTCGGAAACCCTAAGCGCAAAAAATTATGGTTATCGCCTGGCGAAGCCGGCCCATCAACTTCAAGGCCAAATCGTTTTGGTCGCAAGACAATGCTCTGTGTTTGGTGGAACCACAGTGTCGTGGTACATTACGAACCATGCATTGATAGAAAAACGTCAAGAATGGGCCCGAAGACACGCTAAAGTGATTTTACAGCACGATAATGCGTCGTGTCGTACAGCAAAACCGATCAAGGAAGAATTTGAAACACTTGGCTTGGACATAATATCGCACTCGCCGTACTTTCCAGACCTTGGTCCGTCCCACTATCTTTTTGCATCAATGGGACACACGCAAAATTAGAAAATGGCTCGATGAATGGTTTTGCTCAAAGGACAAACAGTTTTTTGGGATGGCATTCATAAATTGCTTGAAAAAAAACAGTAATGATATTCCAGTACACCTGGTCATGCACGTTTTGCATTGTTGAGTAAACAGATCCCAAACGTAAGGTGTTAGTGCTAATTTATCGGTTTCTAAATGTGTTGCTCGAGTTCTTTTATCGTCAAGTCTAATAAATCCTGGTATTACCTCAAATCGAAATATGGACATAGTGATTCGATATGGGATGCCTACTCCAGCATAAATAAATAATCAACAAAATAGTTCTTCAATAGTTACACGTTTTTCATTTCCCCATATTTTATTTCCTCCCCTAAATTGGTATAGTGCACAACTTCCCGCATTATAACTTCAATGACAAATAATCTAAGAGCTTCTCTTGGTGCAACAACCATAAGTTTTCATGCCAAGCCAGATGTACACCGAATAATATTATGTGGTTGAATTTTATTTTTAGTTGGTGGTGATAATCTCCATCCCAGGCTAGTCGGAGAAATATAAAAGCCTGCAGGTACAATATTCGGGATGTGAATTTATACAAACAGCTAAATACACAAATTATATAGGGTTTTTGGAAATTATGAAAATAAAGCTATACATAATACAATTCAAACGTATAAATAGCGTTCACTATCATAAATATTTTGAGGATATAAATAAAGAGGTATTCAAATTGAAAAGAAATAGCAGCTATCAAGAAAAACCAGACAAAATTTCAAGATAGTTGCTTAAAACGGATTTACAAAATATTCACAATAATTACTTCGGTCTAATGGATGAATATAAGAATTAGAAATTGATTTGTTGTCCTTAATGAAATCTGTGCAAATAGTAAACACATAGATACCCACTGTAGAAGACACTAGGAAAATTTTAAAGTGTTTTAGATCAAGATTCGATTTCTTGTGAAAGTGTCTCTACAAATTTGTTAATTAGTTCCGAAGATTATTGCAATTCGAATATTACATCATTAGATGCCGAACGGTAATTTTTTTAATATGAAAACAATTTCCTCACGACGCACTCTGTTTGCTGAAATTAATGTGCGAACATATCTTATGCTTCAAATATTTAACTGATCCTATCCAGTTTGTTATTCCGTCACTCCTAGGACGTGTAGCTTCCTTTCTCTACTCATGAAACAAAGGTTTAATAAAAGTAGAATCTCATCGATATTTCTGAAATATTTCAGGATCATCTTGAAAATCGCGCCGTATATAATTACCAATGTATATTTTTAAAGTGATAATATAATTATCATAATTTAATTCCATTTATTTCTTCATATAGCATAAACGTGGATGTGTAATTCGATAAAAATTCCGTACATATTTACGTTCACAGAAAGTTAACTCTACGCGAACAGTTCCACTACTTTAATAAATTGAAATCTAACCTAAATTACTTTTCCCATCCTCATTTTGCGTTCGTCTTACCAAATCTATTTCGAATTACGAAGTAGATCAGATTTTAGTATTTGCGAAGCATGGAAAAAGCTGCGAAACAACAAACATCAACCGCCTCCCTCTTGTCACCGTTTTTCCCTCTTCGAGAAACAACAGACACGCCGAAACAAAAGGAATTTCCAGAATGACAAAGCGTGCGGTTTATGTCGTCTTCATGAAACACACTCTTTCTCTCCTCACTGGAGGCGGAGTAAATTAAAACTGCACCAGTTGGCGGCATCGTTAAGAAAATGAAACGCGTAAATACGTTATAATCTGAACAAAAGATTGTTGTATACGTACAGAATTGTTCTGGTTTTCTGTAACGTACAAGTATACGTAAATGTTTATTAGCAATTTTAGTAAAAGTATTTTATATATTTGCAGACATAAATAAGATTATACAACAATTAAAGTTTGTCTCTGCTATTGTTAATTTTCCAGAATGGGAATACAATTTGTGAAATATAATTATAAACGAGAAGTTCTGACGAGAAAACTACGTAGTAACAGAACACCTAGTTTAGTGTTCTTTTAATGTAAAATTAACTACTTATATTATTTAAATGTAGAAATTGTCATGAATTAAAGATGTTCTCATCTATTAAATCCACGACATGCAACGAAGTGTAGAGAAGAGAGAAATCAGCTCTTCCAGACGTTTCGACGATGCGAGAAACAATTTTCTAAATTACTACAACTTCAAATACAACCGCAAGCTAATCGCGCCACTTTATCCAACAATAATGGATGAAAATGTTCTATGCATCATCTGGAGGTAATTAAATCTAACATATATTACATGTAACTTTCTTCGATAGAGCAGCGAATACTATCTTACGTGTAATAATTGAGATGCAGTTGAATCGAGGTTGATGCACAAGTTCTTAAAGTTTTCGACTACTAGCTTGAGAGGGTTTTTGAAAAAAAATTCTGGACACATGTCAAAGTTTAACATTATATTTAATTCAATTCAAAGTTTCTATACCATAGACCGGGGTATATTCTATCAGGGGTATTGGTTATGATATATTACTTGCTAGAAATAAAATTGCTTCACTTGTATACAGGCGCGTTTTGACTTAGATAAAATTTTTGTACGATTTCTTGCACAATAGGAATGATTGCCCGCAACTTTTCTCTCAACTCAATTTCCTGGTATATCGGCTATATAGTCGTTTACGTTCCTCTTTTTATCTACCAACTCTAATATCGTTCGCAATTCGTCATTATACATAATGTCCTGAACCGAAAATTCGATTGGTGATCATTGTGATATTCACCTGATACCTTAAATAAGGTGCCTGAGAAAGTGGCATCTTATTTTTGTCATAGCAGTTAAGTCTATTTTTGGGGTGATGACTCCAGAAATGGTGAAGAAAATCCACCAAGCGATACTGGATAACCGTCGATTGAAATAGTAGATGTAGCTATTCCAAAAAGTGCAGTACATCGCATATTATTTTTGACATGAGAAAGCTGTGTACGAGATGGGTGCCGCATTTGCTCATACTCGAGCAAAAACAGTGTCGTGAAAATATCTCAATTGAGTTTCACAGCAAGGAAGCAAAATTTTTTGTCCATTTCAAAACTATGGATGAAACATGGATCCATTATTTCACACCCGAGATAAAAGAACAATCAAAATGATGGACTCGAAGACTGTTTCGTCTGCAGGCAAGGTCATGGCATCGGTTTTTTTGGATGCGTGTGGAATAATTTTCATTGGCTTTCTCGAAAAAGGAAAAAAAATCAACGGCGAGTATTATGCGAACTTGCAACGTTTGAGAGAAGAAATCAAGCAAAAACGGCTGCATTTGACTAAGAAGAAAGTGTCGTTTCATCAAGACAATGCACCAGCTCGCAAATCCGTTATTGCAATGGCCAAAATTAATAAATTAAAGTTTGAATTGTTACATCACTAAACTTGAAAAAATGGCTCAGCGATCAAAGATTTTCCAACGATTAAGAAGCGATGTCGGCAGTTAACGGCTATTTTGAGGAGTAAGACAGTTCTTATTATAAAAAGGGGTATTCCACTTATAGAACATCGCTGGGAAAGGTGTATAGAGCTGAAAGGAGATTATGTTGAAAAATAAATATATTTCTTTCCAAAATTTTTGTGTTTTCTTTGTCGGGTCGGGTACTTTTAGGGCCACCCTCGCTTGGGACATGTTGATCAAAAATTTAGTAAGGATATCACGTACTTAAGGAGAATCAAACTAATTCCAAATCTATATATTATAAGGCACATTGAAGTATAATCCAAGTAATTTCAATATCTATTTTTATATGAATTAAGGCAGTGGAATTATAATACACTTCCAAAAACAGTATGTTTCGTATGCGTGTAATCCAGCGCGAAGTACACTACCAAAATGTTTCTAAATATTTCGAATAACAGATGTTTCAGATCGTAAACGTGTTCCTCGCATAAATAAACAAATATATGCGGAACTACATTTGCTTTTTTCGCCTGAATTATGGAAAAAGAACGTCTGCTTAAAAAATACTGGAGCTTTGTATAATATATAGTTGTTTGTCAATATACCTATGTATTTTCCAGCTGCGAGAGAAAAAAATAAAACAGTTTTGAACATTTTGAACATATAATAAGTATAAGAATAAGTAGGTAAATGATAAAATTTCCGAACATTCATAAATAGCTTCTATAGAAGAAAAAATCAACTAATGGAATCATAAAAAGATTCAATTTAACGATCACTTTTGAATCATACAGTATATATACGAATAAAAAAGTGTTGATTGTCTTTTAATAGCTGTTGGTTTCCGGAGGTGGCCTCAATCGATTCGTTCGGCCAGAAATTGCCTAAAATCCATATCGGGAATCGCTATGGGATGAGACTGGCCGACCTGCGCCCGCAAAAACTAAAGAACATGGCGAGATGAAGATAGGGGAAAGAAACGGTGGAAAAAAGTCGGTAAGAGAATTTAGTGTGGCAGTCTACGGTTCACCATTTATCAATGTTTCTAAATACTTCGAATAACAGATGTTTCAGATCGTAGACGTGTTTCTGGCATGAATAAAAAATATATGCGGAAATACATTTGTTTTTTTCGCCTGAATTATGGAAAAAGAACGGCTGCGTAAAAAATGCTGGAATTCTATATAATATATAGTTGTTTGTCAATACACTTATGTATTTTCTAGCTGCGAGAAAAAAAGTAAAATACTTTTGAATAAACATACAAAAAGTATAAGAATAAGTAGACTTGTCATTATCTCTCGGCGCGACAGGTCAGGATCGATTGCAGTAATTACATATCTACGTACCGACAATCAAATGCCAGCGAAATGAATATTGACAATCGGCGAAGCGCAAAATAAAGAAAAACAAATAATTTTAAAATTTTCGTAACACTTACCTTATTTAGAGCTTCTAGTTTATAACTTTGACGAAAAGTTTGCACCATTAGGTATGTTCCACGTTTGTATCGGTTAACGATGTGGCGAAAAAATGGTTTTATATATTGAAAATGAGCGTTCGACATCTATTGATGTAAAACACGCATAAGTTTTTTAAAATATTAATATTTTTTTATGACATTTATAGTACATAGCAGTGAGTGTTTATGGTTCGCTATTTGCATTGACTTGGCACTAACGACAACACATTATTTTGCAAATTCTGAATAGTGACCCAGATATTGTTATACAAAGGGTACTAGGAAAGTTTTGCAATACAGCTTTGCTTGTTTAATTTTTTCAAAGTAATTTCCTCTACACTCAATACACCTCTCCATCCTCCGAAACCAGTCTTTAAACCAGTTCTGCCAAGTTTCACTAGCGAGTAAAGCACACTCGTTGTTCCAAGCCCGCAGAAGGTCCTCATCACTGGAAAACGGCCTCCGTTTTAGTTTCATTTTCATATGCGGGAACAGTGCAAAATCGCATGGAGCAAGATCTGGACTATAGGGAGGGTGCTCGAGAAGTTTCAATCCTGTCGTGGTCAAATATTCGGTGCAGGCTTTGGCGCGGTGAACTGGAGCATTATAGTGATGGAGGAACCAGATGTCCATTCTTGACTTTGGCGGCAGGTTCTTCATAGATCTAATGACTCTAGGTAGGCACTGTTCAGTATACCACTTAACTGTGACTGTCTTCTATGTGTCCAAAACGACGCGTTTCACAATTACACTCCATTTGAAAAATACAGCAATAGATTTCTTTTTTATAGATCCGGATTTTCTGACAACTACGGGTGTGTCCTCATCATCAAAGACCCAAACTTTGTTTTGATCTTTGGTCGGCACATCGTAATAGTAAAGCCAAGTCTCGTCACCTACCACGATGTTGTTCACATACCGAGATTATCCCTTATTAAACTATTTTAGCATCTCCCGGCACCAAGTCACAAGCCGTGTCATCTTCTCTTCAGTCAGTCGATGCGGCACCCAGAGAGAACAAAGTTTCTTCACATGCAAATAATCATGCGGAATCGAACGAATTGCTGGTGCATTTAGGCCTGAAGTATTTTCTATCTGTTGGTAGGTCACTTGCCTGTCTTCGCCAAGCCTTTTCCGCACAGTAGCAACGTTTTCCTCTGTAACTGACGTTCGTTGCCTTCCCGGCCTCTCAGCATCCTCCACAGTTAAATTTCCCCGTTGTGCGATATGGACAAACATCACCTGGTGCAAGAGTCCTTTCTTTGAAGCACCGGTCTATGTTTAAACCACACACGAAATTATAACGCAAAACTGCCCTTATCTCATTTCCTTGACCACGATCCTATCGCAAGCAGTTTGCACTCTCACTGCTAATGAATAACTGAGCCCGTCGACATGGCGCCGTGGCTACTATGCTACGTATGAACATGTCTCAACATGCAGCAACAAGCAGCTTTCTACGATTCATTGTTGCGTCATATTGCATAACTTTCCTAGTAGCCTTTGTACGTATAATAACAAAATAAGTTTTTCGATGATGTCAGAAATAAAATAAAATTCAAAACGAGCAACAATAACAATAACTTGATGTAAAAATTGAGAATGGAATAAGGAAGTCCACAGTGTTTAAATTTAGCCGTATATAAAACCAGGAATTCACTGAAAAATATTCCTATTTATTCCATTACGTTCGAGGATTATATCTTCTTACTGCCTATATTCGAAATCGTTAAACGTCAGATATAATATAATACATATCAATGTCGTAAAAACCAATTTTAAAGCGCATAATTTTTATGTCTTAATAGTTGGCTTTCAAGTAAACGACGCAATAAAATCCGGATTATATTCACTTAGCAGTTCAATTGACGGTAATACGTTAGGGAAAATGACCCAACAGAAACGAAAATGATTACGACTACCTATCGAATTTTCAATTTATGTCCGTTTTGCTTGTGAATTAACGATGACATTTATGAATACACCTTGGTGTGTTATTATAAAATCGTAACCTTTGCTGGAATAATAGTGCCCGATTGAACGGAATTCTAAGGCCAATTATATTTTATTGGTCAATTAAAACAATCAACCGTATCGAGGAATTAACAGGTAAAGCGGAACCAAAATAAATTTGAAGATTTACGCTGCTGTAATTAATAACACTGCCCAACACACCCTAAGTTTGTAACTGACAAGACTAAACGGGATATAAGAACTACTAATAATTCAGTAATAGTCGTTACCAGAGCTAAGTTAATAGTTCTGATTATATGACATCACTCACCACAAAATTTATTACAATACACTGTATTTTCCGTAATTGTACAATTTATTACTAATAAATTTTGTTTCAAAAGTACTTACGACTATGTTTCAGGCAACCCAAGATTCCCAAAGTACCCAACAGTCCATTTTACTTTAGTCTAGTTTTAGTTTACTCTAGTCTAGTTTTATTTATATTCATATATGTATCATGTGTTACCAAATAAAGATATTCTAAATATTGTTTTATTAAACCTCGACAGGTACAATTAGAACACAGGGTGAAGAACTAGATTCAGATGGAAGACACAAAGGAACAGGCACTAGAGAGAGAGAGTTCTGGTTACGGAGAAAATGCAGGCATGAGAACGTTGATTTCTAGAGGGTTACTGAATATTTGGTCTATTGAAGATATTTGTAAACTTTTTGACGCTTCTGGGATACACCATTACCCTAATTCATGGAGATTATTCAGAGATTCGTCAAAGACCAAATTGCAAGCAGTTTTGTTACATAATCATAAACTTTACCCTTCCAGTCCAATAGGTCACGCTCTTTCTATGAGGGGATCTTAACGAAAATCTAAAAATGTTTTTAGACAAGATAAAGTGCGAATACTCTCCCTGGAATATTTCTGAGAATTTCAAAGTTATTGCAATTATTTTGGGTATGCAATCAGCTTACACTAACTACTTTTGCCTTTCATGTCTTTGGGACAGTCGTGGCCGCGACAACCATTACATTGAGTGGAAGTTGCCGTTATGACAGAACGTTATACCAGGAAGAGACAATGTACATTAGCTTTTAGTAGAAAAAGTGAGAATCATAATCTCATATCTGCACATTAAATTAGGCCTGATGACAAACTTTCTCAAAGCACTGGATCAAGCAGGTGACGGTTTTAAATACCTTCGAGAAAAAATCTCAAAAATAACAGATGGAAAACCAAAAGAAAATTTTTTGTTGGACGTTAGTCACAAGACATAGCAAGTGATATAAAATTTTATATCAGGTTAACAGCGTGGGAAAAAGCTGCGAGACAGTCCTTCGTACAATTTTTTACCAGCTTTTTTAGGAATAAAAGTAGAAAATTACAAAACTTTAAGAATGGACATGATACAAGTATTTTATGGCGCTGGATGCAATATGTCCTTTCAAAATTCTCATTTGAATTTTTGTCCGAAAAATACGAGCGTTGTTAGTAATGAGTACGGCAGGCGACTCCACCAAGATACTTTGGGAATGGGAAAAGTGTTCCACAACAAATAGAATTCTGTAATGTTAGCAAATTACGTTTGGACGTTAAGCACGGAGGCTGTGGATGTTGTTTGTGAAAACGATGCGACATTTCTAAATGTAATAATTTCAACATTAAAGTATGTTAAGAGTAAAAAATTGTTCAAAAAAACTCCTATAAAAATTACGCCACTCTTCAAATTCAAAATAATTTATATTTTTTTGAAATTTTAAATCTAACTATAATTTTAGTTCTAGTCTACTTAATTTACTGTACAGAGATTTCATTTCTGGTTTAAAATATTATATTTTTGTATATGAAATGACTTTCTGATTCATTCTACACATCGTCGTTAGTTTTACTTTAATAAATTTTGAAAAACATTTCTATTTTTACAGAGTCGAAAAATTTATATCTGCATTTAACACGGCTTTACTGTATACGAGGGTGGTCTGAAAAGTTTCCAACCTAACGAAGAAACAAGGCATTTTTTCTTAAAATTTATATTTATTATTCTACATAGTCTCCTTGTAACTCTACACACTTCTCTTAGCCATGCTCACATCTCTTTAACCCGTCCAAAAAGTACTCGGCGTTTTTCTCTGCAAAGTAATTGTTCACGAACGCGTTGCCTCCTCATTTGACAAAAATCTCTGTCCTTCGAGCGCAATTTTTAGCTGAAGGAACAAAAAGAAGCCGGTTGGCGCTAGATCAGGTGAGTGGGGTAGATGGTCAAGCACTCGAGCCGTAATTCGCGGATTTTCGCCATGGTGTGAGACGGCGCGTTGTTTTGGTGAAACAGGTTCCTTTTTCAACAAATGTGGCTGTTTTTCCACAATTTCTGCCTTCAGCTTGTCAAGTAATGATGCGTAGTATGCTCCTGTAATAGTTTTTCCTTTTTGAAGATAATCGATTAAGATAATTCCATGACTATCCCAAAAAAACAGCCGCCATCACTTTCCCAGTCGAAAAAACAGTTTTTGCTTTTTTAGGAGTCAGTTCCACCTTTGCAGTCCACTGTTTTGACTGTATTTTTATTTTGGGCGTGTAATAGTGTATCCAAGTTTCATCTACAGTATTTAATCGACGCCAAAACTCGTTTTAAATGTTTATTCGAACACGTTTTACATCTAACGTTAGCAAACGCGGTACCCAAAGCGCGGACAGCTTTCTCATGCTTAGATCTTGATTTAACGTGTGACAAACACATACTTTGGACATATTCATAGCCTTTGCTCTCTCTCTCACTTTATTCGACGGTCATCTAGCACCAATTTGTGAACTTTAGCGCAGTTATCGTCAGCAGCTTTTGGACGTCTCGAACGTTCAACGTCTCCCAGGTTCTTATGGCCACATTTAAATTCTGCTGCCAGAAATTTCACTGGGGTTAGTGATGGTGCAGTATCCCCGTACATAGAGTCCAACTCATCTTTGATTTGCTTAGTAGTATTGCCTTGCAGAAACAAATATTTAATAATCGTTACTCGACTCACATCGACTCACTCAAACGACTGTCAAATAAAAACTGCCCGTCGAAAATGGCTGAAACTTTAGTGAGTGCCTGACAATAGATACGCAACTACTTTCCCTAGCTTTTATTGATAAGCTCTTCACATTGAGGTCCGAAACGTTTCAGACCGCCTTCGTATATTGTGAAACATGCTGAATTTCTTTAATCGGGAAGTCATCTTGAAGGTAAAATTTATCTTCAGTGTTAAACTTATTTCCTTGTAATTCTGTATCACCCCCACATTGAAAATAGTTTAGTTGACAAGAATATATTCCGTTTGTGCTAGATTTGCCGTTTACTCAGAAGAAGTCACAGTGTTGGCGAAACAATTGTTACTAATTTTTAATAAAAATATTTTGTGAAAATCACACAACTGGCTTGTGTTTAATTTTACTCTGTATTCATTAGAATACTTCGATTAACATATTTTAATTTCATTTATTTGCTTTAAATAGAAATTAAATTAAAATAGTCTAGCCAGGATGTTATAATCTGTACACCGATTAAAAGTTATAACGTAAAGGAACGTCCTAGGCGGCGATAAAATTAGTAAGTAAGTGATGTTAATCGTCAGAATACTTACGCCGAGGAAAGCACTATGCGACAATTTTAAAATATTCTCAGCCTGTTCATTTTTAATGCCCTTTTTTTTGTTATTCTTTCATAACTAAATAGGAAACTAAGTAAATTAATGGACGTTGCATTCAAAAAAACAAACAAATTACTCCGAAACTCCGTCAAGCTTCGAGCTAAAATTACAGCGAATATTCCCGGTCAACAAAATTTTGCAGCCCGATGCCGTTGTAATTATAACTAGCGCGCGGTTACTCTTAAATCTTCTGCCAACTCCGAACACTGTTCAGTCCAGCATTCAATTTATGGTAATATTTAATAATACAGCGAATACGAGCCAGTGGGCTTCATATTTGGA
Source organism: Dermolepida albohirtum (assembly GCA_031893035.1). NCBI lineage: Eukaryota > Metazoa > Arthropoda > Insecta > Coleoptera > Scarabaeidae > Dermolepida > Dermolepida albohirtum. The sequence continues at coordinate 18,078 of JAVIWB010002674.1, forward strand.
GTCACAATCAAATTCCACAAATGCCAGCGATTACGGTGGTGAAAGAGGGATCTCCGAAATTCAAAATTTCTATTAGCTTTTAATGATTGATTGTTTTGATGTTCCATTACAGTCTGTTGCTGCGAATTATCCTTGTAATAAACGGATGCATAGCTTCGACCGGTGTTGTTTATTATACTAATAATAGGTCCGTTTGAATTTTCAACAATGCAATTCTACGAGAGTGGTCCCAGAAGTACCCGACCCAACAAAGAAAACACAAAAATTTTGGAAAGAAATATATTTATTTTTCAACGTAATCTTCTTTCACACTTTTCCCAGCGATGTTCAATAAGTTGGATGCCCTTTTTATAATCAGAACTGCTTTTCTCCTCGAAATAGCCATTAACTGTCGGCAGTTAATAGCTATTTTCATCGTTGTAAATCTTCATCATCGTTGTAAAATCTTTGACCACTGAGCCACTTTTTCAAGTTTAGGAACAGACAATAATCTGAGGGGGCTAAATCTGGCGAATAGGGTCTATGAGGTAGCAATTCAAACTTTAATTCATTAATTTTCGCCTTTGCAATAACGGATTCGCGAGCTGGTGCATTATCTTAATGAAACAATACCTTCTTCTTAGCTAAACGCGGCCATTTTTGCTTGATTTATTCGCTCAAATGTTGCAATAAGTTTCTATAATATTCGCCGTTGATAGTTTTTCCTTTTTCAAGATAGTCAATGAACATTATTCCATGCGCATCCCAAAAGACCGATGCCATGGCCTTGCCTGCAGATGAAACAGTCTTCGCCTTCTTTGGAGCCGGTTCTCCCTTTTGAGTCCATCGTTTTGATTGTTCTTTTGTCCCGGGTGTGAAGTGATGGTCCCACGTTCATCCATGGATATGAAACGGCGCAAAAATCCTGCCTTGTTGCTGTGAAACTTCGCTAAACACTCAATTAAAACATCTTCACGATACTGTTTTTGTTCGAATGTGAGCAAATGCGGCACCCATCTAGCACACAGCTTTCTCATGTCCAAATTTTGTGCTAGCTCGCGCACTTTCAGTCGACGAATATCCAGTACCGCTTTGTAGATTTTCTTCACCATTTCAGGAGTCGTCACCTCATTTGGTCGACCACTGTGATGCTCGCCTTTGCAGCTCGTACGGCCTCGTTTTAACCCTGCTACCCAATATTTCTCTGTTGTAAACGAAGGAGCAGACTCACCCAGAGTAGAATCTAGTTCAGATTTTGTATCGGTTCGGCTGAGGCCTTTCAAATAAAAGTATTGTATCACGTAACGATGATCAATTTCGTCCAAGTTCGCTGAAATCGTTGGCTGCCAAATAAATACTAAACAACGTGACGCCGTCAAACTTGAAACATATTATTTAGAGATTGTTTACTTTCTAATACAGTAATATTTTTCGAGCAACTACCGTCACCTCAAGGTCAGTCCGAGTACTTATGGGACCCCCCTCGTATTTCGTTTCTATAACTTTTTTCTAGCATAGCAGAAGAATTGGAGAGATATGAAAGAATATGTTTATTCGGAAGAAATTATTAGAGAAAGTTGCGGAGAATTAACCTAAAAATGTAGATATTAAACAAGAGTCAAGAAATTAAAACCGAAAATTGAACAAAAAAAATCTTAAGAGGAAACGGGAAAGAAACATGTAGCACCGATTTATAAGGGGAACTGTGTAAAAATACCGGATAATTCTACAGTAATAAGAGGTTTGCTGTTAAGGACGACGCATTTTATTTCTAACAGATAGTAGCCTTGTTGTGTTCTTTTTTTAACATTTATGCTTTTATGTAGCAACAATTTTGTCATAGAATGATAATAATAATAATAATGTTACCATTAGCTCCATTTAATTTCTATATTTGTATTTTTAGCAAATTCATTACTTCTCCTGTAATTTGATTAATCGCGTACTTTACTTTCGTAGTACCGATACCTGTAATGCACGAATTAACGTTTACATTTGTGTCTGAGTTTATATCTTCTATATCTATATCGTTATTTTGAATATTTATTTCTAGATAAGACTTACGATCGTATTTATTGCAAACTTAATTTTAAAATCTATTCGACATGTTAATTGACCGTGCAAGACGTTGTATTGAAGCTGAAGGCGACAACTTTTAATAAAATAAGTGAATTCTATCGAAATATGATAGTAAGCTTTTGTTTTTATTTTAAAAAAGTTCGGTTTCTCTGCGACAGACTATGTATCATATATTAGAGCTCACTAGGATTAATTGCATATTACATAAACGCATACGCATTCATTTAATATGAGTAAGAGGGGAATTTACACAATTCACTAGAAAGCCTCTCATGCTCTAACACGAAATTTTCGAAGAATATACTGGATAGAATACAATACTATTTTTAAGAGATTTACAAACTTACATTACATTATTGAAATGGGAATAGAAATGGTTTGTGAACGCGAGTAAATGCCTGTTCTTGAATAGACAACATATAATTCCATCTACTTATTTAGATTCAATCTGAATATAGGGTTGCATTTGAAAATGTTCTTAAATTCTCGAAAAAATTAAAGCTTTGATAGAATATACATATATAGTTTATTAACAGGATTATATTAATATATTGTATAATATACATATAAGAGAAGATATACAAAAATCAACGAAATGGTAGCGCCGTCGATGGGATTTGTCTAGCGCGCATTCCTGCTGTTAGTTGCGCGTGAGGCAACTTGTTTTGCGTTCGGTGCAGTTGGTTTTCTCGCCGAATAAAGTTGAGCCTTGTGACAGTGCGTTTCTTTGTAAAAGCATTTTCGTATGTTCATCGCCTTTTGTAATGTTGGACTTAAATGAAAAGCGTGTCATACTGTCAGACAGTTAATGAGGCATGAAATTTGGAGATTCTGAGGAGACTGCGTAAGAGTGTGGGACGAAAGAGGCCCTATTTATGGCAGACTGAGGAATAGTTTGTCGACCATAACACTACACTTGCCCACACTAACTTACAGTACCTTGCTCCACACACCTTACCCACCTAATCTTGCTCCGACTTTTTTCGTTTCCATAAATGAAGAGGGACATGAAAGGACATCGTTTTAAGAACATGAAAGAAGTGAAGAAAAACGACCTAGCAGATCGCAGTCATACAGAAAAGTTAATTCGAACAATGTTTCTAACAATGGAATTATCGATTAGACAAGTGTATAAAGTTAAATGGAGAGTATATCGAAGGTATTAATATTCTTCTTCTGGGCTTCCGGGATGGAACCGCGTCACTGGTATAACTGCCGACTTTTCGTACCCACTCGTCTGCGAGATCTTCAGGGCTTAACTACTGCTACTGTTTGTTACAGTACAGTTGCAGATAGTATGGACTACGACCGTGGAAGTCTACGTTCCAGGTATTAAGATTGTTTTGAAAAAAAAATAAAATACGAGTTCTTATAGAGAAACTCCGCTTATTTTTGGGTGCCCTCTCGTATATATATGGTATATTACAGCATACTAGGATTAATATGAATTACGCATTCACTTGATATGAGTAGGAGGTAATTAACACATTAATTTAGCAGAAAATTTCTCATACTCTGCTAGAAGATCTGCGAGGAACATACAACACTATTTTTAAATTGTGATAGTTTTCCTTATGAAAGAAAATAAAAAATGAAACAAAATCGATACTGTAACAGCCGACTAAAAACACATCAAAGAATCTACTACCCACCAGCACAGCATTTCCGTACAAGTACATTAAGATGCATAATAAAAATCCAATACCAGCCACAGGTACAGCGCATTATTTATATTGCCCTAGCGTGTATGTATTAGTATAGTCCTCACGTAATATCACCGCCCTTCTGCCCCAATACATACCCGCATGCTATACATCAAATACATACATCTCTTTGTAAAAAGAGAATGTACCTCACGTGAATATATAAATACATGCACTGAATGTGTTTGTGTTTGACCTATATACATGCATATACGCGTCCATTATTTGAGTAATATAGCAAAAGTTCATGTGTGGAAGATGATTGATGGCACTTATTTCAAATGTACCAAGAAGTACGTTGCCTTTTGATAAATAAATAATATTAATGTAATATTTGATTTATATAGATTTCGTAATGGTTCGTTTTCGTTTGTTGATCTTGCAATAACAGCGTGATTATATTTATCATATTCAACATATTTTATAAAAGATTTCGACGATTCTACAATGATAAAAGTAAACCGGTTTCTAATAAAATTTATAACAGATGGCGCAAAAGTAGTGTCATAACTTTAACTGGCTGCCATTTTTGCAGATGGCGCCAAATATCTTTGTACTTTGACATTTATGATGTAGATATATATAGAATTAGTTGTCAACATGCCATGGAGCGATTCACACTTCAAGAACGTGGAATTAGTGTTACCGATTATTTATCAAATTGTTTGTTTTAGGGCAGCGTGAAAAATCGTCGTCGTTTTCCTCGTCGTCGTGTTCCATGTGCTTGAACAATTAAGCCTTTGGTTGAGCCCCTCGTGCAAACTGGGTCCACTGCAAATCTCGCAAGAAGTGGCCGGCTTCGTATTACTCGTTCGACCGAGAACATCGCTGCAGTTGCCGACGACGTCAGAGAGAATCCATAAACATAAAAGAGACGAAGATGCACACAATTAGGTATCAGTAGACGTTCGTTGCAACGAATTTTGGTGAAAGATTTGAAAATGTTCCCCTACAAAGTGCAAACTGTTCAAGAATTGCTGCCTGCTGACCGTCGGACAAGGTTAACTTACTGCCATACTCTGTTAAACTTGGTGCAAGAAGAGAATGATTTCGTACTAAAAATCATATTGAGTGACGAAGCCCATTTCCACTTAAGTGGTTATGTAAACAAACAAAATTTTCATTTCCAGGGGACAGAGAATCCACCTGAAATGCATGAAGAGCCATTGTATCTCCTCAAAGTGACTGTTTGGTGCGTCATTCGTCGTGAAAAAGTGTTTGGCCGTTATTTTTTTGAAGACGCCGATGGCACCACCGTAACCGTAAATGGTGAGCATTACAGGCAGATGCTAAACGAGTTTTTTTTTGCAGCACTTCTTCCTTTGAGGCTTCTTAAAATCTCGCATTTACCACAACAAATCACGAACCTTGCAAGTCTGTTAACATTGAAGAAGAAGTCGCCAATTTGGAGCCAGATGATTTGCGAGCAACAATTCAAAATGCCGCAAAACAAGCGCAATTATGCATCAACTCGGGGGGTGGCTATTTGAGCGATATAATTTTTTCCAATTGATGTCATCAATTTTACACTTTAAAATAAACTTTTTATGAAAACAGAACTCTTTTTTTCATTTATAACGAAATGGCAGCCAGTTCAAATTATGACATTACTTTTGCGCCACCAGTTATAATATTTTAGGTAATCAATAATTAATCCACCAGAACACGCCTGCATTTAACTACATTAATACATTTCATAAATTATTGCTATAGTACAATGTACATCTACAAATAAATTATTTCTATATCCGAACACAAAAACTGATAAATATCTACAACTTTTTGTACTTAACCCGGAGAGATTAAATTACCACCATGTTAAAACGTAAAGTCTGATTCTTTTGATTTGATATTGAAATTATAGTGCTTTTTATATAGTTAATTCTTAGCCATCAAAAGTCTGTTATTCGTATATCTAAAACATCGACCTACTTTCGAGTTTACTTGAGGCTCCTTCATAAATGCAACTGAAATGATACCAGGCCCCTAGCTGAAGTTAAAAGTTCGCCAGTCGGCTGTATATATAGGACTGATGCGGGGATTTTTGAAAGACTATTTATGGATTGGTTGCCGTTGTCGGTTTCCAGTAAGGGCGAAGAGGTGTTGTTATTTTATTTAAACTGGCAGAACGTGTAAAACGACCAGCCGCAAATTTTATTTTAATGCGCGCATGTGGCCGCATGTAAATGCGAGCTTTCGACGGAAAAAAATGTGCCTGCGGAAAAGCATTTATTCAATCATTTTTTCCCTACCCGCCTGGTTGTAATTAGGGCGGGGGGGCTATTCAATTTCGTTCTTGAAAAATTTTACTTTATTAAAATTTTTTTTGATCTGCTTTATGAGAGCTTTACAGAAAAAAAAGAAAATTATATAGAAAACAACGTATAAATACAAATATATTTCTTATTAAAAGAAGATAATTACATTTTGCTTGAACTCTGTGTAAATATTCCTTAAATAGCGCATTTATTTGGAAATCAAATCGTTCCTTTGTTTTCTGCAATAGATTATTATAGAGGGTTGGGAAAATGTATGGATCTACTCATATATCTTTGATACGACTGCTTAGATTTTAATAAAATTTTTCACAATTAAATAAACCCAAAAAGAATATTCGATGAAATTATGTTAACTTTTTATTTTAATTGAAACCTCTTGTATATGTTTGAGGACTTAAAGAGCTCTGCTTTGAGAGTTAAGTGATAATAAGGTACGGCGCACTCAACAACGACAAAGATATTTAATTTTTTTTTGTGGTGGGTTCCCAGCTCCATCGAAAAAGCATTTCCGTGCTGAACTCTTCCCAATTACACAAAAAAAATTGTAAATAGAACTCCTTACCACATCAATGTTCGTGTTCTGTATACGTATTTCAATAATTAAGTTGTCACAATAAGCAGATAATTAATTATATTGTCGCACCTGGATCGGCCGTAAAACTCCCACAGAATAGCTGCGCGCACATTTTTCATTTAATACCCAGACACTGATCTTAACGGTCGTATTTTCCAGAAACTCATAGAGATCAATGTTTAACACATGGTTTTTATTTTTCACGATAAATATGCTCTCGTAACTGTCCAATTCATGGCAATTGTTTATATTTTTTGCTTAAATGTAGACAATCCGCGGTTACACTATCATCACTTCTTTATCATTGGAAAATCTTTGACCACTCAGCCATCTTATTAGGTTTGGGAATAGAAAATAATCCGAGGGGGCTAAACCTGGTGAATAGAGTGCTTGAGGTAGCAATTCATCCAATTCATTCTTTTGGCCATTGCAATAAAAGATTTGTTAGCTGGTGCATTGTCTTGATTAAACAATACTTTCTTCTTAGCCAAATGCGGCAGTTTCTGCTTGATTTCTTCGCTCAAACATTGTAATAAGTTCGCGTAATACTCGCCGTTGATAGTTTTTCCTTTTTCTAGGTAGTCAATGAAAATTTTTCCACGCGCATCCCCAAAAAAAATCGATTTCATGATCTTGCCTGCAGATGAAACGGTCTTCGCCTTCTTTGGAGCCGGTTCTCCCTTTTGAGTCCATTGTTTTGATTGTTCTCTTGTCTCTGGTGTAAAGTAATGGACCCATGTTTCATTCATGGGTATGAAATGGCGCAGAAATTCTTCTTTGTAGCTGTGAAACTTCGCTACACAGTCAATTCAAACATCTTCGTGACAATGTTTTTGCTCGAGTGTGAACAAACGCGGCACCCATCACTCACACAGCTAATATGCGACGTACTGCCGTTTTCGAAATGCCTACTATGTCTGCTAGCTGGCGCACTTTCAGTCGATGATCATCCTGTACCGTTCTGTGGATTTTCTTCACTATTTCTGGAGTCGTCACCTCATTTTGTCGACCACTGTGATGCCCACCTTGGCAGCAAGTACGGTCTCGTTTAAACTCTGCTACCTAATATTTCACTTTCGTGAACGAAGGAGCAGATTTACCCAGAGTAGAATCCAGTCCAGCTTTTATATCGGTTGGGCTAAGGTCTTTCATATAAAAGTATTGTATTACATAGCGACGACCAATTTTCTCCATTTTTACAAATTCACTAAAAACTATTGATGGTTGCCAAACAAATACTAAACAATGTGCCATCTTCAAACTTGAAGCATATGCTTTGTAGATTGTGTACTTTCTAACACAGAGATATTCTTCAAACAACTACTCCATTATTTTGAGGTGACAAACGAGTGATATTCCGGATCGCCTTTTTTAAGTTAGCTTTCCTATTTAATCTAATGACTACTTCCGAATCAAAATCTTTGCACCTCTCAACATACTTAATAAAATTCGTTAATGGAAAGCTAAGCAAAACGATTTTTAAGAAATCTGAAAGAGACCATCTTTTGTTGCATGCTATGATTTGAATCCGCTGTGATATACCTATTAGAAAAATATCAATTTCTATATTATGGTGATTTCTAATTATTAGGGTATCTAAGAAAGGTAAAGATTGGGAATTTTTAATTCATTTGCCTAACGAAATATTCTAAGTTTCATGAATGTGTCAAATATCGCTACCATCTACATCTTGGAAAATATTTGGCGTTTTGATTAATTTTGCGTTTAAACGACACACGTGTGTTATTGAAAATATACACGTCCTGATAGATTGCATTCTGGCTTTTAATTCTGATTAGTGGAGAATTACCGTAGGCCTTAATGTTGCCTTACGGTATAAGCTGGAAACATATTAATGTATGATACAAACATATTTCAAATGTACTTACGAAATTCTGGAACAGATTTCTTAAATATTTATATAAATAATAAGTACGAATCTCATTTATAAATGAAGTATCTTACGTGTTGTAAATTACTCTATTATAAATTTTAATATGTATACTCATTTTTTAAAGTATATTTTAGTTTACGTTGCAATATGCTTCATATTTTATTATAAATGGTGTTTCTAATTTCGCGGCGTTTTTTAAGAATAAATGAAATATAGAAGGCACACTGAATTTGTCTGGGTATGTGGGCAAAGTGTGATGTGTGATGTACGACATTTATAAAAATGGCTTCGTACACGGTACAACAACGCGTTCAAATTGTTGAATTATTTTATGAAAATCAGCGTTCTGTGAAAAGAGTTTTTAGAAAATTACGTGAATTTTATGGCTTACATAATCGTCCATCTGAAAGCACTATTGGTCGAATTATTAAAAAATTTCAAGAGACCGGTTCCGTGGAAGATCAAAAAAGTGAAAAATACAGTCGTAGTGGTTGTTCACAAGTAAATATTGGATTCGTTCGTGAAAGCGTTGCTGAAGATCCTGAAATGTCCATTAGACGACGTTCACAACAACTTGGGCTTAGTGGATCAACAACATGGCGTATTTTACAAAAGAATTTAGCTCTGAAGGCATATAAGGTTCAAATAACACAGGAACTGAAGCCATCATTTAAAACGTCGTTCATTTGTCAATTTCATCAATGATAACTAGCTGATTTTTCCCAAAAAATAATGTTTTCCGATGGGGCACATCTTGAACTTGATGGCTGCGTTAATAAACAAAATTGCCGTATCTGGGGTGAGATAAATCCACGAATTATTCATGAGAAACCTATGCATCCTAACCGAGTTACTGTTTGGTGTGCATTATGGTAAGGTAGTATAAATGGACCTTACTTCTTTGAAAGTGCTGCTGATGAAGCTGTACTTGTCAATGGTGATCGATATCGTCGGATGATAACCGATTTTTTTGGCCTGAATTAATGAATATTGATCTAGAAGATATGTGGTTTCAACAGGATGGCGCTACACCTCACTTTACACACGAATCAATTGATTTATTGAGAGAAAATTTTCCTGGACGTGTAATCGCAAGAAACGGTGATGTTAATTGGCCACCAAGATCATGTGATTTGACACCGTTAGACTATTTGCTTTGGTATTATGTGAAAAGTCAGGTTTATAAAACAATCCACAATCAATTCCTGCTTTGAAAGATAAAATTATTCGTGTCATTGGTGAGATAGAGCCTCAATTACGCCAAAATGTCATTGAAAATTTTAACAGAAGAGTGGACGTCCGTGGAGCTGCAAGAGGAGGCCATTTGGCGGATACTATTTTTCGCATATAAATGTCATAACTGCTACTTCAATTACAAATAAAAAGTTTTTGAAGGTGAATGCAAATTATGTGTTTTATTTATTCTTTAAGAAAGCCGCGAAATTTGAAACACTCTTTATAACAGATCAAATATAATACAACAAAAAAATCTCATTATTTTTGTCTAACAGCTTTTGGCACATGACAATTTTGGACAAGCCTCACCTTTACACTTTACTTTGTCTTACAAAAGGAAACAGATCGATTAGCAACAATTGACGTGTTTATACGTTATACAATAACGAATCGTGCGCAGTCAAAAAAAAAACTGAAAAAAAGGGAGACTGGATAAAGAAACAACAGGATTTTCACTTTATTTACCGCAGATAACGATCGTGCTTTTTTTTGCTGAGAAGGTGGAATCCGGTTTCCTCGTACACCAATTAATATGTTGGAGATTAGCTCGTATAATTGGAGCAAAGCTGACGTTTCACTCGACGGAAGCTCCGGATTCATTGATCGACAATTATCTCCGTTTACATAGTATCGGTTCGATTCGATAACATGTTACGACATGTTTGCTTTTACCGTTCTAGTTGGCTTGGTCTCGGTTCGCATTCGTAATGTTACAGCCAGGTTGTTTGAACGAAAGAACATTCTCGAATTGCTTGAACGTTTCCGATCCAGTAGTTAGAATTGCAGTAATAGGAAGACTAATTGATTGCTTTAATATATTTAGTTTCGACGCCATTCTGCTTTACAATTTTCCGCCATACTGAAAAAGTGGTTAATTGAATAGTGTTAAAGCATCTACACTAAAGTCTATATTAGTTCGGACAGCTAGCGAAATTTAGCAAACTCTTCTAGAAAATAATATAATGCGTTGGCAACTAAGTACTTTCGGTTTTTACTGATAGAGAGCGTTGCTTTATTTTTTGTACAACATATGTTAGTGTTGTACTTTACCGTTTGTCGCGTGATACTAGTCATATTGACGTAACTTCAGAAGCAAGTAGTGCGTGATTTTTATTAAAGCTGTTAGTTGTGGGTTAATTTTAAATGGAGTGCAGAAACAAACATTTTCGACATATTTTACTATTTTATTTCCGTAAAGGAGAGAAAGCGGCTGCGGCTCATAAAAAGGTATGTGAAGTTTATGGTGCTAATTGCTTAACAGAGCGCACGTGTCAAAATTGGTATAAAAAATTCCGTTCTGGAGATTTTTCCCTCAAAGATGAGCAACGTTCTGGTCGGCCTACTGAAATTGATGATGACCAAATCAAAGTCATAATTGAAGAGGATCGTTATATAACTGTTTGAGAGGTTGCGGAGAGGCTACATGTATCGCACACAACAATTGAAAAACATTTAAAATGTCTTGGGCTAGTTAAGAAGCTTGATATTTGGGCACCTCACGAATTGAAAGAAATTCATTTAACACAAAGAATCAACTTTTGTGATATGCACCTTAGACGAAATGAAACCGACCCTTTCTTAAAAAGAATCATCACTGGTGATGAAAAATGGGTCCTGTACAGTAACATAGTTCGAAAACGATCATGGAGCAAACACGATAAACCAACTCAAACCACATCGAAAGCTGAATTGCATCCAAAAAAGATCATGCTGTCAGTTTGGTGGGATTACAAAGGTGTTTTTTGAGCTGCTTCCAAGGAACCAAATGATCAATTCTGATGTTTACTGCCAACAATTAATAAAACTGGATGAAGTAATCAAAGAAAAACGGCCAGAAAGGTGTAGTTTTCCACCAAGATATTGCAAGGCCTCACACATCTTTGGCAACTCGTGGGAAACTATTGGAGCTTGGTTGGGAAGTGATGCTACATCCCCCATACAGCCCTGATCTAGCACCATCTGATTACCATTTATTTCGAAGTTTGCAGAATTCTTTGAACCTGGTTCAGTTTTTTGCTGATAAGGACCAGAAATTTTATGAGCGCGGAATCATGCAGCTGAAAGAAAGATGGCAAAAGGTCGTTGAGCAAAATGAAAAATATATAATTGATTAAAAACTATTTTTTGTTTAAAAAAAGTGTTTTATTTCATACTACAAAACCGAAAGTACTTAGTTGCCAACCCAATAATTGCCTTTAAATATAAATAACATATTTACAACAGGTCCTTTACGAGACTATAACTTATTACAGGCAAATATAAAAGGTGTTTCAAATTTCGTGGTTTTTTTTTTTAAATAAAACACATAATTTGCATTCACTTTTAAAAACTTCGGTTTTCTCTGTGACAGATTTTTAAAATAAATAATATTGAAGTTATTTGTATAATATACGTAAAGATTATATCTAAATTTTATCATATTTATTTACTGCACCAATTCTATACATTCTATCTAATCTTTGTTGTTGTTTCTGTTACGTTTCTTGTTATGAAAAACGAAATATTCAGTTGAAACTGAAAACACATTTTCGTTAAGTGCACATATAGTAAATATGTAAATATATTAGAAATAATTTACACAGTTTTCTAAAGTAGACATTCAGAACTATCATCTTTCGAAACGATCATCTTTTTGGAATTGTCGCTGATCGTCTTACACAGATTTTACCATACAGTGTTCGTTGTACTTGAGATATTGAACAGACAGTTATTGCTGTAAATAGTTTCTGGGTTTCCAACATAAACTCTCTATTTCTTATTTGTTATGGTAATGTTATTATCCTTAGTAATTTAAAATTTATTTGGTTATCGCCGTATAAGGGCACAGAAACTGAACAGAGAAAAAGCCTGTATTATGTGAAACATTATCAACACGACTCTTTCAGTCTTGCCCTTAGATGTAAAGAGTGTTTCAAATTCAGCGGTTTTTTAAAGAATAAATAAAACACATAATTTGCATTCGCTTTTAAAAACTTTTTGTTGGTAATTGAAGTATCAGTTAGGACATTTATATGCGAAAAATAATATCTGCCAAATAGCCTCCTCTTGCAGCTCCACAGACGTCCACTCTTTTGTTAAAATTTTCAATGACATTTTGATATAATTGAGGCTCTATCTCACCAATGACACGAATAATTTCATCGTTCAAAGCAGAAATTGCTTGTGGATTGTTTTTATGAACCTGACTTTTCACATAACCCCAAATAAAATAGTTTAACGGTGTCAAATCACATGATCTTGGTGGCCAATTAACATCACCGTTTCTTGAGGTTACACGTCCAGGAAATTTTTCTCTCAATAAATCAATTGATTCGTGTGCACAGTGATGTGTAGCGCTATCCTGTAGAAAACACATATCCTCTAGATCAATATTCATTAATTCAGGCCACAAAAATTGGGTTATCATCCGATGATGCCGATCACCATTGCCAATGACAGCTTCACCAGCAGCATTTTCAAAGAAGTAAGGTCCAATTACACCACCTGACCATAATGCACACGAAACAGTAACTCGTTTAAGATGCACAGATTCCTCATGAATAATTCGTGGATTTTCCTCACCTCAGATACGGCAATTTTGTTTATTAACATAGCCACCAAATTAAAAATGTGCCTCATCGGGAAACATTATTTTTTGAAAAAAATCAGCTGGTTGTTCATTGATGAAATTGACAAATGAACGACGTTTTAAATGATCTAATGGTTTCATTTTTGTTGCAATCTTTATCTTTTTTTTGGTATGATAATATTAAAACACGAATAGTCAAGGTGTAAAGGTACGTAATTTATTATCAGAGTATAATTGAAAATGTTAACATTTCATTACCACAATGGTAGTGTAAGTTTGAATAAGAACAGTTTTTTACTTATTAATCTAAAGTTTTGTATTTCCTTAAACTCTTCACGGTAAAAGCTCGAGTGTAGCTTGCTTTTATATAATGCTTTTGGAGTTGCTCGTAGAAGGGTCCAACAGTAATTTCCCATCATGTTGATATTCCAACGACTCTGATACGTTTCTCCATCTCCTTTATATCTTGGTGAAAATGCTCCCCTTGTTCCCCACTTACAGCTTCAAGATTGCCAAGGAAAAAATTTAAATGTGAGTGTAAAAAATGCTCCTTCACGCTCATCTTACATTCAATCCAAATATTAGTCACGCAGACACTCAAAAATCCACTTTGAGCATTTATTACTAATTAAGTGTAGAGACCAAGATATTACTACACGCTCACAATGCATAAATAACGTAAAGTAAACATGCGAGGAAACTTTACGTCCTGTGGTATTTTATGTCAAAAAACATAAAGGGGAGCCAAATTTATATACAAGTTTTTTCATGGTTCGCCCGTGTACCTAGTCAGCTTGGATATTTCTGTTAAATTTTCTGGTTCTGCTGATCATATTAATGTCAATATGTACGTGAGTTAATGTTTCCATAGAAGGAAAGCAATGTATAAAAGACAATTCCTTAGCAATCTCAGTTTAGCTTTCCTCTGGATTTCTTTTCCAGATATCTTTCTTTGTTTGCGGTAGTACCTTTTGTAATTTCTTTCCTCCTTTCTTCACTGCCTCGTTGATTTGATCCAGCCGTGTTTTTCTTAGTTTTCTTGGTGATCTAACATTTCCTTATTTGTTATTTTGGCTTCGAATATCCTTCTGTAATCTGTCCTTTTTATATGACCTATCTATGTTAACTGAGATTTTCTTCTAGATATTTTTCTACTGTTTTCTTTGTCGATTTGTACCATTTTGGACGTAGCTCAATTTCCTTTGTCAATCAAATTTAAGTTTCTTGAATTCGTTTTCTGTGCTTTTCCGATATTTTTCATAATTTTGAGCAATAGAGCAGTATAGGAGCAACCACCATATGAATATTAACACTAAATAGCTGTCCAATAGCATAAAAACATCCTTTATAGGAAACAGATACATAACAAAAGAATACTCTTAATTCTTTTTTATAAAGGATTTTTTATGCTATTCGATAGCTATCTAGTGTTAGATATTCCTTTCGTGATTTTGTTGTCCATTTTTTCGTCTCTCGAAGTGATTCGTTTCTGAATATTTAAAATTTTCTTTCTGTACTATTTGTTTCTTTTTTATTTGAGTGTGTTTTTCATTACTCGGAATCAGTTTTTAAAACTAAATTTAAACTTCTCAGAAATTAGTCACCTTGGAGATTTTTGTTGAATTTTTTGTTTCAGCTGCGCACTCAAGTTTGAATATAACCAGAAAAAAAATATAGAAACTTCATTGCTTGCACAGAAGTAAATACTCTGTAATTGCATATAGAAAAGCCAAACGAATTTTTCACTTAAGAGATGATGTTTTTGATGTGGTTGACAAACGTAAGCTTTTCATCAAATAAAATGCTGTCTTTGACTAGGTTGATCTTTGTTAACGAAGTAGCACGCAACGATTATTCGTCCTTAATTAGTTTTGGATGTGAGCTGGGCCAGAAAGGACGAGAAAAAATCTACAATATTTGCGAGCATCTCAAAAAGATATTTCAACCCAATTCATTAGACGACGACAATGTCTTCGGGCAAGAAAGAAAGAAAATCCCATTTGTCGCTGTGACTGAAATTGAAAAAAAAATGAAAACCAATCGCCCCGAAAAACTCCCCTGGTTTTTTAATCCAAAAAGACAAAAACCTCTTATCACATCAATGCTTGTATTCTAACGGGTCTTTCAATATGGACTTCCAAACTTTGACAGTTGATAGCGGCCATATCGTTGAAGCTCCATCTGTCGAATTGGCTGTCTATTGCTGTAAATATGTACGTGAATTAAAGTTAAATAGAAGATAATTCTTCAGTAATCTCGCTACAATAATAATAACATTCTTTTTAAACTGAAGATCAGCCCTTAAACTAATTTGAGAGATTTTTTTCAATGTTTTCAATACATTTCGCCCAGGCAATTCTTGTATTACATCTACTTTTTATTACATGTGACTAGATGATCTTAAAACTAAGAGTTTGTTAATTATTCTAAAAAAGGAAGACACAATGAAACGTAGTCGATTTAATTTTTTTCACCGAATGTATAGAGATTATATTCACCTTCGAAAGGTAACAGACTCCACCAAGGTGTCGATTATCTGTTGATATACCACAATTTAGTTTTACGCTTGCTTCTCCCACGACATCTACATATTTAAAAGTATCTAAACTTTGTCTCGATGCCATTTTTTTCATTTCAAACTTCTACGCATTACGATGTTTACATTGTTTTTCGATAAATGCTAGAACATTGTTATAAATTCTTTGATACAAACGCTTTTAAAAGGATCGTCAGTATGGTAAAAGGTTTTTTGGACCGGATGTATAGAATTCATTTATCCATCCAAAAGAAAATTTCGCTGCAATTCCTATTTTAAAATCAGCATCATTTACTTTAGTTTAAATAAATTCTTTTTAAGTAATTCGATACGTTAGTAACATAAGAAATCACATTGGTAAATTTTTAATGCTTTAAATAAATTAAGAATTACCGTTTTCGAAGAAATTGTCACCAAATTTACGTAATATTGGTAAAAAGCAGCCTAAAGTAGCCTGTAACTTTAATTCCGAATCATCTGACATTTTAATAACTCTAATAATAGTAGTATTCAAACAGTTTCGAGATTAAAATAATTATTTTCAAGGAGCAGAAGACGTGACTCGTTTGTGCCAAAGGGGAACGACGAAATTAAACGCTCACTAAGGTTGAAAATTAAATCTGCCGGCGAAGTCGTTTCGCTTTGAAGTTTTCTTAAAAATGAGAAACAAACTAAACTAATGTTTAACCGTGAAATTAGTGCCGTGTTTTCCATGTCTGCGAACACAGAACTTGAACGTTTCTAAAACTGATTTTTAAGGATTTCTCAGATTCAAATGAAATTAAATATTAAACACTTCCTATATATTAATATAATATAATAACAGATATAGAATAATATTTGACAGCTTATAATTTGCACTTAATATTCGTAAATTAATCCAGTGCACTGGTCAAATAATTTTTATTCATTTCTTGAGAAAATAATTTTTTATCATCACTATCGAGCATTTATACAAAACCAGGCCTGCGAGGCCTTAAAGCAAATTTGTTTTATTACCACAGCTTTCGCTTTAACACACGCTAGCAACAGTGTGTTGGCAGATAGTTTAAAGTAAGCGAATTTGCACATTTGTACAAGTTGGAATCTATATTATTAAAGGGTGTATAAATACACGTACAGCATGTTTTGTCATCCAGTTGAATCGCAAGCTGCATTGAGTAAAGTTGTAGTGCAAGAGTAACAACGACATCAAAAAAGTGTGTACGAAGTGGAAAGTTTGGTGAGCCCAAGTTCGAGGAAACGTTGTTGCGATGGATAAACGACTGCGATGAACCACCTTCTGAAGACAGTGATGTTTCAAAAGCAGAGAATGATGACATCATTAATTGACACAGTAATTTTAAAGCAATCTTTTCTGGATACAGTAGCAATGACTATGGTGATGACGTTAGTGTGGAAAGTATTAGTAACAATCCACACTCACATATTGCACCTGCATATTTTCATATTTCTTCAAGCAGCTTGATACGGAGAATAGAACCACCAGCTAAAAATTCAACCACATAATATTATCCAGTGGGCATCTGGATTGGCACAATAAGATATGGCTGCAGCATCAAAAGAAGCTTTTCAATTATTTGTGGTTGAAAGCTGTTGTACAGGAAATTGTATACTGTGCCAACTTTGAAGTAAAACATATTTACGATGGTAAATGAAAAACGTGGATTGATGTAACTATTGACGAACTTTATGTATTATATGGATTGCTTATTTATGCTGGATTTGACAAAAGCTGGGTTGTTCCTGCAAGTGAAACTTTTTCTGATGAATTTGTTAATCATATATATAGCCAGGATGTCTACATTTCGATTTGAAAAAATACGAAGATTTATTAGATTTGACAATGAAACAATTCGAGCAATACACTTAGACACCGATAAATTAGCAACGGTACTTACAACTGGAAACTGTCTATTGGACAATGCAAAACGCGCATCATATCAGATACAAACGTCATAAGTGATGAACACCGTATTGGTTTCAGAAGCAGAGGCCGATTCGTTGGTTATACGCTAAGTAAGCCAGCAAACTATGGCTTGAAAATTTTTTGTATGTGCTAATCTAAATATGGCTTTGCTCTTGATGGTTTAGTTTATGTCGGTCGCTAACTAGGAAAACCTACTCATAAGAATTTGGCATTTCAAATAGTGCAAACTGTAGTGCGTAGTCTGACAGGCAGACTTCCGCAATCGTTGCCCATACTTTCTTCATTTTGGCCGAAGTTTCGTCTCCACTTGTATGGGATATCTGCGAATCTAAATCTGGCTCTACTCTTGATGGTTTAATTTATATTGTTCAACCGAAAGATAAGAACTTGGGATTTAGTGAGTAATATTCATAATCCTGGTCTGAATCTAACAATAATTTTTACGAGTATTTCATTGGCAGAGTATCTTTTGGGAAAAAATATTACTCTTGCTAATATACTACGTCATAAAAAGCGCCATATTCCAAAAGACATGCAACTTCATGAAACTTCAAAAAAAAAGCGTAAGTTACGCACCTAAAAAGATCAAACGTAATTTTACTAAGCGCTATGGATCATGACACAATTGTCAATAATGCTAAAAAAGCCCAAAATTATCACCGATAATAATAATAATAATAACCTTTATTTTTAACAGACACAAGCTCAATAACAGCAAAAATACCTGAAAAACAGTTAATTTATTACATATTTGTGATATATGTTAAGCCTAATGACTATTCTACTCATACACAAAATGTAAATTGGCTCAGAATGTATTTCCTGCACTTAGTAGAACAATAGATATACGCCCGTATTCTCACCTAAAACGATCCTTTTACTTGATCTTCCGAGTGCTAAAACTAGCTTAAGAGATAAATTTAGAGAGTTGGATGGCTCCCTGTTAATGACTTCTTATAGGACGTCACAGTATTGTTTCCATTTAGTTTCATTTTAATGTAGCTTTCGTATATTCGTTATGTATTCATTTATTCCAGGGCCAATATTGCATATAGTTAAACGCAGTTTATTTCAATCATTTTTTATGTACGCCGCATAAGCGAGTTTTATTATGCCGTAGACTAAACATGATGTCATCCTTTATGTCTGACTCACTATCGCCGCATCTATAGATGAGCTGCAGGTGCGCGTAGTGTGTGGCTTACGTGCAGATTAGGCGTTATTTCTCGAACTGTCTAGAACGTTTTTTTTTTCGCACGGCTTTTTCCCTTGGCGTTGACTGTGTGTGTCATCGCAAGGACGATCGCTTGTTTACCCATTAAGGAGCTCCTTAGTTAAAGGAATATTGTATATATTTCGAAATAATTTTAGTAATACCTGTATAAGGTAATATCCAACGATATTTGGATGTGAAAAAAAACAAGAATAAAATAGGAAAAGAAAAGCGCCGTCATCTTCGAATGTGATTCATACAGTAAGCCCTGGCCAATAACTACGGGTTTTTTTTTTCTTTCCCCCTTGATCTTTCGTTCCCCTTCTTCTCGTCATCGTCTCGTTTATCTGCGTGTGGAGTTTCGTCGACATCCGGAGTACCGGTGGAGGAGCATAAGCAGGTCGGACCGATTTATTATGCAACGTATTTTGTCATATACGCAAGTTAAGGAACTCATAGGTGCAAGTATTTGATTTATATTATAAAGAGTGTCCCAAAATTAACGCAAAATTTGAATTAATAGAAAACACACTTTTTAGTCTCTTGATCATCATCATGATGTCATTTTTTTATAGAATCATAAAGTACATAGGATAGGGTTATTTATGGAATAACATATCGGGCAAATGACCTCCACGGCTGTGCATGCATATACGCATTCGTTTGTCGAAATTTTCCATGACCATTATGCATAAATATGGCTGAATTTCGTCGATGCAGCGTTGAATCGCCTCCTTTAATGCACGGGTGGTTGTGGGCTAGTTGACATAGACCTGTGCTTTCGAATAACCCCATAAAAAGAAATATAATGGCGTCAAATCACACGATCTAGGGAGCTAATTCTGATCACTGAAACGAGAGAGTACACGACCTAGAAATGTATCATGCAGTAATTGAATTGTTTTACGGGCTGTATGGCATATGGCACCGTCTCATTGAAACCACATATTGGCCACATCAATATCATCCATTTTCGGCAAAAAAACTGTATGATCATGTCACGATATCGAACACCAGTAGCAGTCACTGCTTGACCAGCCTCATTTTCAAAAAAGTATAGTCCAATTATACCTCCAGCCCAAAATCCACACCAAACAGTGACACGTTGTGGATGCATTTGTTTTTCGACAATCACATATGGGTTCTCGGAATCCCAAAAGCGGCAATTTTGGCTATTAACAAATCCATCAAGGTGAAAATATGCTTCACCGCTTAGGATGATTTTGCTCGAAAAATCAGCATCCATTTGTTGATGTTCAATAATCCATTCAACGAACTCTCTTCGCTGTGCATGGTCATTAGGCTTCAGTTGTTATATCAATTGAACTTTGTAAGCATGGATCATAGATCTTTAGTAAGTATACGCTGTAGAGAGCTTCTTGAAATTTGCAATTCTGGTCCACGACGCCTAATTGAGGTTCCTGGATTATCAGCGACACTCTCACGCACTGCTTCGATATTGACATTTGAACGGCTTTTTTGGACAACTAGTGTGTTTGGCGTCCCTAACGTCCAGTCTCCGTGAATGTTTCAATTAATCTCTTCACACTTGACGTAGTTAAAAAACTATTCCGACTATATTTTGTATGAAATTTTCGAACTGCGGCCGCCAAGCTTTCATTATTTTTGAAATATTGTTCAATAATGGAGATACGTTGTTCTATCGTGCAACGCTTCATTTTTACTAACCCCAAACTGTCAGCTGTCTAATTGTTTTTTTTTTAGGGTTGCCAACACTTTACTGCACTAATGGCGACAAATTCAAATCTTGCGTTAATTTTGGGACATCCATTATATTGTATTATGTAAAATACTTTAACGCTAGACATTTGTGAACCACACACACACACACACATATATATATATACAAATATATACGGGGCAATTTATTAGGTATGAAAATTATTTTATATTGTAAAAAATACTTGCTGGCTCATTTATCGTGTATGATTGTTACTGTATTTTTTGCCTTTTTGTGGGATATCTAGGACCTTGAGTTAGTTGTACCTAAACTGATATATGTATTTATGTATTGTTTGTTATTTCAAACGGTATATCATTACCTCTAGTTTTGTGTGTATTAACCAATTAAGAACCCGTGCTGCCTAAGCACTATAATGAAACGGCAAGATCAACTCGGCATAGGAAGGAAATGCAAAAACAGAAAAATTTCCGATGCGAATTGTTGAAGTGCGGAAATAATACATGCCGATCTGGAAAGTGATTTCTGTTATTACTATCATACCTATCAAGCTATTATTACCCTAGATAACACCCTTCAGGAAACAGAAGGCCGCATATAACCTAAGGGCTGTGCGTTCTTCACCTCTGATATATGCTATGAAAATAGTTTTAACTAAATTAGTACCTCGCATTTCTACTAGATAATAAACTTAAGCGTTTTTTTAATAATTACTCACAAAAGAACAATGACAATGTTGATGTTACAGTAAATAACTTAATTCTAAGAAATTCTCGTATTCGCGAAAGTTAAATTAAAATGATGGAAGTGAATTCACAGCGGAATACTATAGCTGTGTAGAAGGGAGGAAACTTGGAAACTTCAGTGGGTGCATTTCTCTGTTATACTTGCACTCTCAAATTCTCCCGTTTTCCGTCGACGTAGATAGTGTGTATGTATACATGCATGTATAATACATGCAAATAATATCTAAACTTAAAGAGCGGAATCCTTACTATGCAAATAAAATGAAGAACTAATTTTACATAATATGCATAAAGTTAGTATATTCTAATATGATTTAATTTTAATAGTTACAATGTGATGAACTATTTGTGTTGGAAAGTTTGTGTCAAAGTTCTCAGCTCTTCGTTTCCGTTTAAGGAGTACATTTCCCTGGTGGATAATGTAAATAAAGTCAAAGAGAAAATGAACGTTTTTAAAACGGAAATTCCATAAAATATAAAGACAACAAAAGCTGAAACGATATAAAAATAATAATAAAAATAAACAACACCTATGTAATTTTAGTCCTGATATATTTGTTTTGCATCACTATTTACTTTATTGTGTTGTACAAAGAGTACTAGAAAAGTTCTGCAATACAGCTTCGTTTATTTAATTTTTTCAAAGTAATTTCCTCTACACTCAATACACCTCTCCTTCCTCCGAAACCAATCTTTAAACCAGTTCTGACAAGTTTAACGAGGGAGTAAAGCACACCCGTTGTCCCAAGCCCGCAGAAGGTCCTCATCACTGAAAGACCGCCTCCGTTTTAGTTTCATTTTCATATGCGGGAACAGTGCAAAATCGCAGGGAGCAAGATCTGGACTATAGGGAGGGTGCTCGAGAAGTTTCAATTCTGTCGCGGTCAAATATTCAGTGCAGGCTTTGACGCGGTGAGCTGGAGCATTATCGTGATGGAGGAAACAGGTGTCCATTCTTGACTTTGGCCGCTAGTTCTTCATAGATCCAATGAGTTTAGGCATGCACTGTTCAGTGTACCACTTAGCTGTGACTGGCTTCTGTGTGTTCAAAACGACGCGTTTCACAATTCTATTCGACTTGAAAAATACAGTTAGCATTTTCTTCTTTACAGATCGGGATTTTCTGACAACTACGGGGGCGTCTTCGTCATCAAAGACCCAAACTTTGTTTTGAGCTTTGGTCGGCACATCGTAATAGTATAGCCAAGTCTCGTCACCTGTCACAATGTTGTTCACATACCGAGATTGTCCTTTATTAAACTTTTTTAACATCTCCCAGCACCAAGTCACGCGTCGTGTCATCTGCTCTTCAGTCAGTCGATGCGGCACCCAGAGAGAACACAATTTCTTCACGTGCAAATGATCATGCGGAATCGAATGAATTGCTGGTGCATTTAGGCCTGCAGTACCTTCTACCTTCTACCTACCTGTTGGTAGGTCACTCGCCTGTTTTCGCCCGGCCCCTCAGCATCCTCCACAGTTAAATTTCCCCTTTGGAATTCTCTATACCACCTGAATATCGTTGTGCGATATGAGCAAACATCACCTAGCGCAAGAGTCGTTTCATCGAAGCACTGGTCTATGTTTAAACCACCCACGAAATTATAACGCAAAACCGCCCTTATCTCATTTCGTGACCACGATGCCATTACAAGCACTTTACTCTCTCACTGCTAATGAATATAATGGATAGCTGAGTAGTATGAACATGCCTCAATATGTAGTAATAAGCAGCTTCCTACGATTCATCGTTGCGTCATATTGCAAAACTTTCCTAGTACCCTTTGTATATTATTAGTTACTTTAGATATTAACTTTGATTGTATGTACTTGGTTCTATTTGTATACAATGTTGTCCTTAATTGGGTTCGCTTGTTGGACAATAAATTTATTATTATCTCTACCAGAATTTACTGACTGAGGAGGCGTAGAGAAAGTTTCTGAAATATCTAACTTATAAATATTCTGGTAACTATTCTGCCAGGGATATTGACTATCAGGAACTACTACGGAAACATAATTTCTCGATTTCTGATCGGAGATAGATCGCGAGTGCTAATTTTATGCTTGAGCTGGTTAACAATGGCATCGACTCTCAGAATTTACTATCTGCAGTCACTCTAGAAAACATTGACATCGTATACAACATAATACAGAGATATTCGGGCATCATTGGGCGAAGGTATGACCTAAATCAGAACTATTTTACATACTAATCTTGCCGTCAGAAAACTTTATCCTCGATGGATACCACACTATTTAACGGAGCCTCAAAAAAGAAGCGCTTATGGATTGGTACAAAAAAATGCTCAAAATATTCAGAGGTCATGCAAAATTAGTGTACGGCATCGTATGAGCCAGAAAACAAGCGACAATATGCTCAATGGATATTGAAAGACCAGGAGCAATCTACGAAAGTGAGACGTGGACGAAGCTCTGACAAGAAAATGGTGGTTTATTTTTTCGGACGTACCGGTCATCTTGCTACTATTCAGCTAGAAGATTGTCGCACAGCCAATGTTCAATGGTATACAACCATTCGTTTGCCAACTGTGTTTCAAAAAGTTCGAGAGAAACGACCAAAAGGACGACTCATTCGCATCAAGCGCTTCACGAACGGAATCGATAACTCATTCGTTTTATTGTATAATCCCGACCTGGCACTTTGTGAATTCTTTTCATTCACATACATAGAAGACAAATTTAATACTCCGGAAGCGACTGTGGAAGCCTACGAAAACTTCGTATCTGAGGTGATAGAAGAACAAATGTTTTGAGAACTGGTTCCATCGAAGCAGGAGTACATAGATCATAGAAGCGAATATTTTGAAAAACAATAAAAAAAGATTGGATAAAATAATTGCCTTTTCTGTATCATCCGCAAAATTTTTAAGGCAACAGACGTAAATAAAACAATCTATGCACAAACACAAGCTTGCACTCTTATGGTGGATTCCAAGCCCGTTACGCACTTAGGCATCAACCCGATATTTTTTACTTTTTTGCCCTTTATCATAAGATTAAATTAAAAATTACTATTTTAATTATTAAATCATTTCTTTTCCAAAAGTTTGTATTTTTTAGTTTGTTATTCGAAGATTTCTATAAACATTATATATTGTTTTTAGTAACTGGTAAATTCAAATAACTATTTCATCAGAGTATTCACAAATCTGTAACTTTTAATGCCAATAAAACTGATTAAAACTCGAACATATATAGGATGAACGAGATTTAAAAGCGAGCGCAATTAATCTACACATGCAAACGTAATATTTTTACTTTTTTTTCCAATAAATTAAGCTTTGCTTTTACGAAAAAATATATGTATCTCGCGTTAGTACACGTACTAAATTTCTATTTGACTTTACGTTCGTTCGTTTTCATTAAAATTTCGTGTCGTGATTCCAAGGACTTTATTTCGCACTTGTGGTGATTACTGTTGTCGTCGCACCGTGTGCAACACATTTTCATTGAAACTCGTGTGTAAACTTCAAAGTGTTGACCTGAATATTCGATTATGGTCACCTGATAACTTGATTGAACTGAACGTGTGGAAGGTACGGAAGTAGAGGGAGGCGCAATTTTAGCATTCGTCTGGTGCATACCGGAGGTACGTTAAACTCGAAAGAGCGACCTCCTCTCAATTTTCGGTACATGTAACTTCAAATTTAGAGGAAGTCGCCATCGAGTGTGGGATGGGGGTTCGATTGAGATGAAATACACTTCCCATATTGTAAATTTGATGCAGTATCTGGAAAGGCAATTAAATTTGCGTTTGGTAGTATGTTTTTATTCGAAATTAATTATTTATTTAATGAATTTATATACATAAGTATGAATTTTGCTATATGAATTTTTACTAACCCTCCTGGTTATTGAGGAGGTACATATATATATACAATTTTGAGAATAAAATCTATCTTACGAGTTAAGTTGTAACGCCCCATCCTGTGCTTAATTGGACAATTAATAAACGCCCGCTTGACCTTCAGGGCACTACACAAGCTCAAGGATTAATTCGGAGAGTGAGGGAGGTTAGCTGTTAATAAGTTGTAATAGGACGCCACAATATTGTTACCCTGAAATCCTCTATGCCAATATTGCAACAATAATGGATGAAAAAAAATACGCTCGTTATTCCGTTAAATAAAATCATGAAAACAATGAGTCCCTTTTGCGAAAAAAGTTAAGCTGTACACAAGTTACAATAAACTTTTACAGAGCTTAACTGCTTGAAACTTAAAAAAGTAGACGTACGAGGGTGGTGCCACAAGTACCCGGCCTGGCCTAGAGATGGCGGTAGTTGTTCGAAAAATATCACTCTGTTAGAAAGTACACAATCTATAAAGCCTATGTTTCAAGTTCAAACAGTTTCATAGACGTTGTTTAGTATTTGTTTTGCAGCCATCAATAGCAAACATTTTCAGTGAATTTGTAAAAATGGAGAAAATTGGTCATCGTTACGTGACCCCATACTTTTACTTGAAAGTCTTCAGCCCAAACCGATCTAAAAGCTGAACTGGATTCTACTCTGGGTGAGTTCGCTCCTTCGTTTACAACAGTGAAATATTGGCTAGCAGAGTTTAAACGAGGTCGTACGAGATGTCAAGACGAGCATCGCAGCGGTCGACCAAATGAGGTGACGACTCCAGAAATGGTGAAGAAAATCCACAAAGCGGTACTGGATGATCGTCGACTGAAAGTGCGCGAGCTAGCAGATATAGTAGGCATTTCAAAAAGTTCAGTATATCGCATATTATCTGAAAATTTGAACGTGAGAAAGCTGTGCGCAAGAGTGTCGTGAAAATGCTTTAATCGAGTGTTTAGCGAAGTTTCATTGATGAAACATGGTTCCATCACTTCACATCCGAGACAAAAGAACAATCGAAACAATGGGCTCAAACGGGAGAACCGGCTCCAAAGAAAGCAAAGACAGTTTCATCTGCAGGCAAGGTAATGGTATCGGTTTTTTGGGATGTGCGTGCAATAATTTTCATTGACTATCTTGAAAAAGGAAAGACTATTAACGGCGAGTCTTATGCGAACTTATTGCAACGTTTGAGAGAAGAAATCAAGCAAAAACAGCCGCATTTGGCTAAGAGGAAAGTGTTGTTTCATCAAGACAATACATCGGCTCACAAATCCGTTATTGCAAAGGCCAAAATTAATGAATTAAAGTTTGAATTACTACCCCATGCACCCTATTCGCCAGATTTAGCCCGCTCGGATTATTTTCTGTTCCCAAACTTGAAAAAATGGCTCAATTGTCAAAGATTTTCCAACGATGAAGAAGTGATGTCGGCAGTTAGTAGCTATTTTGAAGAGCAAGACAGTTCTTATTAGAAAAGGGGTATCGAATTTATTGAACGTCGCTTGGAAAAGTGTATAGAGCTGAAAGGAGATTATATTGAAAAATAAATATATTTCCTTCCAAAATTTTTCTGTTTTCCTTGTTGGGTCGGGTACTTCTGGCACCACCCTCGTACATAATCAATTTCGTATGTTCAATTTGTAATTTTCTTTTGATGTTCGCTATTCGTATACGCGATTCATAGAAAAATTTTTAAAAATGTTTAAAACCTTTTATGGTGTCTTCATAATTATTATTTCCCCTCTATTAACGACATAACATTATATATATGTACTACAGAGAGACAGCAAGTTTCTGTTCAGTGCTAAAAGCAGTTTAATTTTAGTCTTTCGGGAATAAAATATAAATTAAAAAATTGGAAAAATTATATACATTCTATGTGAAAAAATATGATACACAAGAAAAACATAAGCTATTTGGAATAAACTCTTTGTTCTTGTTATTACGCCATGTAAATGTTTTCTAAAAGCTTGTTGAAGATACGGATATTTTTCATCAAGTACGCGTCGTTTACAAGAAAATAATTACACTCGTGCATAAAAAAAATTCGGATATGGAAGTTTGCCACATCGCCATGCACATCAAAAAACATCATGACAAGAGACTCTAGGAGGAAATACCAGTTACGCATACGAAATTTTCGTCTCATTAAAATTGAAAAAATGTACACAAACGCGCAACATTATTTTCACTGAATTTTCAGAACTGGAATGGAAATAAAATTCAAGGAAATAAAAGGCAGAGACAGCAAAAAAGAAAAAAAATAAATTGCAATTTATATGGAAGAACACATTCTTTGAGCAAATAATGATGGTAATCGTTATTGCCTAACAAATAAATCAACTTCTGTTTACAAAAGATATAAAGAAGAAGTGAATACATATTAAGAAATACAAGAAAATATTAATTAAATACTAAGGAATTATAATAATAATAGACACTAGAGACTGTGGCTGATTAAATTAACCAATTAAGGTTAATTATAACCTCCTTCCACATCAATGATAGTATTTTGTATATGTGTTTCGACAATTAAGTTATCATCATCAGCAGATATTTAATCACAGTGTCGCACCTGGAACCACAACAAAACCCACTGAGTTAATATAAGAAAAATACGACTATCGATTGATGGAACTACAGATGCTTAAAAATTGTATGACGAATGTATTAGAAAGCACTTTAGAAAGCCCACATCACTTCTTCATTGTTGGAAAATCTTCAACCATTGAGCCATTTTTGCAAGTTTGGGAACAGCAAATAATCCGATGGGGCTAAATCCAGCGAATAGGGTGCATGAGGTAGCAAATAAAACTTTAATTAATTAATTTTGGTCATTGCAATAACAGATTTGTGAGCTGGTGCATTGTCTTGATAAAACAACACTTTCTTCTTAGATAAATGCAGCCGTGTTTGCTTGATTTCTTCGCTCGTACATTGCAATGAGTTCGCATAATACTCGCCGTTGATGCTTTTTCCATTTTTTAGATAGTCAATGAAAATTATTCCACGCCAATCCCAAAAAAACCGATGCCATGACCTTGCCTGCAGATGAAACAGTCCTCGCCTCCTTTGGTGCCGGTTTTCCCTTTTGAGTCAATTGTTTTGATTGTTCTTTTGTCTCAGATGCGAAATGATGGGCCCATGCTTCATCCATGGTTATGAAACGGCACTTCTTTGCTGCCAAACTTCGCAATACACTCAATTGAAACATCTCCACGACACTGTTTTAGCTCGAGTGTGAACAAACGCGACAGCCATCTTACACACAGCTTTCTCATGTCCAAATTTTCAGATAATATGCGATGTATCCCACATTTTATCTACTATGCCCGCTAGCTCGCGCACAATCAGTTGACGATCATCCAGTACCGCTTTGTGTATTATCTTCACCATATCTGGAGTCATCACTTAATTTGGTCGACCACTGCTATGCTCGTCTTGACAGCTCATATAGCCTCGTTTAAGCTCTGCTACCCAATATGTCACTGTTGTAAACAAAGGAGCAGACTCGCCCAGAGTAGATTCCAGTTCAGCTTTTATATTGGTTGTGCTGAGGCCTATGAAATAAAAGTAGTGTATCACGTAACAATGACCAATTTTTTTCATTTTTACAAATTCACTGGAAACGTTCATTATTGATGGCTGCCGAACAAATACTAGACAACTTGGCGTCTTCAAATTTGGAACATAGCTTTATAGATTGTGTACTTTCTAATACAGTGATATTTTTCAAACAACTACCGCCATCTCTAGGTCTGGCCGGGTACTTATAGGACTAGCCTCGTATTCCATTAATTCAGAAAGTTAAAATGATTTACAAAATAGTTTTGATTGTTGTTATTTTCATGCATTCTATCTTTGAGATCTGGCTGCTTCAATCGTCTTTGTAATAATTCCTCCGTGGAGAATAGTTTTCGAAAGGTTTCAATTGATTTTGTAACATTTATTCTCCGCTTTTTTTGTCAGTAACGGTTAACTAATGTGCAGTAGTTTCGCTACTTCTTCGAATATTTCCACTTTTGTTGTTGGGCATATTTTTTCCTTCTTGCTAGATACTCTGTTTTTATCGCATCTTACAGTTATCGCTGTTCTCTTACAGATTTCGTACTGCAACGCAGAATCAAATGGAGACAAGTTTAAATTTATAAATTCGTCTTTGCTTACGTTTGTTGTAATTAATTTTAACGAATACAGCGTAAAAATGCTAAAAAATAATTTAATGTTTTTGACATTAATTCTACCGTTTTTAAGCCGAAAAACGTTAGGCAGTTAAAGAAAATGGAGGCAAATCCAGCGAACAGTGGATTTTAATTAAAACGCAAAGCTAAATTAGACCGAATTAATGTAATAATTACTCGACGATGGTCGCTTTTTATCTGAAAATAACTTGATGTCGAGTCGGGGACCACGTCCGGATGACAGAACCGTAAAGTGCATTAAAATGGGAAAAGTACACCCAATGTTATCTTGAATTCGGCGCAAGCTATTTAACACAGTACTCGGACAAGTAATGCTCAAAACATAAATTGCATTCTGACAGGAGGTAATTATTCAAAGTATAAAGTATAAAGTTTCGGCTGGTGTAGTATTGTAATGATTGCGTTCCGTCGCTTAATTACAACACTAGAAAGCTGACGGTGAGGGAAACGTTTAGAAATTAGCTTTTATATGTTAATTAGCAATGTATACGTGTTTCAATATTTGATTTCAGATTTATTAATTTTGTATTAGTTTTCAGTAGAAGTTTATTTCATGAATTTTATGAGGAGCAGAGTGACTTGCTTATATTTATTGCTCGGACAATTTTACTTGAGCTGAGAAAGAGGAGTTCGTAAACTACTAATAAAATAATAATATCTACTAATGAAGTAACCCTCTTTACTATAATATATAATATAATAATATATTTTTATAATATATACATATATATATATATAAATGAAATTCCAAATATTGTTTAAAAATGTAAAATAGTATTATAAGGGGATGATACTTTAATATACGCAGAAGGCGAACCTAAAAGTGAATGTAGAGACAAATTGAAGTATGATGTACGAGGGTAGTTTAACAAGTAGTGGGAATGGAAAAGAAAAACGAATTTTTTAAATACAAAATAATTTTTATTTTTCAATATATATTCTCCTAAAAGAGCAATACATTCATTCCAACGGTGCTGCAATGCCCTTATGCCATCTATAAAATGCGATTCTGGAAGGCTTGCAACATACTCATTTACGAAGATTATAAGCTCGTCGTTAGACAAAAATTTCTTTCCACCTAGTGCCGTTTTTAATTTTGGAAAAAGGTGGACGTCGGAAGGGGCTAGATCCGGCGAATAAGGCGCATGCGGTACTAATTGGAAATGCAACTCGTGGATTTTGGACATCGCAACTTTGCTGGTATGCGAGGGAGCGTTGTCTTGGTGAAACAGAATCTTTTTCTTTGCCATTCCTGGCCGTTTAGCACGAATTTCAACATCTAATTTTTGTAGAAGTTCTGCATAATATTGTCCGTTTATTGTGGCACCTTTCTGAAGGTAATCAATGAGCAAAATTCCCTTCGAATCCCAAAAAATTGATGCCATCACCTTGTTTGCCGATAAAGTGGTTTTCGCTTCCTTTGGAGGTGCAGAATCACGTTCTAACCATTGTTTCGGACTGTTGTTTAGTTTCGGGTGTACTGTAGTGTATCCAAGTTTCATCGCAAGTAAAAAATCGCCTACAAAAATCAACCGAATTCCGCTTATAAAGGTCCAAGCACTCATTGGAAATGCGCAAACGAGTGAAATTTTGATCAGTCGTAAGCAATCGCGGCACCCATCTTGTCAAAAGCTTGGAAAGGCCCGATTCTTTCGTTAAAATGTAGTGTACGCGTTCTGTTGAAATGTTTACTATGTCTGCTATCTCTCTCACTTTCAGTCGTCGATCTTGCGTAATAATATTATGTATTTTTATAATCATTTCCTTAGAAGTCACGATTTTGTGTGCTCCAGAGCGCGCGCGCGCTTCATCAACACAGCTTGTTCTACCACGTTTAAATTCATTTGCCCATCTACTTATTGTGGCGGATGATGGAGCAGATTCACCTAATGTTTCCCGTAACTTATCTTTTATTTCGGTAGCTTTCATACTCTTAACTACGAAGTATTTAATCACGTCGCGATACTCTGCTTTTTCCATTTTAACAAAACGACGTGTTGCTTCTTCTTCAATCAGCTGTCAAAAATAAACTAATCAACCGATTTATCTAAATATCGGAATGTAAACATATAAATAGGCAACCTAAATTACAGTGCATTTGTTTTACCAATTCGAGCGCCACCTATGTGTCATTCTCACTACTTGTCAAACTATCCTCGTAAAAAGATTAACGAATGGTTAAACATGAACAAACTGAAACTAAACGAAACTAAAACTAAATTATTAGAAATTAAAATGATTAGTGAAAGAGATTTTGAAATTAATATCAAAATAATAGAAAAAGTTGAAAAACTCAAATATCTCGTATTCATAATTGGTAAAGAATTAAAACTTAAAGATCATGTTGATTACATTTGCAAAAAAATTGGTAAAAGAATTGGGTTTTTTAAAAGGATAAGAAAAAAACTTTCAATAACAACCGCAATAAATATATATAACACCATTATTAAACCTCACTTTGAATTTTGTTCAACTATAATATATACATGCTGCCTAGAATCACAAATTGAGAGAATGCAAAAACTACAAAACAAAACCATAAGATGTATTTTAAAATGCAACCGTTATACAGCTATATCAACAATGCTTAATTCACTGCAATGGTTAAATATTAAACAGAGGTTAGAAATGAATACCATATGCTTTGTGCAGAAAATGAAAGTGAGAAATGCGCCAGAGTATCTTTGTGAAAACATCTGATATGTGGGTGAGGTGCAACCGCATGAGCTTAGAAACGCCGAAAACTTTAGACTACAAAGGACAACGTCAACAGCAATGCAGCGTTCATTATTCTATAAGGGACTTAAATTGTGTAATGAAACTCCAATTGAGTTAAAAACTCAAAGAAATTATTATATTTTTAAAATTAATTTTGTTAAAAACAACTATATTTGTTAATTTTGTTGAAATTAGCTTAAAGTTTTAATTTTAAATTCAAAAAATTCTACCTTGTTTGTAAAATTTTTTATTGTAATATATATTTTGAAAAGTATTTAAAATACTAATAAAGAAGATCTACCTATCTATCTAAATAGATTAAGAAACAACAGCTTACTTATTATTATTTAACCTTCGTAGCGGTAAGAATGTGTAAAAGTGTGCTACTAGTCAATAAATAGAAAATTTAAATTTAAATATTCACAATAGGAATAACAAAGTAATTTACATTATAATTTTGCTATAGTCAATTACATCTCTCTTTATAGTAGCCTGACTGACATTGATTAGCCTTTTCTTAAGCGATTTATAAGTGTAAACAAAGCACTGAATTATTTTTACAGCGTGATCTACTCTCTATTATATGATTATATACCTTCGAAATTAACGACTACATCGAATTATTCTCCGGAGTCTCAGTGGACATCTGATCCAATATTAAAACCAACGCATTTTTTTAATTACTAAAACTTTTAATCTGGTACGTAGACTTTCGCGGTCGTGGTCCATGCTATCTGTTTATATTTAGTTCAGTTTCAGTGCAGTAGTTGGGCCCTGAAGATGTCCCATACAAATGGGTACGAAACGTCGGCAGATATACAAGTGATATGGTTCCAGCCCGGAAGCCCAGAAGCAGATAACTAAAAACTTCTATTTAATGTAATTTAGACAATACTAGTGACTATTGTCTTAAATAAATCTCAATCCACATTATCCACAAATGTAATCGCCAGGCTTGTCCAAATTTATATAGATTTCTGGGTGATCATTTGGGCCACTTCAACCATGACATCATACAATACGTTTTTGCCACCACTCTTCAGCTGATCTGACTCCATTGACAACAATGAACGTAATTCTCGGCAAGTGTCACCTTGGTAAGAAGGAAGATTTTGCAGCGTGTTTATAAATTAACAGACGAAATCATCATTTTTCTGGTAGAAGGAGACATACCGGAAAATGGGAAATGTCGAAATGATTTATTCGTGATTAGGTTGAACCACTTGATCGACAGATTGGCGAAATTAAATACCTTAAATCTTCAACTCCATGGAACAAACGCACAAGTCAGGGATTGACGAAGTTGGAGAAAATTTGAATGGTGGAGCAGTATAAAGGAAGAAATCTTAAAAATGTGTGCAAATGTGGATGAATTTGCTAAAACTTACAAAGCCGAAGAGAAACATATTAAAGTCGGTTTTGTAACCACTGAAAATCATTTAACCATGTTAGCAAAAAATTCGGAAGCTATTTTTTTGCTGACGACAGCTTCATAGCAGGTTACGAGTGGATTAGAGACACATTTCTAAACATACGAAGATCTAACAAATGCCGAAGATGAAATATCATACATTTTACTGCAAGTGATGGAATCAGAAGAAGACAGGGCAATAGTGGATAAAGAATTTTCTGTACTAAAAAGGACCATTTGTATATTATTACTATTTTCAACATCCTACCTCTAGAAAATTTTCTAGGGTGGCAGCTTTTAAGACAAAATACAGATATCCTAAATATAGAGCGTCGATTTCAAATATTAGTCCTTCCTTCGCAAAGCTTCTTTGCTTTTGTTTCAGTAATTAAACAATTTAAAAAAAAATAATAGTTTTTAATTATGCTCGCGCCCCCCATTTAGTGTCATGTCGTCCTCCCAGGGTTACGTCTCAGAGTTTGAAAATCACTCATGTAATTCATTAAAGTACATATTCTTCATTCTGATTAAAAGAAGTACAGATAGAAGCATACTACTAACCCTACACTAAGGCTTTGCAATTAATTTAAATATAAGATTTGCGTTACAATAGATAGAACTGCGGTATTAGATGATAAAAGAGCTTTGCCTTTATTGTAACGCAATACCGATAATTGGATACTCCTAGGAAAATAAAAATTAATTAGGAAAACTAAAAAAACAAACTGCATTTGAATTGCACACATTTTTAAATTTTATTTACCATTGAACTGCGAGTATGTTGTTCTTTCAGGATAATTTTTAATTGCGGGTAGATAATTAAAAAATTGTATATTCCTGGCGGCCGATTCCCTACCAATTAACGAACTGAAGGTAAATTCGCGAGTGTACCTAAAGCGAATGCAAACAATGCCTGAATCGAGGCGATTGGCTCGATTTCATTGAGGAGTAAGCTCTAATGTAACTAATCCGTATTTAAATGGACAATGAATTGGATGAATGTTATAAAAATGGCATAAGGATGGCATTTTGTTTATTTTTAGTAGTTTTTTTATTACCACTATTACGCTTCGCATATATAATAATTGTTTATATCACGTTTTTAAATTAATTTATTTTAATTTAAATACAATTCGATTTTGACCGCTATAGAGCCATGTTACTCGAGTCTAGAGTGGTCAGAACAGATATTGAAGAAATATGGTTCTAATAAGGTGGCGCAGGGTGCCATACAGCTAATGCTACGCTCAATTTGCTGAGGGATAGGTGTGACGATTGGACCAACTCAAGACTTGGTGGGAGAAGAACACGCAAGAATTACATAAAATGCTGCTGCGTCCTGAAAAACTCTGTGGCACGATTTATAGCATGGCGGGGATAGTTGTAGCCTCAATGGTGACCGCTATAGAGCCATATTACTCGAGTCTCTGTGGTCAGACCTTAAGAACAGATATTGAAGAAATATGGTTCTAACAAGGTGGCATTGGGTGCCATACAGCTAATGCTACGCTCAACTTGCTGAGGGATAACTGTGACGATTGGACCAATTCAAGACTGATTCGTGAATTGGTGGCCACGGTTATCTCTAGATTCTTACCTTTGGGACTACGTCAAAGCACAAGTCTATGCCGAAAATTTACAGATTTTGGATAATTTGAAAGCCAACGTTTGTCAAGCTATCGCTGGTATATAACAGCAAATGTTGGACAGATTAATCAAAAATTGGAGAGATTGGTTTGGTCAATGTAAACAAAGTCATGCTGAACATTTGAACGATAGCTTGTTCCGAACATAATTGCATTGTCCAAACTTCAAAATGAAGCAAATACGAAACTTATATGTCAAATGTGTTTTATATAAAATTAAAATCAAATTACTCTTAATAGAAAACCCACAGGGATCTAAAGCATAATCCTCTTTGCATTATGCACCTCTTCTAGATGAATTTAAAAACCTCAATAATTAAGATTCTTAATGAATACCGTTTAATATACTTTCAGTGTTTTGTTTGAATGGGCGTTTTCACTTAATATAGTGTCTTTAAGGTAATTTTGATGGAGCCTGTGGTTGGTTCACTTGATTACTGAAGGTTGATAGTTATATATCAACCTTCAGTGATCAAGTGAATCAACCACAGGCTCCATCAAAATTACCTGAAAGACATTGTAATACGAAAATTAATGTGGCAAGGGGTTATACCCTTGCCACATTAATTTTCGTATTCTGTATACCTATTTCGACAACTAAGTTGTCATCATCAGCAGATAATTAAAAAGTGTCGCACCTGGAAATCAACTTAGTTGTCGAAATACCCGTACGAAAACAAACTCCGTACGGGTATTTGTGGCAAGGGGTTATATATCAACCTTCAGTGATCAAATAATGTCTTTAGGCAAAAGCAATATCTGTTTTAAAATGTAAATTATTAACATAACATGATGAATGTACTTTCTTATCTACTAATTATTTCGACATAACACAACTACATTTTCCGTTGGTAATGCTTTTTAGAGTTCATTGTCCACAGTGACCGCACACATCGAACCCTTCGGAGCCTGGAACTAGGACCGGACATTCCCTCGTCCATTTACATCGTCGATAACGGCAAGTCCAGTCTTAAGACCTTGTTTTTGGGGTTTCGTCCGGTCGAATTCCATAGTAGGAAGAAAGGACGGAATGAGGATAACCAGAAAAAAAAATTATATATGTGACCGTTTGCGCGCACATTTTGTTCATTGTGAGACGCGTTGTGATAGATGGCGGTAAAGTATACTAACGAAAATTCCCGACCATTTCCTGTTTTGTGCTGCGTATATACATAAGTGGGAGAATATATTTCATTTCTGTCCGGTCTATCTTTCCAAAGATTTTATTAGTGGTCGTAAAGTGAATTCTTTAAAAGAAATGTGATGCATTTATTTTCGGTCTTACTGGAAACGCTGTTACGTTCGGGTTCCTTTATCGTTGTTGTCTAAAATAAAAACAACGTTCTTATGTGGGAACTTCTTTCGGTACATGTAATTTATATGAATTTAATCATACCAAATATCTTGAAATAAAAAAAACATTTTTTTTACAGTAAAACAGGTCACGGTACTAGATTTTGATAATTGAAAATCACATCCCATCAATTTTTAAACATAATAATAATAAGTTTTATTTCTAACGCATACCATGTACAATACATATCAGAATATACAGAAATAGCAATCCATACGTATTTCTGTGATATGGGTGTATATATCACAGAAATACGTCTCAAAAAGACAAAGGCATAAATTTTGACCTAAAAAGTCATTTATGCAATAACAGTTTATTGTAAGCAGGTACCGTTTAAGGTTCCTTCCAAAAATAAAAAAGGTGCGAAAGGTGATATTTCTAATGGTACGTGGTAAGTTGTGAAATTTACAACCCATAAAATATGTTCCTTTTTGGAATGTAAGAAGCTTTTGCATATGAAGCAGGTTATAAATGATTGTCTGTTTATGTATCATACTAATAAGTTACATTGCCGCTATAAAAAGCATTTTTGCTCTTAAAAACGAAGCATAAAAGATCTACTATAAAGGCTGTTTCAAATTGCGCGGTTTTTTTAAGAATAAATAAAATATAGACGGCACACTGAACTTGTCTGAGTATGTGGGCATTTAAAAAGTGTGATGTATGGCATTTATAAAAATGGCTTCGTACACGGTACAACAACCCGTTCAAATTGTTGAATTATTTTATGAAAATCAGAGTTCTGTGAAAAGAGTTTTTAGAAAATCACGTGAATTTTATAGTTTACATAATCGTCCACTTGAAAGCACTATTGGTCGAATTATTAAAAAATTTCAAGAGGACCGGTTCAGTGGAAGATCAAAAAAGTGAAAAATACAGTCGCAGTGGTCGTTCACAAGAAAATATTGGTTTGGTTCGTGAAAGTGTTCCTGAAGATCTTGAAATGTCCATTAGACGACGTTCACAACAACTTGGACTTAGTGGATTAACAACATAGCGTACTTTACACAAGGATTTAACTCTGAACACAGAAACATAATGTTTTCCGATGAGGCACATTTTGAACTTGGTGACTAATAAATAAAATTGCCGTATCTGGGGTGAGGAAAATCCACGAATTATTCATGAGAAACTTATGCATCCTAAACGAGTTACCGTTTGGTGTGCATTATGGCCAGATGGTGTAATTGTACCTTACTTCTTTAAAAATGCTGCTGGTGAAGCTGTAACTGTCAATGGTAATCAATATTGTCGGATGATAACCGAATTTTTATGGCCTGAATTAACAAATATTGATCTAGAGAATTCGTGGTTTTAACAAGATGGCGCTGGTTACGAGGATAGTTTGACAAGTAGCGAGAATGACGCATAGGTGGCGCTCTAATTGGTAAAACAAATGCACTTTAATTTAGGTTGCCTATTTATACGTTTACATTCCGATATTTAGATGAATCAGTTGATCAGTTTATTTTTGACAGCTGATTGAAAAAGAAGCAGCACGGCGTTTTGTTAAAAAGGAAAAAGCAGAGTATCGTGCGGTGCTTAAATACTTCGTAATTAAAGGTATGAAAGCTACCGAAATAAAAGATGAGTTACTGGAAAGATTAGGTGAATCTGCTCCATCATCCGCCACAATAAGTAGATGGGCAAATGAATTTAAACGTGGTAGAATAAGCTGTGTTGATGAAGCGCGCTCTGGAGCACCCAAAATCGTGACTTCTAAGGAAATGATTATAAAAATCCATAATATTATTACGCAAGATCGACGACTCAAAGTGAGAGAGAGATAGCAGACCTGGTAAATATTTCAACAGAACGCGTACACCACATTTTAACGAAAGAATTGCTCCTTTCGACAAGATGGGTGCCGCAATTGCTTACGACTGATCGCATTTCCCATGAGTGTTTGGACCTTTATAAGCGGAATCTGGTTGATTTTTGTGGGCGATTTGTTACTTGCGATGAAACTTGGATACACTACAGTACATCCGAAACTGAAAAACGGTCGAAACAATGGTTAGAACGTGGTTCTGCACCTTCAAAGAAAACGAAAACCACTTTATAATATTATGCAGAATTTCTACAAAAATTAAATGTTGAGATTCGTGTTAAACGGCCAGGAATGGCAAAGAAAAAGATTCTGTTTCATGCGCATTATTCGCCGGATCTAATCGACTTCCGCCTTTTTCTGTTTCTGTTTCACCAAGACAATGCTCCCTCGCATACCAGCACAGTTGCGATGTCTAAAATCCACGAGTTGCATTTCCAATTAGTACCGCATGCGCTTTATTCGCCGGATCTAGCCCCTTCCGACTTCCACCTTTTTCCAAAATTGAAAACGGCACTAGGTGGAAAGAAATTTTCGTCTATCGACGAGCTTATCATCTTCGTAAATGAGTATTTTGCACGCCTTCCGGAATCGCATTGTAGACATGGCATAAAGGCATTGGAGCACCGTTGGAATGAATGTATTGCTCTTTTAGGAGAATATATTGAAAAATAAAAATTATTTTGTATTTAAAAAATTCGTTTTTCTTTTCCAAACTACCCTCGTATATTGTACTGTGAAAATCTTGTATGGTGAAAACTGCTACGTGATTCTTAGAGAAAGGACAAGTAATAAATAAAAAAAATTACAAACAAAGGATATAATAACGTGACATATATTAAGCAATTTCATTTTGATACGTAAATAATAAATAAAGACTCGATATGGATGCATAAATGCATGTATGTATATCAATGTAAAGACTAATAAATATGTATATAACATACATACAGGAGTATAGCAATTTAGAATGTTCAAACATACAATTGTTTTATAATCTTTCATATCAAACAATAAAACATTTAAGCTGAGTTTCAAAGTTGTCAACTGAACATAGATAATCTATCGAATTAAACTGATTTAAGGCGTACAGGTGAATGAAAAGTAGATAACTAAATTAACACACCAAAATTGTCTGTTTGATCTTAATCGGGATCGACTGGACGGTGTTTTCACGAGACGCGAAAGAAAATCCAAGAACGATCAATTACTGTAGATGAAACTTGGATACACCATTATACAATCGAAACAAAAATACAGTCAAAACAGTGGACTGCAAAGGGGAAACCGACTCCAAAAAAAGGCAAAAGCTGTTTTTCCGTCTGGGAAAGTGATGGCGACTGGTTTTTGGGATAGTCATGGAATTATCTTAATCGATTTTCTTCAAAATGGAAAAACTATTACAGGAGCATACCGCGCACCATTACTTGATAAGCTGAAGGCAGAATTTATGGAAAAACGGCCACATTTGCAGAAAAAGAAAATCCTGTTTTACCAAGAGAACGCGCCGTCTCAGACCATAGCGAAAATCTACGAATTCAGGTTTGAACTTCTTGATCATCCGCCTTATTCACCAGACCTAGCCCAAGCGACTTCTTTTTGTTCCTTCATCTAAAAATTGCGCTCGGAGGACAGATATGTTCGTCAAATGAGGAGGCAATCACCTTCTCGAACAATTATTTTGCAGAGAAAAACGCCGAGTACTATTTGGACGGGTTAAGGAGATAGAAACATCGCTGGGAGAAGTTTGTAGGGTTACTCAGAGACTATGTAGAAAAATAAATATAAATTTTAAGAAAACATGTCTTGTATCTTCGTTAGGTCGGAAACTTTTCAGATCGTACTTTGGGCTTGGGGTCTGTTCAGAAATTTGTCTCTTTCTCTTTGAAATACAGTATAGATTTGTATTGCTTTAACTTGGTACGTTATAAATTATTTTGGAGGCTACAAAAAACAGTAATTGAACAAAACAAAAGAAACCTCGACTAACCGTACATAAATGAATATTCACGAAGTGGATTTTGTTTTCCTTCTAAATACTAAACTTGAATAGAATCGCATTTTCTGAAATGACTTCGTTATTCTTTGTCTTCGTTTTGTAGTTCGTGTTATGCCAACAGTGCATGCATCCAATTTCGCCAGAGACGAGCTAGTTACGATTTTCCGGGAAACAAATTCTAATCGTTGGCAATTACATCTTCTTATCAGTATTCCAACAAAACATTTACAATTGTATATCATGACATTCAAAATAAAGGTAACATAACATAACTCGTCCATTATTCATTCGAAATAACCCATATAACCCACTAATAAATTTACGACATAATCGAGCCTGCTCTTCATTGTCAAAACGTTCATTATTGTAATTTCGTACAATTAAATCACTGAATCAAGACAATATTATTCCAACACAATCGATAATGTCTCACGCAATAATACAACCGATCTATTGTAACGCAAGGTTGCTTTTGGAAACGCTTCTTTATTATTAATGGAGTTTATTAAAGTTGTAATCTAGAGAGCTTCGTGGTGTCATCGGCTTAATCGAAATTTCATTTCAGAATGTATGTAATTCAGTCTATTATTTATAACATTCCCCTCCTTTTGTATTTGTAATACGACTACGTACCAATGTGCTCATGCAAAATTGAAATGTGTCCCACATACACAAGCAGATAGTAGGAACGATGAAAGACGTGAACAAAGTGGAAGATAATAAGCTACTTAACTTATTAGTTAACATGGTCTTCGTTTGGGAGTTGAGAAGCTTTAATTTTTTATGATAGCATTCAATAAATGCTTTGATAAGACAACTTTTCTCCAGAAACAATTGCAACGAAGGTATAAGAGACTTTCTTATTTAAAAAAAGCATTTATATTTCAGAAAGTGATGATTGTATATTATAACCTTGAATTTGTGAATGTTATAATATATTTTGCCTTCATGATTGTAAATGAGTCAGTGTAAATTTGTTGTACAGGGTGGGGCAGAATAACGAGCGATTTTAAAAACCCCGCGATTCGCGCCGTGTCATTCGGAGGTGGTAGGGACGCTATCTGCCATGTTTCCTTGATATTAGCATTTAGTAACAATGGAGCGTTGGACCCCTCAACAGCGTGCGTACGCTGTTAAGACGTTTTATGAAAATGATAATTCTTACATACGCGCGCGTCGTGCCTTTCGAAATCATTTTAACACTAATCGCAATCAACCAGTGCCGTCTGCCTGTGCCATTAAAAAATAGGTTAGGAACTTTGAGGAAACTTCATCAACGACAAAAAAGAAAACTGGACGGCCAAAATCGGTGCGTACGCCCGAGAATATCGACCGTGTAAGAACTGCGATTGAGCGAAGCCCGCGTCGTTCAGCTCGCCGGCATAGCACTACACTTGGGATTTCAAACCAACCTGTCAGACGAATATTACACAAGGATCTCCACCTTCATCCATACAAAATCCAAATCGTACAGGCTCTTAAAGGCACGGATTATGTGAGTCGACAACGATTCTGTGAAGAGTTTTCAGATTTAATTAATCAACATGAGGGTATTGTAAACAACTTATGGATGAGTGACGAAGCCCATTTCCATTTGTCCGGTTACGTCAATAAGCAGAACTTTAGATACTGGAGTGACGTAAATCCTAGACAAATGTATCAAGAACCCCTTCACTCCACAAAAGTTACTGTGTGGTGCGCTATGTCTTCATCGGGGATCATAGGGCCTTACTTTTTTGAAAATACCCGTGGCAATGCTGTGACAGTAACCTCAAAAAGATACGCCGACATGTTGGAAAACTTTTTTGAACTACAGTTTGCACGCTACGAAGTTAACGAGGAAATATTTTTTCAACGAGACGGAGCAACCTCCCATACAGCCAGAGTATGCATGAATATTGTTAACAGATTATTTCCAAATCATGTGATTTCTCGAAATGGGGACATCACCTGGCCTTCCCGTTCACCGGACCTCACACCGTGCGACTTTTTCTTGTGGGGGTACTTAAAAAGTAAAGTGTTTCAAGATAACCCACCACAAACAATTCAAGCCCTGAAAGAACGGATCGGACAGGAAATGGAAAACATCCCCTAGCAATGCTGCAAAATGTAATGAATAGTTTTAAAACACGATTGAAAGAATGTGTACGCCTGAACGGATGTCATCTTTCCGGAGTTATTTTTAAAAAATAAAATAATTAATGCTTTTTTATGTTCTTTGAGAAAATAATGAATTTATTCCTAAATATTGTTTTTCTTGTTTTTGACAGCCTTTTTAAAATCGCTCGTTATTCTGCCTCACCCGTTATATGTATGTATGTATGCGTTTCTGGGTGTTGCACGACATTGAAAGACATCTTTGACGAGGACGCTTAGTGTTCTGACACTTCAATGAACTTTTCTTTATCTTCTTCGAAGGTTAAAAATATAATAAGCCGTACTACGATGTGA
Source organism: Dermolepida albohirtum (assembly GCA_031893035.1). NCBI lineage: Eukaryota > Metazoa > Arthropoda > Insecta > Coleoptera > Scarabaeidae > Dermolepida > Dermolepida albohirtum. Next base: position 61,000 of record JAVIWB010002674.1, read on the forward strand.
TACTCTTATCAGTTGATAAAGTAATGGAAGCGGGATAGTGCCAGCGGCTACGTGTGATTACACTGGCGGTGGGGATAGAGTTTTGTGTCTTGAACGTGGCTTGTATTATTATTATGCCATCGCGCGCTTGAATTTAAGGCTGAACTTTGTTCTTTACCTCGGTCTTATTTACCGTCCGGTGATTTGATTTGACGCAAGGTCGTTATATCGTTAATAATGGGATTTACTTAATGGGCGGGTAAAAACCTATCAGATTTGTATGAAACATGGCAAATCCCGATTTGTATGAAACTTTGTCCTAACTGATTTGGTAAATTTTACCATATCCGATTTGAATGAAATTCGCGATATGTATTTCTTAGACGAATGCGCGTGCGATTCGAATGAAATTTTGCAGTTATGATGGAGAGCCAAAAACCAAGCCGCGCCACTGCTTGTAAAAACACCCCCGGAACTCCGAAAATCGCGCGAATATGTTCGCGTGTTCCGTTTAGCGATCTTAGTGAATTTTCGTGACTGAGGGTCACTTGTCGTATCCAGCGCGTCGTATCCTGGTGATCTGAAAAATACTTATTAGTAATTTCCATGTAATTCTTGTATTACATGTTTTTATGCAAAACTTGTCTTAACATATATTATATATATGAGTGTGTTATGTTGTCGTGATTGTGTCAGCGGTGTTGTCGTAATAATGATGTGCTTTTGTGTTATGTTAGGACATGTTGCGGTCTCCTGTGAGTGCCCGCGGTGTGTTCTATGTTCATGCCTGCTATGAGAGGGTTCTGGTGGTGAGGAACTTGGGAGAAATAATCTCGGGAAAGTTGTAGTATGAATTCAGGAATTGTGGGGATCTGTAAGTCATTGTGTAGAGTCTTATTTCTCGTGTACCAAGGTGCACCAGTAATAAGTCTTAGCACTTTGTTTTGTGTGATCTGTAATTTGTTGATGTGTGTCTGCGCCGCGTATCCCCATACTGGCGCAGCGTATGTCATTTTTGGTCTGATGACCGTTTTATATATTAACCTCTTCAGTCGCAGGTCTAGCTTGCTTTTGTGATGCAGTAGGGGGTATATCTGCACCATCGCTGCGAGACCTCTGGTGACGACTTCTTCCAGGTGTGACCACCAGGTCACGTGGTTTGTAGTTATTTCTGGAAGTAGTTGATGACATGCATCTATCGCACAATAAGGGCATCCACACCACCGGCAGTCGAAGGGAATCTTCTCTTTTATTCAGGCTGTATTCGTGCTCCTAGTTAAAGTTTTTGTATTTTCGAAATCTATCGTGCGCCCCGTCTCCCTTATAAGCTGTACTAGCGACGACATTTTTCCTTTCTTTGCCATGGCGTTTCGGTGTCTATCTCTGCCCACTTTAATTCTTCTGTTAGTTTGCCCGCTATTCGTGTAGTTGTGGCAGAGTATACTCCCTGGTCTTCGAATGCGGTCGCTTCTTTTGAGATGATATATGTACATTTCTGTACATAATTTTGATGGAGCTTGTGGTTAAGTAACTTAATCACCGAAGGTTGATATATAACGCCTTTCCACATTAATTTTCGTATTCCGTATACGTATTTCGACAACTAAGTTGTCACCGTCAGCAGATAATTAAACATCGTGCCACCTGGAAAACTACGACAAAATACCCGCACGAAACAAACAGATCGTGTGCGGAACTTGTTTCATACGGATCGTGACACACCCGAGACAAAAGAACAATCAAAATAAGGACTCAAAAGGGAGAACCGGCTCCAAAGAAGGCGAAGACCGTTTCAACTGCCGGCAAGGTCATGGCATTGGTTTCTTGGAATACGCGTGGAATAATTTTCATTGACTATATTGAAAAAGGAAAAACTATCAACGGTGAGTATTATGTGAACTTTTGAGCGAACGTTTGAGCGAAGAAATCAAGGAAAAAAATGTTGTTTCATCAAGACAATGAACCAGCTCACAAATCCGTTATTGCAATGGCCAAAATTAATGAATTAAAGTTTGAACTGCTACCTCATGCACCCTATTCGCCAGAGTTAGCTCCCTCGGATTATTTTCTGTTCCCGAACTTGAAAAAATTGTTCAGTGGTCAAAGATTTTGAAGAAGTGATGTCGGCAGTTAATGAGTATGTTGAGGAGCAAGACAGTTTTTATTATAAGAAGGGTATCGAACTTATTGAACATCGTTGGAAAAAGTATATAGAGCTGAAAGTAGATTATGCAGAAAATAAATATACTTCTTTCCAAAATTTTTGTGTTTCCTTTGTTAATTCGGGTACTTCTGAGACCACCCTCGTATTAACTGAAAGGTTTTAATATTCCTTCCGCTCTAAATTATGTTATATATATATCTGCAGATACACGCTTGTGCATAACTAACAGAAAACATCAATTGGGTCGATCGCTACATTGGAATTTTATTAAGTAAATAACGCGCCCGAGGTAACACGAATTTTCAGTTAACAGTCGTATTTGCACTACTAATTCCTGTGTGGAGGGAATGCTGCGTCCCCGCTTTTTGCATTTATTATGAGAACACTCGATTCAAAAGAGCACTTTACGACGACGCCCACGCCTGCCTAGGTGTCACATTCGGAAGGAGCAATTCAATTCCGCTGAAAAAATATTATTTCGAATAGGGAATGTGTCTCGAACGTGATGTATGAACATGTTACTTTAACGATAACATTTTGAAACATATAAATAAGTTTCTCTTTCCATTTCCGATTCTACTCATGGCGAAATTCTAAAAGACAGTTCGCTGTCAAAATTTTATGTTGCCTAATGTGTGTACATGAGAGTTCCTCATGACGAAGTTGCTTTCAAGTAATTTTCAGTCGATTCAACAAAATAAAAGGTCAAGTCGTACAAAGGTTTTCAGTAACTCAAATTTGTGAGATCTAAAAATTTGTAATTTTTTTTGTTACGTTATTCTGGTTTGAATAAATTGTGCGCTGATTGTATCAAAAGATTAACTTCGTAAACACAATTCGTTTATTTGAATATAAAACTATATTATTCGATTTGTAAAAATTACGTTTGAATTTCCAAACAAAAGCCTTTCAAATCGTTAATACATTTATTAAATAAACCAGGTAAAAATAAAATTTAGTGATTCTTCGATAACATGAAAATAAAATATATATCAATATTTCTTTGTTTTTAATATACATATGTACAAAGGGTACTAGGAAAGTTTTGCAATACAGCTTTGTTTATTAGTTTTTTCAAAGTAATTTCCTCTACACTCAATACAACTCTCCATCCTTCGAAACCAGTCTTTAAACCAGTTCTGCCAAGTTTCACTAGGGAGTAAAGAACACTCGTTATCTCAAGCCCGCAGAAGGTCCCCATCGCTGGAAAACCGCCTCCCTTTTAGCTTCATTTTCGCATGCAGGAACAGTGCAAAGTCGCAGGGAGCAAGATTTAGACTATCAGGAGGGTGCTTGAGAAGTTTCAATCCAGTCGTGGTCAAATACTCGGTGCAGGCTTTGGCGCGGTGAGCCAGAGTATTATCGTGATGGAGGAACTAGGTGTCCATTCTTGACTTTGGCTGCAGGTTCTTCATAGATCCAATGATTTTAGGCAGGCACTGTTCAGTATACTACTTAGCTATGACTGTCTCCTGTGTGTCCAAAACGACGCGTTCCAAAATTCTACTCGATTTGAAAAATACTTTCTTCTTTTCATATCGGGATTTTCGGACAACTACAGGTGTGTCCTCATCATCAAAGACCCAAACTTTGTTTTGAGCTTTGGTCGACACATCGTAATAGTACAGACAAGTCTCGTCACCTGTCACGATGTTGTTCACATACAGACATTATTATTTATTAAACTTTTTTAGCATTTCCCGGCACCAAGCCACACGTCGTGTCATCTGCTCTTCAGTCAATCGATGCGGCACCCAGAGAGAATAAAGCTTCTTCACGTGCAAATAATCATACAGAATCGAACGAAGTGCTGGTGCATTTAGGCCCGAAGGACCCTGTATCTGTTGGTAGGTCACTCGCCTGTCATCGCCAAACATTTTCCTCACAATAGTAACATTTTCCTCCGCAACCGAGGTTCGTGGCCTTCCCGGCCTTTCAGCATCCTCCGCAGTTAAATTTTCCCTTTGTAATTCATTGTACCACCTGAATATCACCGTGCGATGTGGACAAACATCACCTAGTGCAAGAGTCATTTTTTCGAAGCACTGGTCTATGTTTAAACGGTGCACGAAATTATAACGCAAAACTGCCCTTGTCTCATTTCGCGACCACGATGCCATCGCAAGAACTTTACACTCTCACTGCTAATGAATAACTGAGCCCATCAACATGGTGCGGCGGCTACTATGCACGTGTGAACATGTCTCAATATTCAGCAACAAGCAGCTTCCTACTATTCATTGTTGCGTCATATTGCAAAACTTTCCTAGTACCCTTTGTATGTGTATGTATCAATATTCTACAATAAACAGATACCATCCTTCTAATGACTTCGAAACTTCGCTCGTGTATTAATTTTTAATAATGTTGTGCATGTTGATATACACCGTTGGATAGTTTAAAACTTTAAAACCACGATGCCATGCGCCAAAGTGTGATGGAGAGCAAAGTACAGCATAATAGAAGTTGTTGCTGTGGCAGTGTTTTGCTGTCATCTTAACAGCTTTGATCAGTGTGTATTAGATACCAATATTATTAAAGTATATTACTAGAAAAATATTTTATGTTTGCGTTACAAGAGTTTTTTATCATCAGAAGTTTATTTTTCTGAGTTTGTAAATTTGATTTACAGAATTATTTTCTATTTCCATTCTTCACGCAATATTTGTTGCCTGAAATATTTTAGATGGTGCTGACTACTGATAACATACTCGTTTCAAATATACAAGTCGATTTTTTTATAAGATCTAGTTTTTAAGGTACAGGTAATCTATGTTTAGAAAATAGGAAACATGTATTTAGTAAAAAAATTGATTAAAAATTAGGATAAATGTTAAGTTCCACAAAAAATTGTTTTAAAGCTTTTCTCATATCGTGTAGACTTAGAAACACTCCTCAGAAGACTATCAATAGTCAGACAACATATGCGTTTCCTAGAAACTGTGTGATAACGCTCCTGCTAACCAATTGAATATTAGCAAAGACATAAGAAAATTTCTCAGTTTAGAAGAAAAAGTTGATGCTCTTCAGTGTGCAAAGAAGAATAAACTTAGTGTGACACTGCTTGCGGAAAAATTCTGTATCGGTAAACGTCAAGTAGGCGATATTTTGAAAAACAAAATTGATATTAATAGACAGTTTGCTGAAAATGGAAATTCACAGCAAAAGAAGAAATTCGTGAAAACAGAAGGAGCGATACTGGATCAAATAATGTATGACTGGTTTTGCAAAGTGAGCGTTAAGAATATTCAATTGTCAGGTATAATAACAAGGGAAAAAGCTCTCAAAATTACACAAGAGCTAAATTATGAATTCAAAGCTTCAAGTGGGTCGTTTGACAACTTTTCTCGGTGACACAACATATCACTTCAAACAGTGTGTGGTGAAGCCGCCACAGTAAATGTGGATGAAATATCTGTCTGGAAGATACAGTTGATAACGATCACAAAGGAATACTCACCGAAAGATATTTTTAATGCAGATGAAACTGGATTTTTTTCCGGACTTTGCCAAAGAAAACCTTTGCCTTAAATGGTCAAAAATGTTCGGGTGGCAAAGCTGGTAAGGAAAAAATTAACTATTTTCTTGTGCGCGAATAAGGTTGGAGAATAGGAAAGACTTTTAGTAATTGGGAAAAGTAAGAATCCACGATGTTTTAGAGGAGTAAACGTTGGGAAGTTGGCAGTGAAGCGGTATTCTATGGCTGACGAGGGAAATTATGACAATTTGGTTAACTAAATTTGATAAAAAAATGCTACAGCGGATTAGAAAATTCCTTTTATTTTAAAACAACGCCACGTCATACCCGAAACTTCGGTTACAAAATGTTAAACTAATATTTTGTCCCCAAACACTACCTCTCATTGTCAACCACTTGATCAAGGGATTATCAATAAATTTAAAACCAACTACAGAAAGCTTTTAGTTAAGAGACTTTTATCGCCTATAGATCACTGTGAATCTACCGAACATATAGAAAAATTCATTAACATTCTCAGTGCTCTAATACGGACCGTTACTGTTTGGAAAACTGTTAGCGCTAAGACTATCAATTTCTTAAAGCTGGATTTGGTGAGTGGATTGATGAAGATATTTGCGCGGATATAGACTCAGTGCTGAAGACGATGTGCCATTGTCAGGAGTTTGTAAACTCTATCTTGACACATTATGGTTTGCACAAATTGATGGTAAATTACATACCGAGAATCCCATATTAGTGTACAAGGTTGTGTGCGTGAATTTTAAAACAGTATCAATATACGCGATAGCGACAGTGATGATGATAATGATATTTCAGAAACTAAAAACATTAACGAAACTTATGAAAAGCTAAAGGATACTCAAAGCTTCTTTTTCTTGTCTGACGACATTACTCCAGGAGAAAAAGTCGCTGAGCTAGTATGCAATGTAGAAACACAAATTGTTAAAAGAAGAATTGAAAATCTAAAACAAACTCAAATTTCAAATTTTTTTAAATAAGTTAGTGCTAAGTATGTGTTAAGAATAAATTAATTAAAAATTATTTATACTCTTTTCTTGGTCCACCAATGGACATCTCTGAACAGTGGACAGTTTTATACGTTGTTTGTTCAAAAGGAAAGGTGAATTTTGAATTTTTTTGAAAAGTATTTATTTATTCATCAATATACATTTTGTCCCCTTCGAAGTAATCCCTCTCAGATATAATTCACTTATGCCAGCGCTTTTTCCAATCCTCGAAGCACTTCTGAAATGCGCTTTTCGGTATGTCCATCAGTTCGTTCTTCGATTCTGACTTTATCTTATCAATTGTGGCAAAACGCTTTCCTTTCATTGGTCTCTTCAGTTTTGGGAATAGTGAGCAAAACCTTCACATTTGATCGAACTTGGCGTGCATTTTCTCGGCCTTCTGTGAAGCGCTTGTACCACTTATAAACACTTTTTTGAAACAAAGTGGACTCGCCAAATGCCACAGTCAATATTTCAAGTGCCTTGGAGCACTTTATTCCATTTTAACGCAAAATTTAAGATATACTCTTTGATCAATTTTTTTCAAAAGTCAAAAACGAAGAAAATACACAAACGTGACTAAGCTTTTCAATTGTCAACAACAAACTACTAATCCAAATTGGCTGATAATGCCAACATATGACTAACACATGTGTACCAACATAACAAAAAAAATTTCGATAATCGAATGTACACAGCGCGCGAAAATTCAAAATTCACCTTTCCTTTTGAACAAGCCACGTATACACTGCTACTGTCCGTTATACAGAGAACCTACTGTACAATGTGTTTCGCATCCGATATTAGATAAACAGCATCACCAATACCAAGATAGTTATTGTAATAGCGACCGAATTGCCGAATTACTATTACAACATAAAATTGGAGTGTGCGGTACTATAAGAGAAAGTAGAGGACTACCAACAAGTCTAAAAATTGACACAAAAAAAATGAATAAAGAGACATCGTATATTTCTGAAAAGACTGTCTATTATTGGCAAATAAGGATAAAAAGAGGATCAAAATGATAAGTACAATTCATTCTAAAATGTTACCGATCGCGAAACAAAGTAGAAAAGCAAAAGACAAAATTACAATACCGTTATTCATCACACAATATAATAAATTCATGCAAAGCGTTGATCGTGTAAATCACCACCTTTTCTATTATTCGATCCTTCGAAGAACAACCAAATGGACCAAAAAGGCAGTAATATAGATGATGAATATCGCACTATGTAACAGCTTCGTAATATACAAAACGGTAAATTCAAATAAAGAAATAGTGTATAAAAACTACTTAAAATCAGTTATAAGGACATGGTTTACCACGGAATCTGATAAGATGCAGCTAATATCACGAGCTATCAACTTCAGTGCCACCTAGTAGATTGTCTGGTGATATGAAAAAACACCCTGGAGACACTAAAGTAGACCAAAAATAAAGTGTGGTTAATTTTAATGGAGCCTGTGGTCGATTAACTAGATCACTGAAGGTTGATAAAAAACCCCTTGCCACAATAATTTTCGTTTTCTGTATACGTATTTCGACAACTAAGTTATCATCAAATTCCGCACGGGATCCGTACCGGATCGCACAACTGGCAACACTAACAGTGTTGCCAGTTCCCTATTCACAAAGTATTTAAACGAAATTAGTCTTATAAAAATCTAAAAGTTGAATTTAGATGTCATAGCATATAATTTATTTAAATTTAAGATTTTAGACTTAAAATTATCAGGTCTCCAGTTTTGCTTCATTTGAAGGGCGCCGCCGGAAATAATCTGGACGTTGAGGACGCCATGCATTTAAAAGTTTAGGAACCTACGGTCTAGCATAATATTGCTATGCAGTTTTCGATCGCTATATCGCTGTTCAAATGTCTAATCCTTCCACACGAATATGTGTATATATATATATATAAATATGTAATACATCAACTTGACAGACCAAATTAGAAGTTATTAAGTTTCAAGTAAAAAATATATAAGAAGGTAATTTTGATGGAGCCTGTGGTTGATTAACTCGATCACTGAAGTTTGATATATAACCCCTTGCCACATTAATTTTCGTGTTCTGTATACGTATTTCGACAAGTAAGTTGTCATCATTAGCGGTACGGATCGCGTGCGGAATTTGTTTTTCGTACGGGTATTTTTACCGTAGTTGTCCAGCTGCGACACTGTTTAATTATCTGCTGATGATGACAACTTAGTTGTCGAAATACGTATACAGAACACGAAAATTAATGTGGCAAGGGGTTATATATCAAACTTCAGTCATCTAAAAATAAAGTGTGCCTACAAGAATGTGCATAGTTTTGAAGACACATGGTGTTAGAGGAGAAAGACGAAACAAATGAAAATTCTCCAAAGTATCGTAACATAAAGTTTTTTCACTAATTATCATACTAAAAAACAACACTTAATACTATTTATGTAGACTTCCTGGAAATTTCAATAAAATATGTTCATTACGAAAACAATTATTACACATATGTTAAAATGTATTCAGATTACTAAAATACCTCGATTTATATGAAAAGTTTGTGAAAAATAGCCCAATGCGAAAGTGTTAATTTGTTGTTCTGTGTATGAATGATTTATTTTTGTATTTTGTTCGAACCCCAAGCACTTAAAGTTTCTTCCGGCTGAATATTTGTGAGTTTCGTTGTTAAGTGTTTCTTTACTTTCAGTCTTAAGTTTTCCGCCTTCAACGTATAATGTTTTGCATTTGGTCATCCCAGATTCCATTAAACTCTTGTGTTTAAAGTCCTATTTGTGTTTTATTTGAGGTAAATAATTTTATATAGTCCATGTAGAGTAGGTAGTCTATTGTGTGTTACGCGGTGTTTTGATGTTTAGTTTTGAATCCCTATATTTTGTTATTTAAGATATTTGACAGTGGATTAAAGCACTCAGGGAACCTGAAATATCTCTCTATTAATTCTGATTCTATTTATTATTATGTGGTTTCGTGTTGCTGTTAAATGATTGAGGTTCTCAAGTATTACTTCGCTGTGTATAAAACATGCTGTATTTTATAAATTTCTGGTATTTTCATTACCCAGCTATGTGGAATTAAATGCTTTCTTATACTCGTATAGTTGATATAACATATAATTCAATTTCTCTTATTGTTACTAATATTATTTTTATAATAAATAGAATTAAACTCTTCCAAACGTAAATTCCTAAACAATTAAGCCCTCGTACATAAAAGTCACTCAAATTATTTGGTACATCGGCAGGAGAGTTACAAACTCCTTCGTTTTGCCGCTATTTAGGGCTACTTTTCATTATTTTATTCTTCACTGGTGGCGTTCATTTGCTAATAATACCTTCCGTGCAACGTTGTGGGCGTGATGAATAGCGCCATCTATCACGGAACCTGTGTAGTACAATAGAAAATGATTGCGGTTAGTAGAAATAGAAAAAAATGATTTTCCTTTTTAAGAGACAAGCTCTTTGTATTACTGTATTATGCTCGAGATTTACTATTTTAACGGATAATTTGCAATATGCAAGAGACCTAAAATAATTGAGCGTTAGCTGTAATATACGAGTATAATGCGTAGATAATTTATGCATGCACCTTAACTTCATCTAATCATATTTGAAACTAAATTGTTTTCGAAAGTTAATTATTTAATGCAATATTTATGGGGTATTTTAGAAATAGATCAAAGGAAATAAGAAATGCGATCTTAAGTAATTGTTTATATATCTACATCGTAATAAACTTACGCTTTTAATTTAAAAAAAAATTTGAATATTCCCTTAACTCTTTCAGGGTTGGTGGTCATTTATCTAATCACCTATTTAAGAGTTCTCAAAACCACTGTTTATGCCGTCTGATGCCAATTTGCTAAGCAATTCCTTTTTTTAAAGTCGTCGTTGATCCTTTAACTCGAAACTTTTACTCCAGGGCATGCTGGGTAGATTAACAGATTTATTTGAAAATGTCAAAATGTGTTGTTTTTCAACGGGACTTTCCCGAATGTAATAAAAATGCTCAGAGTGTTTATTATTTAACGAATTCGGTGTTACTCTATGGTATAGTGTCCATTTAATTATTTTATAACAAACATATTATAATATATTATATAATCTACGATAAATAAGGTAAGTAGCACGGTGGTTAGATTACTAACCACTGTGATTATAGTAGGTTTCATAAAATACATATTTATGTTGCATTATAAGGATGCCTCGTGTACTTAATGAACGTGATATAGAAGATGTTTTGTTGGAAAGTACACCTTCTGATTGCGAAAGTGTGTGCAGTCTTGAATCAGATGAAGGAGAAAATTATGAGATGCAAACGGACCCGATGGTGCTCGGCGACATACCTTCTGGGCTCCAGCTAAATCTTAAAGATGAATTTGACTCGAACGATGGCATTACCATTTCAAATTTGCCTGACACTACTGGTAGTGTTACTACGAGTGCTTCATTTACTCAAACTGTTATGAGAGAACCAAAATGGAAGAAAATTTTCAGAAAGGGGGAACCGGACAAGTACACTGAGGGTAGGGGTGTACCAAATGATATAATAGAGTTAAAGGATGTCACACCTACGCCTATTGTTTAGATTTCGATATATATACTGGCAAGGATAGTGACAAAAAGTACAAACTGATCTCGGTGGTAAAGTTGTTCGACAATTTTGCATGGATCTGAAATTGAAAAATCACAAAGTCTTTATTTATAATTATTTCAATAGCTATGCCTTGTAAATATTAACCTATACTAAAAGAAGACAGGAGAACACTTGTACAAAGATATGAATATTTTTTCACATATTTGCATTGTGTACATGGAAGCAGCTCAGTAATAAAAATTTTCGAAGAAGTGTTTACTAAGGGATTCTGGCACCAACTCAGGGGAAGAACTTTGAATTATGCTCTAAATGCTCCCACAATAGCCATGCATCTCCTGTACAAATGAAGCGGCATAAACCCACTGTACCAACAGAATTACGTTTAGAAGGCAACATGCATCAGCCAGAGCGAACCACTTCTCGAAGATGTGCAAAAAGACAATGCTCTATATGGCAATGCGGCACCTGGGTCCCTCTTTGAGAAAATATAAAACGTATTTTTCAGATTTTCATAGAAAATACTAAACATTTCTTAATGATTTGTTATGCCAACAACCATAGTGGTTAGTATGCTAACCACCCTAATTTGTAAAAGCCCAAACGGTTTTTTCTTTTTTTACATGTTTTTCATAATAAATAAACGTTAATTAACCTAAAAATGCAATTGTTTTTATTCTGAAGTTATGTATAAGAAAGCGTGGCTGAAAGAGTTAATGTATGGTAACTTATAAATCTAATCGAAAAGGTAAAAAACTCGCTACCACATTTATATACTAGTAACGTATTTCAACAACTAACTTGTTATCTTCAAAAGAAAATAAACTCAGTATTTAATATAGGCCATCGATTAAACCATATAGAGAAAATCGCGTAGCACTTCACTCAGTGCCGTTAAAACTGTTCACCGATAGTTATAACGGGTCTTCCAAAAAGAGGTTTTATTTTGATATTTAAAAAAAAACGATATTTTTAAGCGGAATCATCGGATGCTTGTTTAATTATAAAGAGGAGGGTATGCCATTAATAATGGGAAACAATATCTGCCAAATGGCCGTCACGGCTATGTTTGCAGGTCCATATTCTTTTCCAAAATTTTCCATCAATAATTCGCACATTTGCGTCTGTATGTCCTCAATAACTTCACCAATTCCATCTTTGAGGTCTTGAATCGATTATGAGCCATTGGCATAGGCCTTATCTTTCCCGTAGACCCAACGAAAAAAGTCTAACTGTGTTAAATCACAAGATCTCGGTGGCCAATTATGATCGCCTCTTCGAGAAATCACACGGTCAGGAAACGTTTCAGGCAACAGAGCGTTGGTATAGTTACTTGTGTGACACGTAGCGCTGTCTTGTTGAAAATACACGTCGTCCACATCAATATCTTCCAATTCCGGCCATACAAAATCATTAATCATCTGGTACGTAGACTCCCGCGGGTACATTAGTCATCGTTCGATAGCGCAATCTATTCACTGTAACAGTTGCTCCAGCCACATTTTCGAAAAAGTAAGGTACAATGACCTCGCCAGGAGGACGGAGAGGCTTTCCAACAATAATTCTTGGGTTTTCCGAGACCCAAATGCGACAATTCTGTTTGTTAACGTAGCCTTCGATGTGAAAATGGGCCTCATCACTCAAGATGATTTTTCGATAAAATTCCGGATCAGTTTGATGCATTTCAAGGACCCAATCAACAAAGACCCGACGTTCTTGATGGTCGGAAGGCGTGAGTTCTTTTTTTAACTGAATTTTAAAAGCCTTAAGACGATATATGAAATGGATAGTTCATATATCATCAACCTAAGTTTAATGTTGGTTACGATTATGGCTCAAACATGGTTAAAGCTGGCAAAATACTAGACAATATATTCCTAAAGTGGTTCACGTAATATCCTTGCTCTATGCAATTCACCTTGTAACAGAGTATATTAGAAACAGCTATCCAAAAGTACATATATTATCTTCTAGCAAATTGTTATTAAATCCTATACATTTGCGAATTTTAAAATTATTGGCCGGGCATTCCTTTGCCTCCACAGCCAGTATTAATGGGAATGGGGAACGTGACTTCAAGGAATAATATAGTAGGAGAAACATTTTCACATGCGAAAATGAAGTGGATAAAACTAGATATTAACTACCGCTACTGTAAAAGATGTAGATTAGAATTATTAAATTGCGAGAAATAAATCGCTGTAATTAGTCATTAGAGGAGAAAGTTGTGCGAAGCTGTGATTAATTGTCAGCTAATGATGACAACTTAGTTGGCTAAATACGTATACAGACTAGAAACGTTGATGTGGCGAAGAGTTCATTTAACTTTTTTTGACTAATTCAATTAATATCTCCATTAAATTTACCTTCCCGATCAAAGGAGATAATGTTTCAAAAGTTATAGAGCAAGGTTAAGTTATTGCAGGTATTAATTTCTTGAAATTGTGTAAAAATAGACATGTTTTTCAAAAATTTATTAAAATAAAAGTGCAAATAACAGAAGGAACGATAAAGTAACTTCATATACGAAAATGAACTGGCTAGAACTAGAAATGAACTATCTGTACTGCAAAAGAAATAGATTAGAATTACGAGAATAGTTCGACAAGTAGTGAGAATGACACATAGGTGGCGCTCTAATTGGTAAAACAAATGCACTGTAATTTAGGTTGCCTATTTATATGTTTACATTCCGATATTTAGATAAATCGGTTGATTAGTTTACTTTTGACAGCTGATTGAAAAAAAGCAACACGTCGTTTTGCAAAAAAAAAAGCAGAGTATCGTGCGGTGATTAAATACTTCCTAATTAAGGATATGAAAGCTACCGAAATAAAAGATGAGTTACGGGAAATATTAGGTGAATCTGCTCCATCATCCGCCACAATAAATAGATGGGTAAATGAAATTAAACGTGGTAGAAAAAGCTGTGTTGATGAAGCGCGCTCTGGAGTATCCAAAATCGTGACCTCTAAGGAAATAATTATAAAAATTCATAATATTATTACGCAAGATCGACGACTGAAAGTGAGAGAGATGGCAGTAAACATTTCAACAGAACGCGTACACCACATTTTAAAGAAAGAATTGGGCCTTTCCAAGTTTCGGCAAGATGGGTGCCGCGATTGCTTACGACTGATCAAAAGTTCACTCGTTTGTGCATTTCCAATGAGTGTTTGGCCCATTATAAGCGAAATCCGATTGATTTTTGTAGACGATTTGTTACTTGCGATGAAACTTGGATACACTGCAGTACGGTCGAAACAATGGTTAGAACGTGATTCTGCACCTCCAAAGAAAGCGAAAACCACTTTATCGGCAAACATGGTGATGGGGCATCAGTTTCAAAGGGCATTTTGCTCATTGGTTACCTTCAGAAAGGTGCCACAATAAACGAAAAATATTATGCAGAACTTCTACAAAAATTAAATGTTGAGATTTGTGCTAAACGGCTAGGAATGGCAAAGAAAAAAGTTGCATTTCCATTTAGTACCGCATGCGCCTTATTCGCTGGATCTAGCCCCTTCCGACTTTTACCTTTTTCCAAAATTGAAAACGGCACTAGGTGAAATTTTCGTCTAACGACCAGCTTATCATCTTCGTAAATAAGTATTTTGCAAACCTTCCGGAATCGCATTTTAGAGATGGCATAAGGGCATTGGAGCACCGTTGGAATAAATGTATTGCTCTTTTAGGAGAATAAATTGAAAAATATAAATTATTTTGTATTTAAAAAATTCGTTTTGCTTTTCCATTCTCACTATTTGTCAAACTACCCTCGTATTAAATTGTGTGAAATAAATCAGTATTTGGTAGTTAGATGGGAATGTTCTGCAGAATAATTCTGTGCGAGTTTTATCGCGGATTCAGATACAACACTGTGATCAATTACCTTTTGATGATGACAACTTAGGTGTCGAAATACGTATACAGAATGCAAACATTGATGTGGAAAGGTGTTTTATTTACCTTTTTTGATTAATTCAATTACCCCCATTCTGCATTAAAGTGTATGGTCAGTTTCACATTGTTAAATCTTGTATTTTGAAATTCAGTTAACAGGAAGCTCAAGCAATCCCATTAAAGTAACAGCTGTTTACAGATGTCGAAATCCAAACACAAATAGAACAGATTTCCGAGAAATACTCGATTGTTTTTGCAAGCCATCTCTCAATTAGAAAACAGCAATCTGTCCAGCTGTGAAATCTAACAGATAATGTAGGTACCCGCACAACTGATGAATTATGTGCAGTTTTAAATAACAATCTCGACTTTAAGACTGTAGTGGGTCAGTGTTTAAGTAAAAATCAAGAGTGTAAAAGTGTTACGAAAGGCTTTTTTAAATTCTTGAGTATTAGTTCATGGGACGCAGAATGCTCATTTTTCAAATATGCAAACATATTTTCACCCCGTTGCGTCGTAGGCATTTGACTGAATCAATAATGGACGGTGTACTTATGATACAATACTATACCGTATTTTCACGTCAGGATACAACACGTAAAAAAAAGAAGTGCGTAGTTACATATATTATTTATTTTATTTGTCGCACCTATTCAGTTTTCCCGACGAAGCTTAGTTCCGATATTTATTCAACATTATTTATTTAAACATTTTTGAGATAGTTTCTGCTTTTGTTATACGTGAATTTTATTTCTAATCTTGAAATATTTTGAAGAAATTTATGATAACACATACGTTGTTTTTTCCAGGTATAAATCTTTATTGCCCAAAATTGCATTTCTTTGCTCCCTTACATAACCTAATTGCATTCTCCAATGAAAATAGAAAAAAACAAGAGCTGTTAGCAATTTGAATACATAACATATTAACATCTACAAAATACTATTTTAAACTAAAGTTATGATGGTAATTTTGTTGGAACCTGTGGTTGATTAACTTAATCAGTGAAAGTTGATATATAACCCCTTTCCACGTTAACTTTCGTGTTCTGTATACGTATTTAGACAACTAAGCTGTCATCATCACCAGATAATTAAACAGTTTTGCACCTGGAAAATTACGGCAAAAATAACCGTACGAAAAACAAATTCCGTACACGATCTATACCGCACACAGTGTGCGTTTTGGCTTTCAACGGTACAGATCGTGTGCGGAATTTGTTTCGTACGGGTATTTTTGCCGTAGTTTTCCAAGTGCGACAATGTTTAATTATCTGCTGATGATGACAACTCAGTTGTCGAAATACGTATACAGAACACGAAAGTTTATGTGGAAAGGGGTTATATATTAACCTTCAGTGATAAAGTTATGATGATTTTTAAATTCTTCGTCTTCAAATTAGTATGTACAATCATTACCACAAAAAGACTAACGATTTAAATTTCAATTTTCGGTGGATACTTTTAGTGGTAAATTTGAGTGGTAACAATCGAAAGAGTTCTTGTACGTTTCATGACAAGAAACAAACGAATTATGGTGTGCGTTATACGTAATTCTAATTGCGCTAGAGTTTGTTTATGTTTTTGACCTGACAACGAATACTTTCAAATAACAGCAACCTCTCTCTTTCTCCCTCTCTCTCTCACCATTTGAGCAATATTAAAAAAATGTACATATTTACTCACTCCGCAAAACAGAGAAGAAGTAGCATTTTTGGTACTGATTTCTATAACATACGATATATAATTTTAGATATCTAATATTTTAGGTAAAAGTTTCAGCAACATACCTTTTAATTTTTTTAATGCCAGTTTAGAATGCTTGATGGAGATAATAATGAACTTACTAAATTTATATTATTATTATTCTACTAATATACAGCGTGTTTCCAAAAGAATATACGTATTACAAAGTATTACTGTGTCCAAACTATCGATCGTTGCGCCCTGGTTTGGCTATTGGAGAAACGAATACATAGTCTAGTTTATTTAATATTCGTTAGATGTCGGTTGTCTTCTGTTTTTCTTGGTAACGTCATATGTTTAAAATGGCTACTCCGCAGCAGAAATCATTTTGTGTTCTGGAGTTTGCGAAGTGCAATTCTGTGATTACAGTGCAAAGACGTTTCAGGTTGAGCTACCAAATTGATCAACCGAATGGGTGGAACATTCGCAGATGGTATCGACAGTTTGTAGATACAGGATGTGTATGTCAAGGAAAGAGTCCAGGCCGCCCTCGTGTTTCTGAAGAAAATGTTGCACGAATTCAAATTGCTTTCCAACCTAATCCTTCAAAATCAACTCGTCGTGCCAGTCGGGAGTTACAACTGCCTACAACAACAATTTGGGGTGTTTTGAGACGTCGGTTGGTTGAAGCCGTACAAGTTATAGTTGTTACAAGCTCTGCGTCCTGATGACAAACGGTAACGTGTGGCATTTTGTAACGAGATTAATGACGTTATTGACAACGATAACACTTTCGCACAACGCATCGTGTTCAGTGATGAAGCGACTTTCCATGTTAATAGTCTGATAAACAAACACAATGTTAGAATTTGGGGTCTACAGAACCCACATGCAGCCATTGAACATGTACGAGATTCGCCTAAAGTCAATGTGTTTTTGTGCGATATCCCGATCATTTGTTTACGGCTCATTCTTCTTTGATGGAAACACGATTAACGGTCAGCAGTATCTCGGTATGTTACAAAATTGGTTGTTTCCGAGGCTGCATGAAAACAACTTCATTTTTCAACAAGACGGGGCACCCCCTCACTGGAGGCGCCAAGTGCGTGAATATCTGAATGAAACTCTACCGAACCGTTGGATTGGTCGTCAAGGAGCTGGCGATTTAGCATGTCTCAGCTGGGCTCCACGGTCACCGGATTTGACATCCTGTGACTTCTTCCTGTGGGATTTCGTTAAAGACAACGTTTATGTACCACCACTCCCACATTTCCTGGAAGATTTGAAGAACCGGAACCGTACTGCCATAACATCAATGACGAAGGACATGCCTGCCCGAGTATGGGATGAATTTTAGTATCGATGTGACATTTTTCGTGTCGCTGATGGAGGACATATTGAACATCTGTAATCTAAACTTGAGAGGTTGGTAAATGTGTATGTAAAGTTTCATATTCGTACGTCTTAAAGTTTAATAAATTTATGCATTCGAAATACGTATATTTTTTTTGAAACAGCCTGTATTAACGAATATAAAATGTATGCTTTTGATACACATTTCGTTACACTTTTTATGAAAATAATTCTTTTGTATTGAATTAATCTTCCTACTCTTATCTCGTTCTAATATATCCGTATCATAAAAGCAAACTTTATTTTTCAAAAGTAAGTTCTGGGATTTGTACAAAGCGATTAAAATATACAATAGCATTACATAATATAATGGATACAAGATTATGTAATATATGACATATTGCCGCCTATATTACAGCCCTAACAAATGAAATATTTATTCATGGTTTGCGAAGAAAACTCCCCTGGAAGATCTTAACACAATTCCTTCTTAAAATTCATCACCGAATGAGACGAAGCATTACCCTCAGAGCTTATCTTCTCCCTTTACTGCCCCGACATCAAGCCCAAATCTAACAAATCTCGACGAGAGGAACCCGTAACGAAGTTCTGACAAACAGACAATTTTTTACTCCCCTCGGCCGGCACACCCATCGCATCGAGGGGAGCAGAAACGTGTTAAATGGGATAAAATGACATTGCTTCCGATTTTTTTCTTGCTGGATGCGAGAGGGCGTCGGAGCTGCTCTTCGTTTTTCACGATAAATACGATGAGGTCGTTTGAAATAAGTGTTTTACGATATATTTTGTTTCCGTTTTTCCTGATGCGTACAAGTCATTCGCGCCGAGATAAAGTGAGGAATGACTCAGTGTTGGATTGTTTTTTTACATATGACTAGCGATAAAAGAACAGTCGTTTCTTGTATAAGAGAAATTCAGCGAAACACCATATACTGTTCATCTCTGATATATGTGTGTACATACATATATTGTTCGAGTTGAGAAATAAAAATATCAGGAATTACTAACGTATTACATTTATTTTCTACAGAATTACCGGGATATAAATTAATATTAGCATAACTGTCAAATAAAAATAGTAATAATAGTAATAATAATAATAAACTTAATTACAATTATGTCAAATTGACATACACCCTGGACATTGCGTAAAAAATGCACACATTTTATAATTTTAATATGATCACTGAAGATTGATATATAACCCCTGTATACGTATTTCGACAACTAATTTGTCATCTTCAGCAAATAATTAAACAGTGTCGTACCTGGAAAACTACGGTAAAAATACCTGTACGAAAAACAAATTCCGCACGCGATCCGTATCGCTGAAAGCCCAAACGTACACTTCAGTGTACGTTTTGGCTTTCAGCGGTACGGATCGCGTGCTGATGATGACAACTTAGTTGTCGAAATCGTACACAGAATACGAAAATTAATGTAGCAAGGGGTTATATATCAACCATCAGTGATCAAGTTAATCAACCACGGGCTCCATCAAAATTACCTTATAATTTTAACATT
This sequence comes from Dermolepida albohirtum, assembly GCA_031893035.1. Classification (NCBI taxonomy): domain Eukaryota; kingdom Metazoa; phylum Arthropoda; class Insecta; order Coleoptera; family Scarabaeidae; genus Dermolepida; species Dermolepida albohirtum. The sequence continues at coordinate 80,717 of JAVIWB010002674.1, forward strand.
ATCATATTATTACAGTGCTTAGTGATGGAATATTTAGTTTGACTTCTTATATATTTTTTGCTTGAAAATTAATAACTTCTAATTTTGTCTGTCCAGTTGATGTATTACATATTTATATATATATATACACATATTCGCGTGGAAGGATTAGACATTTGAACAGCGATATAGCGATCGAAAACTCCATAATAATATTACGCTAGACCATAGGTTGATAAACTTTTAAAGCCATGGCGCCCTTAACGTCCAGATTATTTCCGGCGGCGCCCTTCATATGAAGCAAAACCGGAGACCTAATAATTTAAATCGAAAATTTTAAATTTAAATAAATTCTATGCTATGATCTCTAAATTTAACTTTTAGATTTTTATAAGACTAATTTTGTTTAAATACTTTGTGAATGGTCAAATCATATTTTTCAATTTTTGTTTCGTTTTGGCGAGGCTGTCGCGGCGCCCCTGGGGACTTTTTCTGGCGCCCCCAGACTCGCATCGATTGGTGCCAAGAATTGCACAAAAAATACATTGGTGGTATATTTATAAAGTCTTTACAGGTGATGAATCTTGGATCTATATATATGAGCCCGATAGTAAACAGAATACTCAGACAGTCGACTGTGTGAGTATTCCAAGATGAGCCAAAACCAACGAAAGTTGTTCGCACTTGAAGCACATCAAAGAAATGGTCGCCTGTTTTTTCGGAAAAACCGGTCACCTTGCAACCGTGCCTTTAGGGAGTTGTAGAACGGTCAACCCGAATAGTACACAACTATTTGTTTGCCAAAAGTTTTTGAAGAAATACGGAAAACAAACCGAAAACGACAAATCATTCTCCACCACGACAATGCGAACTCTCACAGGTCGGTTCAAACAATTGAATATTTGACCGGGCAAAACATTGAATTGATGCGCCAACTGCTGTACAGCCCTGATCTAGTAACATTTTTTTTGTTTCCACACTTCGAGAATAAACATCGTAGTCAAAGGTTTTCTACGCCGGAAGAGGCAGTTGAGGCATTCAAAACTCATATTTTGGAGATACCACACTCATAGTAGTAGCAATGCTATTCGGATTGATTTAAATGAATGCAAAAGTGCATTGATTTTCTCTTAGGACAATATTTTGAAAAGCAATAATGCTATTTTCGATAATAAATTTGTTTACTATCCCCGAAATATAAACGGCTACCCTCGTATATATATAATATATACATCTAGATTGAGATTAAGTTCTTTTATTATTGTTATTATTATTGGGCATTATAACATTTATCTTTACGTATTATCCCAGTTATTAGTAATTCTTCATCTATAATAAGTATTAAGTGGCTATTATTAAACACTGCTGATGATATTTCGCGTGTTTACAAATTAATTATTGTTATGGAGATGCTTGGCGCATGTAAGCATCTAATTTATGGATCTGGCTAGAATGTACACTATTCTCCTAGTACAAGTGATTTACTGCTATTTTTGTAGAACGCGAATATAGGACGCTGTTCTCTTTCCAGATTCTTCGGTAAACACCAACTGCCAATTTTCATAACGCATAACTCAAATTCCTCCTATAATCCGAACCTATATGTTATTATATTCCTTTATGGAATCACATATATAACACATATAACATGTTACAGGGACACAATGCACGCGAATAAGTCATTTGATTTCCAGTTCTCCGCTGTAATAACACTATAATGTTTCCGGTGACATGAGAATGTATTTTACCTTATACTACGTCGGCTACGTGTATTTCGGCGACACACAGATATTTCCAAATAACAATAACATTATATCATGTAATAAGTCCGATAAGGACTCAATCCGACTGGATTTTCTCTAATTGCCGACGAACGAACGAACGAATGGGAAACTAATTTAATCGGCTTGTGTATATTCCCTAATGGGGGGGTAATTATAATAGGAAACTTTTGTTGATTTAGTATACAATACTTAACTTGCAATTTATGGAATATAATAGGTGGGCTTAGTGATTTTTCTTTTGTATGTAGATACGAAACTGTGGAGACAAATTCTATATAATTAAAATAGTAATACGAGGGTAGTTTGACAAATAGTCAGAATGGAAAAGAAAAACGAATTTTTTAAATACAAAATAATTTTTATTTTTCAATATATTCTCCTAAAAGAGCAATACGTTTATTTTAAAGGTGCGCCAATACCCTTATGCCATCTCTAAAATGCGATTCTGCAAGGCTTGCAAAATACTTATTTACGAAGATGATAAGCTCCTCGCTAGACAAAAATTTCTTTCCACCTAGTGCCGTTTTCAATTTTGGAAAAAGGTGGAAGTTGGAAGCGGCTAGATCCGGCGAATAAGGCGCATGCGGTACTAATTGGAAATGTAACACTTGGACATCAATTGTGCTGGTATAAGGTTGATATATAATCTTTTTCTTTGCCATTTCTGGCCGTTCAGCACGAATATTAACATTTAATTTTTGTAGAAGTTCTGTAATACGTTTATTGTGGCACCTTTCTGAAGGTAATCAATGAGCAAAATGCCCTTTGAATCTAAAAAAATTGATGCCATCACCTTGTTTGCCGATAAAGTGGTTTTCGCTTCCTTTGGAGGTGCAGAATCACGTTCTAACCATTGTTTCGGACTGTTGTTTAGTTTAGGGTGTACTGTAGTGTATCCAAGTTTCATCGCAAGTAAAAATCGCCTACAAAACTCAACCGAATTCCGCTTATAAAGGCCCAAACACTCATTGGAAATGCGCAAATGAGTGAACCTTTGATCAGTCGTAACCAATCGCGGCACCCATCTTGCCGAAAGCTTGAAACAATTCTTTCGTTAAAATGTGGTGTCATTTGGAAATGTTTACCAAGTCTGCTATCTCTCTCATTTTGAGTCGTCGAACTTGCGTAATAATATTGTATTATGGATTTTTATAATCATTTCCTTAGAAGTCACGATTTTGACTGCTCCAAAGCGCGCTTCATCAACACAGCTTGTTCTACTACGTTTAAATTCATTTACCCATCTACTTATTGTGGCGGATAATGGAGCAGATTCACCTAATGTTTCCCATAACTCATCTTTTATTTCGGTAGCTTTCATACCCTTAATTACGAAGTATTTAATCACCGCACGATACTCTGCTTTTTCCATTTTAACAAAACGACGTGTTGCTTCTTTTTCAATCAGCTGTCAAAAATAAACTAATCAACCGATTTATCTAAATATCGGAATGTAAACATATAAATAGGCAACCTAAATTACAGTGCATTTATTTTACCAATTGGAGCACCACCTATGTGTCATTCTCACTACTTGTCAAACTATCCTCGTAAGTATGCTAAATTATCTAAGTAACAAACCATTAAATTATAAGGGATGCTTTATAAGAACTTTTTAACTTTTTTAACTTTTTAAGAACTTGTCTAAGTTTAAGAAAAATTTAATTACTTGCAATCAATCGTTCTCTGAGATCATGCATGTCGTACCGCAAGTAGTTTATTTTTTTTCGACGTATGAGTGTCTGCTTGCTAGGCACAGTTTTGATTCTCTTGGTATACGCAGAAAGAAAGCTAGTGGCGGTTTTCTTTGTAAATTAATAAATAATTTTATTGATTCTTCTGTGCTGTTGTCCCGGGTTGATTTCCTCGTGCCTGGTTTTGACACTGGATCAACGGCAACCTTCTCTATAGCTAATACAAGAACCAATGTTCTCTACAAGGCTCCACTGGTGCATATGTCCAGAAGTGTACAATGGCATTTATACACGGATCCCTTTCGTTAATTTGCATCTATTACTGTTCGTTCAGTTTTTTTTTTAAATGACTTGGATTACATTATTATAAGTGTGTATATTTTTTTGTTAATTGAATTCTTATTTTTCTTTGTATTACATTAACTGCACCTATTTTTGTTCTTAATTTTAATTTTATTTTTAAGCGCATCATGTCCTGTAAATTCTCTGTGTAACTGTTAGGTATTAAAGATTAGAAGTGACTAAGTGGAAAAAGAAAAATTTTGTGCTAAATGAAGATTTATAACACACAAATACCTTTTATACCACTAAATATTAGACAAATTGTAGAAATGCTAAAGAAAAGTACTTGAAGGTGGAAAAATAGGAAACACCAGTCTGAAAAACTTGAAATATAGTAATTACTTCAACGCCAATGATCGGAAAAGTCGAGAGTAGGCTAGTAAGTAATTAAAATTCTCCCAGACGTTACCAAAACTAAATTAACAAAATCGGCAATAAGAATTCTATCGAACAGCATGGTAGTAATTTTCTCCCAGACGTTACCAAAACTAAATTAGCAAAATCGGCAATAAGAATTCTATCGAACAGCATGGTTTTTTAAACATAACTTTCAGATCTGTATTTCTTCGACTTGAATCAACATTCTAGATTTCAAGTCGCATCAATTTTTACAAACGAAAATTCAACGATCTAATGTAATATTGCGTATATTGATTATTACGCAGATAACCTGCAAGAAATAGCTTTTACCGGTTATCGACCAACGGCACGGGACGTACATAAGTTACCCTAGAGTAAATTTACCACGAAGTTTTCACGACACTTATTCCGATATGCTATTGGATAAGAGGTGTTAGCTTATAAGAAATTACATTATATAATATACATATAAGAAGTGACAGGAACTTTTCAATGGGACATTATTTTGTCATTATGAATATAACGTGAAACCCGAATCGATTAATTCATTTATTCACGTCAGCATTTTGTTATCTCCCCGACGTGCAAATAATATTTTCTGACATTGATAGGAACTTTCAAAGTTCACACTGAAAATTATGAAAGTATGATACGAGCGCGTTCATGTACGAGGGTAGCCGTTTATACAGGGTGACCACGGGAAGTATTAACATTTTGAAAACAGCAAAACGGTGTTAAGTTTTTAAACAAAAAATATATTTGCTTTTCTGACATGTTTGTTAGGATGTGCCATTTAATTTAACTTGCAAAAAAAGGTCAGGAACGTGACGGCCATCTTCTCTAGTTTTCAATACTGTAGTATCTCCTGTGATTAGTTAATTGCCTCTTTTTGCGTTGAAAAACTTTCTCCTTCAAATGTCCCCACAAAAAAAAATCGCAGATGTTTGGTGACAGACCGGGTCGCAGCAACGTCATCGAAATTTATGTGTGCAGTAGCTCCATCTTGCTGAAACCATATGTCCTGTTGCAAGTTGAGCATCTGCAGTTGTAAGAAAAAAAAATCGTTGATCATACGCACGTACCGATTCGCGTTCACAGTCACCGCAACTCCATCCTCTTCAAAAAAGAAGGAAGAGAGAACATGTTGTTTCGACACCGCACACCATACAGTCACACGAGGCGAAAAGGTAATTTTCAGTATCTGCAGTTCTGTTGGTTCACTGTCCCACTAGGTAAAAGTGAGCTTCATCGCTCATGAAAATATTTGTCCATTTGTAGCGAAATCCAAAAGTTTCTTTTAACTCCTGTACACACACAATCTTGTAAGGATGAAACTTGAGATCCCGTTTCAAAATTTTTCGGACCGACTCACGTCCCATGTGCAATAAGATGCGTGCCGTCGAGCTGAACGACTAGGACTCCTAATTATTGCTGTTCTCGCTCTGTCAATGTTCTCCGGAGTCCTCACTGTTCGTGTAGCGCCTGGTGGTTTTTTCCTCATAATGTTGCCTGTGGACCGAAAACTTGTAACCCATTTCATAATCGTTGGTCGGGTAGGTACGGCTCCATGCCGTCCAACGTTAAAATGAATGCGAAAATCACGCTGAGCCGCTACCACCGAATCATTGTCTCTTACATAAGAATCGTACGTAAACACGCGATGTTGATCTGTCCACGGCTCCATTGCGACTGGAATACCTAAATGGCCACTGCTAGGGAGGTGAATGACCGCCCGTCCCTCCCCCCATGATTTGCCGAGACCGAGTACAGTCGCATCAAAAATGTAAATACATCCCGTGGTCAGCCTTTATTTCGGGAATAGCAAACAAAAAAAAATTTGTCTCTATACAGACTGATTTAATTATTTTTGGGTAGCGGGTAGTATCAAATATAAAGAATTTGTTTTGTGATTGTTATAGACCCGAAGAGAAAATGGACATGGTGATTTCTCAAAAACTAAAAAAAGGTATTTTCTTCATCTACCTTTAGTACCTATATTTGTCCTTGTAGATAAAAGCTTCCATTGCTTGTTCGTTAATTGTATCGGCTGCCTTGGTCATATACATTAGAGCGTTCCTAAGTCGGCACGTTTACGTTTAAAAATCAACGTTAAGTATTCAAATTCCACATGCTGTTACCAAATGACGACAAACTTTAACTATGCCATAGACGTATTCGGAAGTATTTTTCCTCATAAAACACATTGGAGATTATAGTTTGAAAGCGTGAATCCATATCTAATGTAGCTTTCGTCATATTGTCCCAGTTGCATCTACTTCTCTTAGCGTATGATTTTGAGAAGTGTAACTCCTCTTCAGACTATATAAAGAGAAGATGCGTACTTGTGAAATTTGTTTCAATTTGAAATAAATGATTGGTCTTTGGGACGACTTAGCATCTGTACGAGTTTCAAACAACAAATCCGTTCAACAACTGAGGCATGTCCCATTACATTGACCCCATTTACAGTCAAGTATTCTTATTGTTACTTATTCTTTTAAAGTTTCACACTTACGTTTTGTTTCTCATTCCGTACCTTTTCTTTTCTTATATCATTTGGTAGTGCTGAGTTGGTTGCATCCACTTTGAGTAATATTACTGAGGTAACGGTATCGACGTAGCTTTGTCGGTATTGATACTGTCGACCACAACCACCCGGAAACAAAGATACACCATCGAATGGGGTTACGCAAGTCTAAAGTCAGATAGCAACTTTGAATTGTTACTATAACCTTATTGATTCATAGTTTTGTTAATATATGTTTATTTCATCATTTCTATTTTAAATCATAGAACTTAAATTTTATATTAAATATTAAGATTGTAAAGAGATAATACGAGGACAGTCGTTTATATTTTGGGAATAGCAAACAAAAAAAAAATTTTATTATCGAAAATAGTTTTATTGCTTTTCAAAACATTCTCCTTGAAAATCAATGTACTTCTGCAATCGTTTTAACCAATCCGAAAAGTATTGCTGCCACTGTGAAGGCGGTATCTCCAACATATGAGTTTCGAATGTCTCAACTGCCTTTTGCAGGAATAAAAAGAATTCATATGGTACTAGATCAGGGTTGTACGGCGGATGGCTTATCAATTCAATGTTTCGCCCGGTCAAATATTTAATTGCTCGAAGAACTGACCTGTGAGAGCTCGCATTGTCATGGTGGAGAATGATCTGTCGTTTTCGGTTTGTTTTCCTTATTTCTTCAAAAGATTTTGGCAAACGAATGGTTGTGTACCATTCGGAATTGACCGTTCTACAACTCGCTAAAGACATGGCTGCAACGTGACTGATTTTTCCGAAAGAATAGGCGACCATTTGTTTTGATGTGCTTCGAGCGCCAACAACTTTTGTTGATTTTAGCTCATTATGGATACCCACACAGTCGACTGCAGTTTACTATGGGGCTCATACGTATAGATCCAAGATTCATCACCTGCGACGACTTTATAAATGTATATATGTATGTACATACATGAACTTGTACACATAATGCGCGTATGTAGGCAAGTGTAAGTGTAAGTGTATACATGCGTGCCATTCGTTATTACAGCTTTAAATTATGTCTAATAAAGTGTACGTACTATGGTGTATAACTTACTTAAAGACTGCTTATTTATTATTTTGAATAATATGGGATTTAAATTGCTTGATTTAGTCAAATATTTGACGGTTTCTTTATCGTATACTATTACAACATCTGTTATTTTTTAAAATCAGTAAGTCAATCTTTGGGTGAATGTACACTCCGCGTAACATGAATAGGACCAACTGCATATATGATATTTGTAGTTGGTATAAACATGGTAGCGCGCTGGAATTGTTATTTTCGAAAATAAGAGGGTTGATAAAAAGATGTATGTAGGTACCAAATATAATTTTTGTAAAAGTCAATGCAAATGTACGTTACTAATGACAATAAGTAGAGTAATTGAACGCCACTTGAATACGACCAATCTACAAAATAAAAGATTCGTTTGCAATAACAAAATACTTTATTGTTCAATAATGAGTACTTTTGCCATTATTTCTTATAACCTCAAATAGTCGGGATGGAATGGAATTATACAGGGTTCTCAAGTAGTCAACGGGAAGTTCCGCCCAACTTCGTTTCAGCGCCTGCTCTAGTTCGTCAGCGCAACTGAATTGGGTAGCATTGGAGTACAATTTACGCGACAACCATCCCCAAACATTTTCTATGATGTTCAGGTCTGGGGAGAGCGATGGCCAATCGAGAACCTCCATGCCTTGTTCTTGAAACCAGCGTCGAACAATGCGCGCGGTGTGAATACTGGCATTATCCTGTTGGAAAATAAATGGCCCACCTGCCATAACGTTGGAAAATTTGTCTTTCACCTGTTGCAGCAGCTGGACGTACTTTTCCGAATTCTGTCTGCCCTTCACTATTACTAAATCAACAGGTCCGTTATAGGAAACAGCTCCCCATACCATGACTGACCCAACATCGGCTCGCCTTCGTGACTGAATCACTTCATATTTACGTAAATCGTGGAAATAATAAGAAAACCCATCCGGGCCATCTAAATTAAACTTCTTCTCGTCACTGAAAATAACAGTTTGCCATTCTCTTGTCCACCCCATTTTTGCTTGAGCAAACTGAAGACGTGCAGTGCGCTGAAATTCCCTTAAAGGAGGCCGTCGTTTAATTTTCAAACGTTTTAAATGCGGACAGGTCTTCAGTAACTTCTGTACAGTTCTTACCGATGCATTCGTTCCAACGTTATTCGCGATTTGTCTTGCCGTTAATGCCGAATTCGATGCTTCGCGTAATATGGCTCGACGTTCTCTCTTAGTTGTAACGGATGTTGTTCGCCCTTTAAAACGTTTTCCATAATTCTCGGGATCCCTAATAAAATTGTTCACAACCTGGTGTGATCGACTTATTTTCTTTGCAGTAGCCCTTGAGGAATACCCTTCTTGATAGAACGCTTTAATTTTTCCAATTTCTTCCATACTTAAGCACTTCTGTCGTCCCATCGTTGCACAATACCCTTAATTACAGATGTTTGTTTATCCGGATACACGTTGTAACTCGACACTCATCCGGTAGCTTACTATTAAATACTGGTCGTATCCAACCGGCGCGGTGCATTTTATATGTATGTGGTACTTACGTCACCCAATGCATAACGTTAGGCACTATTGCGCAATAACGCGTATTATTTGCCATATCATACCATTACAAACTTGCATTGTATTTTTAGTAAATGGATTGTTTTTCAAACCACCGAAAGCTTGCAACAAGTCGGGTGGTCCTATTCATGTTGCGCGGAGTGTATTTTCAGCTAGTAATGTAATATACAATTTACTTACTTAACATACGACAAAAATTTAGGAGGTTATTTTTTGAACTATTTTAAGGTTTCTTTCCCCTCAGATGACTTTCGAATAAATGCTTTATTTCGAAGCACAAGACAATAAAGATTTGGATATTCTTAAAGTTACGCTAACTACACTAACTAAAAAATTTTTTATCCTAAGTCAGAAACTGACAAAATTAGGCAGCTTCGTGATTACTAATTATTCCAAAAGTGCTAATACTATCTTAGGTCTTATTACGAAATAAATACAAGTACACTTGTTCGGATGTAATGTGACTCATTCATTCAAGGAGCAACAATTGCACACCTCTATCAACTGTGGTTAATAGCTATATCCCAAGCCAGTATTCCTTACACGTGAAGGGTCCTATGCTTCTAAGGCTAGATGTCCCCTTAGAAGCATAGGACCCCTAAGACGATATATAGCTAGTATTTTTTACTGTTAGGAAGTTCTCTCTGTACAAAATGATATTAAAAGGCGCCACAGTATTGAATTCCCTAGAAGTCACCCGCTAATACTGATGCAAAAAGTTAAAGTAAATACATACAGATCATACAATCATTCTCCAATGGTTTAGTGAAGAAGAAAGATAAAAAGGAACAAACGCACTAATCAAAATACCGAACTACAAGATAACAATCTACTGATTTATTAATTGAGAAAATATATCATTACAATATAACAGTTCGTGTACTTATATAACTTTAGATATAAGTTTAGTGAAGAATAGCAATGGGACATTAAGTAATTAAATATTATACACCAACTATATAGAATACCTATTCAGGCTTACATACTTTCCATTCCTTGTAAAATAAAATATGCGAAACGTATATTGAACTGTTACTAAGATAGATGAGCCTAAGAGTTCAGAGAGAGTAGATGATCCAAAGAACTCAAGAAGAAAAAAGCAGAGCTAGATCTGGATAGCAGGTCATTCTGTCCAGGGTGTGTATATCGTCTGATACTAGATCTACTAGTCATTTTTTCGCAAAGAAGAATTAGTGCGAGTAATTTGAAAAATATACATATTCATACCTATAAGCGAAGATCGACAGGAAGCCTTTAATATAATGCAAGGGCGCATAGATAGTGAGAGCACGAATCAATGCATTTGGATGAAAGAAGGCCAGAAGCAGAGACTACCTGCATATAAAATAGGTAAGTGCTTATATAAATAAATAGATAATATAAGTTAAAGATTTGTTTTATAATTGTAAAGATATAATGTTAATTTTGTTGTGTTTTCTTTATTATTATTTATAAGAAAGATCCTTCTAAAAGTGATTCTAATTACGATTGAACGCGTAAATATTTTATGAGATTATTCCGCTATTCAAATTATAGGGGTGTTCATATATGTGCTATTTGTAGAGAGGCCAGCATCTTCACAATTATTTGCTATGTCACATGTGTATTTCAGTTTGCCAGCCGGTGCATTCTGTTGAAATATAATTAACTATTTTAACCTCAAGCCCTGGTATTTCTTATATAGTTTTCAATATTATCATTTAAGGCGTCCAGCAAAATGTAGATATTTAAATCGTGAATAAAAATTCAGTAACAAATGGTTTAAAAGTAGGCTAGACGAAAAACAAGGACCTGCAACATCTCGTAGATATCGAGCAAAACCACTTCAGACATTTAAAGCGTAAATAACATATATTAAATTTATTAGGAAGAGTTTCCCTCTATTTTAAAAGAGTATAGTGATGTATCGTTCAATTTTGTTCCTTTTCTACTTAACGAATGAGTGTTATCCTCTTTCAGAGGTTAATTATTATTCAGAAATTCAATGAACTCGTCTTTTATATGTAAAAATCTTGTATTTATCATTGCACATTCTTATTTACTGTTTATAAAAGTCAACTAAAAATACAGTGGTAACTCAATGGGTGATCAGGCTTCGAATTCGAGTCTGCTACTTGTGATAGGTTCTCAAAGTTTTCTTTGTCGTTTAGGGTGAATGGTGATATTTGAAAGCCTTAAGTCGCTCCACGAACATCGACTTGACTAACTAAGCTGGCCTGCCTATCCCCTGCTAAGCTCTTTAGGAACGTGGAGATATGTGATATTATTATTACACTTGTAATCAAAAAATATATTACTTCAATTTCATGATTAATTAGCGTTCAATTCAATTTCATTCAGAACTATCCTGAAAGAGTAAGATTTAAATTAATATCGCGTAGTTACAATAGTCAAACTTGTAAACGCTTTCATATTATAGAAACAAATTATTCCAAAACACTCGCTGAAACAACCATTATTACTGCATTCCATCCACTTCCATTTCTTCGTGCATGCACTAATTTTGTACCATTAAATCTTGAATAACAAAGTTTAGATTGGAATTTTGTGCACGCCACTCGTATCAAATGGGAACGACGACGGGACCCTCACCTCGCCCCCTCCGTTCAACAGTCAGATTCAGGAAATTGAATTGAACAAACAAATATATAAATTGCGAGTGTGGAAGTCGGAATCTATCTACGTGCGCGTGTGTGTTCGTGTCTGTGTGTGTACATAAAAATTGAAACGGCCCCAGTGAATGTCAGTGACTTATTTAAAATTCAGAACCGTTAGAAACGAAAGCTTGTTTTCGATAAGGTGAAATAATACCCTCATTTATATTTCGCGTCCCATTCAATAGGTCGCGATATAGTGGGTTTCTGAGATTTATGCTTGTGGATTATGTTACATATATATCAGGTATTTTATGTTGTTTATTTATATATTGACGAATTTTCGAACAGGTATGGACTTTGTGCTTGAAATATCGCAAATAACTGGTATTTTATGTAAATATAGGGCGTGGATATATGTTTGTATGGATAAGGGCTGAATTTTGCAAATTGTAAAAGCTATGTGGTGACTAGTAATCAATAAAGCTGTCAGAAATACGCTGCACATCATAGGCGTACGTATCACAATAAACATATTAAAAACAATAATACAAAATAACTAGTAACAAACGCACTAATCTGTTACAAGTAATTATACCACTGTAGACAATACTTACCTTTTTATTTAGCATCATAAATTTATAATATTTTATATATAAATGAAATGCCAAATATTGTTCAAAAATGTAAAATAGTATTATATGCGGATGATACTTTAATATACGCAGAAGGAGAATCTGAAAGTGAATGTAGAGACAAATTAAAATATGATGAAAAAAGTATTAACGAATGGTTAAAAATGAACAAACTGAAACTAAACGAAAGTAAAACTAAATTAATAGAAATTAACATGATTAGTGAAAGAGATTTTAAAATTAATAACAAAATAATAGAAAAAATTGAAAAAATCAATTAGCTCGGATTCATAATTGATAAAGAATTAAAACTTAAAGATTATATTGATTATATCTGCAAAGAAATTGGGTTTCTTAAAAGGATAAGAAAAAAACTTTCAATAGCAACCGCAATAAATATATATAACACCATTATTAAACCCCACTTTGAATTTTGTTCAACTATAATATATACATGCTGCCTAGGAAAGCAAATTGAGAGAATGCAGAAACTACAAAACAAAGCCATGAAATGTATTTTAAAACGCAACCGTTATACAGCTATATCAGCAATGCTTAATTCACTGCAATGGTTATATATTAAACAGAGGTTAGAAATGAATACCATAGGCTTTGTGCAGAAAATGTAGATGGGAAATGCGCCAGAGTATCTTTGTGAATTCATCAGATACATATGTGGGTGAGGTGCAACCATACGAGCTTAGAAACGCCGAAAACTTTAGACTACAACGAACAACGTCAACAACAATGAAGTGTTCATTATTCCATAAGGGACTTAAATTGTGTAATGAAATCCCAAATGAGTTAAAAACTCAAAGAAATTATTATATTTTTAAAAGACAATGTGTTAATTTTGTTAAAAACGACTCAATTTGTTAATTTTGTTGAAATCAACTTAAGTTTTAATTTTAAATTTATAAAATTCTACCTTGTTTGTAAAATTTCTTATTATAATGTCAATTTTAAAAGTATTTAAAATACTAATAAAGAAGATCTATTTATCTATCTATCATCATGAATTGGAGACGATCCGTAAAAGCTACTAGCATCAGATGCTTCCATAGTTGTCTCAGCGAGTGATGTTCGGTGTGGCGAAATAAGTTCTTACATTTGTAGAACAATCGTTCTGAATCTACTGATGTAATACAAGCATATGCAAGGTACTCTTTGCACTCACTTAACGGATCTGTAGATGTACTATTTGAGATATCATAAACTTGTCCTATTGTGTTACAATCGGTATCTTTCTTTAATATGCTTTCGAACTTTTGTTTGACGCCCTTATTTTTTGGATTATTTACAACTTGTAGCGGTGAATTTCCTTCGTTCATCATTTGTAGAGACTTCCCCAACCCCAACGCACCATTTTGCAATTCCTTCACCCACCCCTTTGCAGTTGGTATGAATAGTTTTAAATCACTTTCAATGTAAATATCTCAAAATTGTATCTGGTTTTTTTAAAAGCTGCATCTTCAGCAGGAACTGTAATATAACAGATTTTATTTGCCGGAAGTATTTAGCATAATAGAAGCTGCCTTCGACCACGTTTCCCAACGTACAGGGATAAGCTGTGATGGTTTGGAAATTCTAGAACACTTTTTATAAAATTTGCAGAGGCTTTTAGGAAGTTTTAGATACTTTTTGTGTACCCCCTCTTAATGCATCTACATTGGAAAAGCATTTTCGAATAGTTTCTGTTATAAGATGTAAAGCATGCATTTTACATGTAACATGTAATAATTTATAATCGTGTTGTGAAAGAGAACGTCTCATTGAACGTACTATCATTGGTCACGAGCGACAATATTTTATTTATCGACAGAAAAATTTTTCTAACGTCTCCAGCACCATCTTCGTAATTGTATTATCGGTATATTCGGTGTCTTTTGCATTCTAGTAGCAATGAAAATGTCGATCGTCGAGGGTCCAGAACAGATACTACAATATTGACAATAGTTTTATTACGATCTCTCGTCTCATCCACATAATCACAGTCGTCTATTTTGCAATGTACATACATGTAATTTCCTGTACATGTCGTCACATACACTTGGTATATGGTTTCATAATATAGCGCTACTTAGTTACTGGAACAGTGGATTTTATTTGTACCAGAATCTAACCACACTTAGCACTAAACTTTTAAGTTTACCTACAAAGAAGGTGGCAGGCAAAAGGGTATTTCTTCGCTGTATCCCAAATGAACAAGATGAATGGTTCAAAAACTTCAACTGTATCATATTCAAACGTTTTCACGCTAAATAAGATTTTGTATAGGTGCTTTTATTTGTACGAAGTCCCCACAGATTTGGAGTCTATGGTTCAATGAAAAGTGTCAGACCCGCACACAAAAAAATGTTACAATAAATATGGATATTTTTTTCTGAAAAACAACAGGATTATATTAATTCTTAAAGCTTGAGTATATTAAATAAAGATAATTAATAAGATCGAGAGCAATAAATAATATAAATAAGCGTACAGGCAAAGCTGGAATAAATGGTAAGTCTGGATGTATAAAAGCTGCTAATAAAATATAAAAAGGATTATATTAAAATGTGTATCGAACGATACGTGAGTTACTTGCGTGTTTTTGTATGTATATCCTGGGTTAGGATGCTGTGTATATTCCGCGGACGCGTAATTAAACATGTATTCACAAAAAGCGCGAATAACGGTTCGCGGCACAAACACGTGGAGGACTGCGTGTAGTCTGGATGACGGCAGAAGGCGAAGAGGCATGTCCTCTTACAAGCTGTGGCTTTTTAAAGAACCTTAAGCTGGGGGTTAGAATACTGGTCATGTTCCAATCAACCAATAGTACACAAGAACAGGCACGCTAGAAACTGGCGCGCAAACCAATTAGCATACATTAAAATTGTGATCTTAATTCCAATATAAGTATTAAGCAAATTATCTGTATAGAATTGTAGACGTGTATTCTGCGTAAAAGAAAGAAAATCGGGATTGGTATTTGAATCGCGAATTGCGTTTAGAAATCGATATAACTGAATTAATATCTAATATGAATTAGTGAGTAATTTCAAGTACATTCTTGGGTACCTGATTACGGTTTTTATTGCAGTACGTGATTAACACAAAAGAACTCTGCATCTGAATATATACGAGGACCGGATAAATAATGACAGTATAATAATTTAGGAATTCAAGACCGAATTGTATTTTAAACTAAAGAAATTAATTTAAAAACGATATAAGAAACTATTATATATAGAGAGTGTAATAATTTCTTTATTCAATATCTTATATTATATTACATGAACTCACGTAACTTTTCTAGTACCTCAAACCTATAAATTATTACGAATATGTTACTTGCTTTTACAAATATATTAAGATGCTTACTAATCCTTGAAATAACTGCATTGGCATCATAATAGTTTGTTTTCAGAATGTATTAAATAGTTACGCCAGGAATTTATGATGCAAATAAGTGATAATAAATTCTGGAATAAAAGTCTGATAGATTTTATAAAAGCAATAAATATTAAGTTAAAAAATGTACAAATGTATGTCAACAATTACGGACAATATATTTTGGTGAAATTTCTAATTAATAATGACTATAATCAACTTGGGGAATCAAACATGGCACAACAAAGTTCAAACTTAGATTAGCATCTCATAAATTGTTAAATTTCAGTAATTCACCTTGTATATCAAAGTATCAGGCGCCGTTTGTATTTTCTGTATTTCCCCACCGAACATTGCACGAAATGTTTTTCTTCATTAATACCTGTCGTGTTGGTCGCTTGGTTAATTTTGATTAATGCTTCCTGCACTGACGTGCTTAATTAACCGATTAAATTGATTTCTGCACTCGAATTTCACCATTAAAATGGTTCATTAATTATGAATTATTTTAGTGATCACGCAAATATTACATTTTATGATTAGCATTTGGTTTTAATTAAATAATGAGGGGGTTATGTTTTTTGTTTTATTATCTTTGAACAGAAAGTTTGACATATGGAATTGTATTTCATATATATAGATACATACATACATACATACATATATATATATAGTTACTTTTGTCGTATTAAGATTACTTATAAATCTATGTAATCACAGTCAATTTTGATATTCTTTATTATTATTAGATGTACATATCTACTTAAATAAAATATCCAAAAATGATTTTTAACTAGATATTTTTTATGAATGTGTAAGTATGTGTTGCATACGAGGGTGGTCCTAGAAGTACCCGACCCAACAAAGAAAATACAAAAGTTTTGGAAAGAAATATATTTATCTTTCAACATGATCTCCTTTCAGTTCTATACACTTTTCTCGGCGATGTTCAATAAGCTTAATACCCTTTTTATAATAAGAACTGTTTTGCTCCTCAAAACACCCATTAACTGCCGATATCGCGATTTTTCATCGTTGGAAAATCTTTGCCTACTAAGCCATTTATTCAAGTTTGGGAACAGAAAATGATCCGAGGGGGCTAAATCTGGCAAGTAGTGTGCATGAGGTGACAATTCAATTTTAATTCATTACTTTTGGCCATTGGTATAACGGATTTGTGAGCTGGTGCATCGTCTTGATGAAACGACACTTCCTATATAGCCAAATGTGGCCGTTTCTGCTTGCTTTCTTCGCTCAAACGTTGCAATGAGTTCGCATAATACTCGCCTGCAGATGAGTCCCTTTTGAGTCCATTATTTTGATTGTTCTTTTGTCTCGGGTGTGAAGTGATGGACCTATGTTTCATCCATGGTTATAAAATGGCGCAAAAATTCTGCTTTGTTGCTGTGAAACTTCGCTAAACACTCATTTGAAACATCTTCATGACACAATTTTTGCTCGAGTGTGAGCAAACGCGGCACCCATCTTGCACACAGCTTTCTCATGTCCAAATTTTCAGATAATATGCGATGTACCGCATTTTTTCAAATGCCTACCATGTCTGCCAGCTCACGCACATTCAGTCGACGATCATGCAGTACCACTTTGTGGAATTTCTTCAACATTTCTGGAGCCGTCACGTCATTTAGTCGACCACCGCGATGCTCGCCTTGGCAGCTCGTACGGCCTCGTTTAAACTCTGCTACCCAATATTTCACTATTGTAAACGAAGGAGCAGACTCACCTAGAGTAGTATCCAGTTCAGCTTTTATATCGACTGGGCTGAGTCACGTAACGATGACCAATTTTCTCCATTATTACAAATTCACTAAAAACGTTCACTATTGATGGCTGCCAAACAAATAATAAACAATGCGGCGTCTTCAAACTTGAAACATATGCTTTATAGATTGTGTACTTTCTAATACAGTGATATTTTTCAAACAACTATTGCCATGTCTAGGTCAGGTCGGGTACTTATGGAACTACGCTAGCATGTACATTGTTATCCGTTATCGTTAATACAAACATTATGGTATGTTAGTTGGAAGGACCTGAAAATGAATACATGTAAAATTAAGTTCAAACTATAAAATAAATAATAAGTGAAAGGGAAGTTATTATTTCATTTTAAAATAATGCAATTTTTAATATATAAGTAATTGGTATGAGTACATTGACTTTTTGTATTAGGTACGAGAAATTTGCCATTTATATTTAATAACACTATTCACTTTAGCTTATAAGCCAATGTAAAGGTATCATAATACATTTCTATATTTTCTATCGTCCTATGTGATTAGTGTCAATAACAAGTTAAATATGTTCTCTTTTCCCTCTCAAGACCTTGTGTAGGGTAAGCGCAGTACTTGTATCATTCGTAATAGGATTTGCCTCACAAATTGAGTTAAGAACCTTACACATGCTTATAACTAAATGCTGTGTTTTCGCTAGAAATATATCTTCTTTGATTAAAAAAATGATCGCTTCGTTCAAAGCAATTTTCATATTTAATTTATAATTCTTGTAATACATATATATTATGTACTTTGTGCCATAAATTCTTCACATAAATGATACAAAAAGAAAACTAAAAATATCAGGTTGTTACATATGAAATGTCCGATTTTGTAAGGAATAGAAAAAGTCTAAATTTAAAAAAATATAAATATTTATTCTGCAAAATAGCTTCCATTTACATCAATAGTTTGTTGCCAACGGCCTGGAAGCTGAAAAATTCCCTTTGAAAAGAAATCTAGGTTTTGACGGTTCACATATTGCTCAAACACTGCTATTACAGACTTCCGGTCAGGGAAGTCCTTATTATTTAAGTGATTGTCTAAACTTCGGAAAAAATGAAAATCAGTTAGCGAAAGGTCAGGTGAATAAAGTGGGTGAGGGAGAATTTCGTAACCAAATTCCGAAAGTTTTTGGGTTGTCTGTCGTGCAACATGAAGTCTTGCATTATCATGAAGAAGTATGGGTCCATGCCTATTGACTAGTGAGGGCTGCAAGCGGCTCAATTTTCCATGCATAGTTTCCAGTTCGGCACAATAGGACGCTGCCGTGATGGTTTCACCAGGTTGCAAAAATGAATAGTGAATAATACCCTTACTGGTCCACCGTACAGTCACCATAATCTTTCGCGGGTGAAGTGATGCTCGTGCATGCTGTCTTGGTGCTTCACCTCGGTCTAACCATTGTCCCGACCCTCTCCGATTATCATAAAGTATCCACTTTTGGTCACACGTTACCACACGATGAAGAAACGGTTCAACTTTCTATCGATTAGCCAAAGAGGTAGCCACCTCTAATCGACGGAGCTTATTGGTTTCGTTAATTGGTGCGGCACCCATCGATCGAGTTTCTTCACTTTGCCAATCGAAGAAAGGTGACGACTAATGGTGGCAATGGACACTTGAAATGTTTCTGCAAGGCTACGCACTGTTGTCGACGGATTACTTTCAACTTCTACACGCAGCTCGTCGTCATTAACGGTGCTACGCGCATATCCGCGAGGCTCGTTTTCCAAATCAAAATTTCCCTCGCTGAATTTTTTAAACCATCGCCGTAATGTCCTTTCATTACACGTAGTTTCACCGAACGTCTGATTAATTTCTCGCGTTGCTGCAGCTGCATTTAATCCCTTTTTAAATTGAAAAATACCTACAGCATTTCCATAGGCGAGACAAGGACAGGTGTATTAATCTTTTCAAAAAATGGAACAGGTACACACTTCAAAATAAATACCCTTTTCTACAAATACAATAATAATTTTCACCAAAAACATACACGTCTTCAGTCAGGTGCGATTCAGTTCAGACTGAAGGAAAAAACGGACATTACATTTGTAACAACCTGATACTTATTTGCTATTTTTCAATATAAACATTTTTGACATCAAAGTTGATACAGATTTTAATATGCACTTTAAATCATTAAATATGATATCAAAGTGGTCGACCGCAATTGTTTTCTTTTTAAATGTGTTAAAAACTTGTCTTCACAGTGTTGTTGAAGGTTGCAGATCAAGCAAAAATATTTTGGCGTCAACAATACATGTTGGGTAACATTTATAAATTACAGGTGGGGCAATAAGTATCACTCTATTGGAAAGTGCTGCCATTTTTGCAAATGGCGTCGTATGTCAGGTTGGTTTTGACATTCGTAAAATATACACGCGCAAAATTTATAGTGAATAACAATGAATCGATATACGCCTCAAGAAGGCGCGATAATTGTGACAATGCTTGCGCGCAATAATTCGTTTGTGAATTTCGGCGAAAAAATCCCAATCGTGCAGCGCCCACGGCGCAAATAAATCGACGTCTGGTGTCCCGATTTGAAGAGAGCGGCACAACAAGGGATAGGCGAAGCACTGTAAAGTTCCGAATCGGCTGTTCGGCTGAAAACATCGAAGCAACGCGTGAAAATGTGGTAGAGAAGCCAGGAATATCAACAAGAAAATGTGTTTAACAATTACACATTTCACGACTTTCTCTGGGCCGCATTTTGACATTGTACTTAAAAATTCAGGTAGTCTAACAGTTGTTACCAAACGACTGTGATGCCCGTTTAGAAAATTTTAAGATTTTAGATCTCAACGTCGAAGCGGATAATTTTCCGTCAAAATTGGACATGAGTGATGAGACTCACTTTTATCTCAACGGCCACGGGCATAAGCAAAATTCTCGGTTCTGGGCGCCGGAAAATCCACTCAGAATTCACGAAGGATTATTATAACCTCTCAAATTTACCGTCTGGTGTGCACTTACGTGGGAAAGGTGATTGGACCCTATTTTTTCGAATGAGCCAATGATAACGCTATTACGGTGAACGGCGACCGCTAAAGAGTCATGCTGACTGAACTTTTCTTACCGGAAGTTGACGATCTGCATTTAGGGGGCATGTGGTTCCAACAGGATGAGGCCACTTGTCAAACTGCACCCGACACAATGTGTATTTCTCCTGATTTGACTGCCCCGGATTTCTTCCTCTGGGAATATTTGAAGTCGTTGGTATACGCGAACAAGCCCCGCACGTTGGGGGAGTTAAAGAATAACATTCGAGCCATTAATTGACAACGTGACATCACAAATGCTGCTTACAGTTATGCAAAATGTAATCAAGTCATGACTTCAACAGTTTGACTGGTTAAAATGTCAACAATTTGTGGATCTGATTGAAAACTGAAGACAGAAAATTTGATGATAACGACCAAAAAAGAATGTTTACGGTACTTCAATACTTTAAAAGTTATTATTACCACATGTGTTGGAAAGTTGAAGGAGTAATCATGAATGTACGAACATCTGTTGGTTCTGGTTCAGTTTGAAACGCCCATGTGGTTAATTGTTGTTTACTTTAAGGCTCAAACAAATAAATCAAACTATCGTAACTAGCAACGATGCTGTAGACTAAATTTCAACGACATTGATTAAATTTCTTCAGCAGTTCTTTGCCCGAATTGACACAACTTTGTTTTTGAGCGTCCGCCTATTGTATGGAACCCAGCGACGCAAAGCTGATACATTGTCAGATGTTCAAGCAAACATCGGCGTTTTGTAAATCGCGACCGCGATACATCCTGAATAGAGTGAACGCATGTACGAGAATAGTTTGACAAGTAGTGAGAATGACACATAGGTGGCGCTCTAATTGGTAAAACAAATACATTGTAATTTAGGTTGTCTATTTATATGTTCACATTCCGATATTTAGATAAATCGGTTAATTAGCTTATTTTTGACAGCTGATTAAAAAAGAGGCAACACGTCGTTTTGTTAAAATGGAAAAAGCAGAGTATCGTGCGGTGATTAAATACTTCGTAATTAAGGGTATGAAAGCTATCGAAATAAAAGATGGGTCACGGGAAACATAGGTGAATCTGCTCCATCATCCGCCACAATAAGTAGATGGGTAAATGAATTTAAACGTGGTAGAAC
This sequence comes from Dermolepida albohirtum, assembly GCA_031893035.1. Classification (NCBI taxonomy): domain Eukaryota; kingdom Metazoa; phylum Arthropoda; class Insecta; order Coleoptera; family Scarabaeidae; genus Dermolepida; species Dermolepida albohirtum. Next base: position 102,583 of record JAVIWB010002674.1, read on the forward strand.
AAGCTGTGTTAATGAAGTGCGCTCTGGAGCACCCAAAATCGTGACTTCTAAGGAAATGATTATAAAAATCCATAATATTATTACGCAAGATTGACGACTCAACGTGAGACAGATAGCAGACATGGTAAACATTTCAACAAAACGCGTACACCACATTTTATCGAAAGAGTTGGGCATTTTCAAGCTTTCGGCAAAATGGGTGCCGCGATTGCTTACGACTGATCAAAAGTTCACTCGTTTGCGCATTTCCAATGAGTGTTTGGACCTTTACAAGCGGAATGCGGTTGATTTTGGTAGGCGATTTGTTACTTGCGATGAAACTTGGCTACACTACAGTACACCAGAAACTAAACAACAGTCGAAACAATGGTTAGAACGTGGTTCTGCACCTCCAAAGAAAGCGAAAACCACTTTATCGGCAAAAAAGTGCATTTTGCTCATTGATTACCTTCAGAAAGGTGTCACAATGAACGGACAATATTTTGCAGAACTTTTACAAAAATTAAATGTTGAGATTCGTGCTAAACGGCCAGGAATGGCAAAGAAAAAGATTCTGTTTCACCAAGACAACGCTCCCTCGCATACCAGCACAGTTACGATGTCCAATATCCACGAGTTGCATTTCCAATTAGTACCGCATGCGCCTTACTCGCCGGATCTAGCCCCTTCCGACTTCCACCTTTTTTCAAAATTGAAAACGGCACTAGGTGGAAAGAAATTTTCGTCTAACGACGAGCTTATCATCTTCCTAAATGAGTATTTTGCAAGCCTTCCGGAATCGCATTTTAAAGATGGCATAAGGGCATTGGAGCACCGTTGGGATAAATGTATTACTCTTTTAGGACAATATATTGAAAAATAAAAATTATTTTGTATTTAAAAATTTCTCACATTCTCACTACTTGTCAAACTACCCTCGTACATATTTGCCGTAAAAATATCCATGGTCGGCCGTAAGCTGTGTGCTTTTGGGTTGTGTCCTTAAAAGATAGGGCTTTCAAAGCAATTGATGGGACAAGAAATAGCTACCACGAACTAGAGAGTGACCAATGCGAGATTAGGAAAGGCATGTCTAAATTAAATTAAAATAATTATGCAATAAGATACAGTTCTGCACTGAAAAATATGTTTCTAATAATATTCTAGTAGCACAACACTTTATGCAAGATTCTTTTACATCTTTAATGTATGTACATATTTGCTTCACCTTAAATTAATTTCGTCGTGAATGTACGTACAGTATATGATAGACGCATATAGTGAAGTAGGCATAGTAGAAGACGCTTCTTTAAGAGCGAGTTTGCGTGTCTACCAGTCCATTAGTTAAGTTCATGTTTAGGGAATTTAAGCGGAACGACTGTGTTTGCAATTAAGTAAACCGCCAAATAATCAATCATCCCTTCAAGAAAACGACTTCGCAAGGATAAAAATATATTAGAGAGGGTGCGCATTTTCTACGCCGGAAGGGGGTGACGGACCACACTAAAGAAAAAGAACTAGAAGGAGGAAAGCCACACATATATACTTGGACAGTCCCACATAAATGCCCGCAAACACACGCGTCAATACATCTGTATTTCTAACTAGATTTAGTAGTCCTTTATATTGTAGTTCGGACAGTAACAAATTACCGGGGATAATATGCTATGGTTGGCTTCTTTCATATATATCTTCCTTTGAGTGATATTAATTAAACATAATTTATTAGATTTTGTTTTACTTGTGAAGCATTTCAACTGAGAATGTACCATAGCTTATTGTGATTATGATAAAGAACGATGTTAATAGCCCGTTCTAGACAGTAAAAGCATAATTTGCTTTCGCGTACATATATTTAAGAAATTTGGTACGTAGACTTCCGCGGTCGTGGTCTATGCTATCTGCTTCTGGGTTTCCGGGATGGAACCGCGGAACTACTGCACTGGAACCAGTTTCAGTGCAGTAGTTCAGCCCTGAAGATGTCCCATAAAAATGGGTACGAAACGTCGGCAGATATAATAGTGACGCGATTCCATCCCGGAAACCCAGAAGCAGATAATATATTTAAGAATTTCTTTTTACTTTCTCCCTTTCCACAATAACACTACTTACCACGAAACATACTTTCATGTAATTTGTTTTCTAGAATACTCTTTTTGTTATTACATTTAATGTAGTTCAAATTTTATAATTTTATCTAATTTTAATTACGATTACATTTCGAGTTCTTTGACAGACAATTATATGTACAGTATTGTGCAGATTAATGGAATCAGGACTATTTTTTTAGTTTTCTGCATGTGGTAACATTGTTAGATCAGTTTTAACAATAGTTTTATGTCAAAAAAACATAACCTATATCACTGGGAACACATTACACAGTTATTCAGTGCGTTTTAGAGAGTTTGTTCACATATACTCTTTCAAAGTTCAAAATTTGATTTATATTGTGCTTCTACCGGTTGTTCGCGATATGGATATCACGCCCAGAAAACGTGAGAAGATTGTGACATTAAGTGAGCACACTTCAATGACACAGAGAGATATTGCTCGGGAATGTGGTGTTAGTCAAAGAGCAGTAAGCAAGATCCTAAAGCAAAAAAATAATACCGGAATAGTTGAAGTGAAACGAGCGGGAAAATGTGGGAGAAAGAGGACGATGACACCCCGGGATGTCACTTTTTTGGTCAGAAATAGTAAGCTGAACCCAAGAAAAACTAGTTTTGAACTACGAAAAGACTTAGCCGACGCTGGAGTGAAAGTGCATGACTCGACAGTTCATAGGAGACTTTTAGAGTCTGGAAGAAAAGCTATTCGACCACAGAAGAAGCAAGTCCTCACTCAACGAATGATGAAGCAGAGACTGATTTGGGCCAAGAAATATGCCAGATGGAATGAGAAAGACTGGAGAAAGGTGTTGTTCTCAGACGAGTGCCATTTTTTGGTGCGGGGGCAGCGAACAAAATTCGTGAGAAAAAGTGGAGATGAAAAACTCACTGCAGCTCATATCGATCAGATTGTCAAACATGTTTTGGGGATGTTTTTCGTATATGGGGACTGGATCGCTGGTGCCTATAGAAGGCATGATGAATAGTCAGAAATATAAAGAGTTACTGGATAAGTATTTGGGAGAAGATCTAAAGAAATGTGAGCCAAACGGAGGTGTAATTTTCCAACAGGACTCAGCTCCATGGCACAAATCGAAAGTTATGGTCACATATTTCAAGGAAAAAGGAATAACTCTCCTCGATTGGCTTGGCAATTCTCTAGACTTAAACCCAATTGAAAATCTGTGGGCCATTTGTAAGGCTAGGTTACATAAAATGGACTGTACAACGAAGACAAAATTGATAGAAGAAGTAATTCAGGTGTAGTTTCGGGACGAGAAAATTAAGGAAAACTGTCAAAAATTAATAGATTCCATGCCGAAAAGAGTTCAGGTTGTCATCACAGCCCAAGGAGGGCACATCTCTTATTAAATTACTAGTAATTTATAATTTTATACCATCTCATCGTGATTATATGACAAATAAACGGTTTTCTTAGTTATATTGTGATTAATTCCATTAATTTGCACAATATTGTATTTACCACCTGTCAAATATACCTGTTAAGTAGCCATTGACGAATGTTCCTTACTAGTTTTTATTATCGTTGTAATTTTTTAAAATTTTTTACAATGCACCTAATCTTTGAGATTAACTAACGTTTTGTTAGTTCGAAAGGTTTTGTTCTTTCGAGCCTGCGAACAAGGTCTTGATTTACTAGCAGCTGTGGAGCTTCTTGATTTGGATGTTCATGAAGCCTCTCCTCGTGGCTTCTGTCAAACTTCCCAATCACGTCCTCCACCATCTCCATTTGGAATTCCCGATGCAAATCCCCGCCTCGCACGTACCAAGGAGCATTTACCATATTACGTAAAACAAGATTTTGGAATTTTTGGATGCAAGAATAATTACTTTTTTTTGTGCAGCCCCACAATTGGATGCCATAAGTCCATATTGGGCCTATGACCTGTTTGTAAACCAGTACTTTATTACGAATTGATAATTGGGATTTCCTTCCCAATTGCCAATACATACTGTTATATTTTAATTTTAGCCCAGTTGTTTCCTTTTTAACATGGTCCTTCCATTTCAGTTTTGCATCTGAATTTAAGCCTAGGTATTTGGCCGTTCCTCGATGTGGAATTGTGTTGTTTAATTTCACTGGCAGATTGGTAATTTTTCTATTCGTGAAGTTAACATTAGTAGATTTTTCTTCATTTACCTTTATAGGCCATTTTTTCATCCATGTCCATCCATTATCGTTGCAATGATTACATAAATTATTGCTTATCAAAAGCAAATTGACTGCATTTATTTTCACTTTTCCAGTGCATTTGATTTTATTAATCGTTTAGTGTTGTTAAATAAACTTTCTTATTTTGGTTTTTCCCATTATCTTCTTAGTCTTATGAGGTCGTACCTCAACCATAATATTCACTATATCTTCAATAATGACTACTCGTCTAATATTTTTATATCTATCTCTAAGGTTCGAATATTAGTCCACTATTATTCTTACTTTTTATAAATGACTTGCTTATAAATTTGCCTTCTAATCTCTTAGGTTATACTGATGATTTAAGTAAAATAAAATACACACCGAACTCAACTTTGAACTTAGTGTACATTTTGGTTCTCAACGGTACGGATCGCGTGCGGAGTTTCTTTTCGTACGGATATTTTTCGCCGTGGTTTACCAGATGCGACACTTTGCGATTATCTGCTGATGATGACAACTTAGTTGTCTAAATGCGTATACAGAATTACGAAAGTTAATGTGGAAAGGGGTTATATATCAATCTTAGTGATTAAATTTGTTGCGTACTGGCAAGAAACGTTATTACTGCTTAGTATTTTAAATAATTTGAATCGATTCCGTCACAGCAAGCAAAAATAACAGGTAAAACAAGAGAAAATACAGTTGAAGAAAGGCAATTAGTGGTAAAGTTACATAATAAAAAGAGAAGTTAGAGAGGTCGATCGCATATTAAATAAACCGTTTTCAATAGTAAGCTAACAAAGTTAAAAAATATGGGCAAATTTAATAATTCATTACGCTCGTCCAAGAAAATTACCAGGTTTTTCCTAACAGATATCGCTAGGCTAAGTATGTTATGATTTGACACATGTCATTTTATTCTACTGAAATCAAGTTTCAAAGTAACACTATCATAGATTTATACCTCTTTGAAAGTGTCGAGTTTCGTGACAGAACAAATTCATTTGCGGCACGTATTCTTATTTAATCAAAAGAAAAAAACCGCTGAAAGTCATGGTATTCTGGTAGAAATTTACAGTTAAAATGCTCCAATCAACAAAACATGAGAGGCGTGGTTTCAATAATTCAAAAGTGGTGATTTCAATGTGCAAGACAAAGAACGAAAAAGTTTTAAAATGCGAAATTGAAGGAGTTATTGGATGAAGATCCAACCCAAACTCAAAAGCAATTGGCAGAAGTGTTAAATGTGGCCCAAGAAATGATTAGCGACCGATTACGAGCAATGGGAAAAATTCAAAAGATGGGCAAAGTAATAACAGATTTTAAATTAGGTAGATTTTTAAAAATAACAAGTCTGTAGACGAATGAATTTCAAAAAAAAGAAACTAATATATATCGTATGTATTATACAATAATTCTTTTTCCGCGGTTTGAACTTTTGTGCACAAAAAAACGGTAGCATTGACCCCGTTTAATATATTTTTTATACCCACTATTAATAATGCATACCTCTTTGAAATATGGACTAACTTTCCCTCAACATAATCTTGTTACTAACTGTATTTACCGGTTCGAAACTAAGCCCTCTACCATAAAGTCCCCGAGAAAATTTCGTGGCATTTATCAAACTGTAAGAGTGGCACGGTTTCTAGCTGGAATCATCGCTAACAACGTCGCCTTCAGACACGACAGGGGGTGACCTCAATTTCGTACTGAGAGACAGCATTGGTCATTTTATCGACTGGTCGCCTCAATTTCCAGGAAAAGCTTAGAGAAGAAGAAATGCTAGTCTACATTGAACATGCGGATCCTGTATTATTGAAAATTACTGTGCTTCGGAACTAGATCGAATTTCCAACATTTATATCGTAATATTAAGCAACAATGATTCTTTCATTTATTTTTGAGAGCTTTCTTTTAGTCGTAGTTTGATTGTAGATTCCGAGATAAATAAACAGGATATAGTACTCATTAAAGTTACGTCTTTTAAATTGGCATATCTTGTACTTTAGACTCACATGTCACTTTATACTATCAGTTTGAAATATCCTCTGAAATTTAGTAATTTAAACATGTTTAAATATATACTACATCACGCTAGATTCAATACACAGCTTCTTAGTTAATCGACAAAGAAAACAAGCGCTGATAGATGTAATAACACATATTAAACTGGCTTTATACGGAGGTAGCTGTTTATATTTCGGGAACTGGCAACAGTGTTGCCCCAGATCTGATGATTGCATCGTGAAGTGTGTCATTTTTGACAATATATTTATCTTGACAGTTTTATTATCCGGTCGCTATTTCTATAGTTGGCAGTAACTTGAAAATTTTATGTCAGTGAAAAAATGGAATTAACTCGCGAACATTTTCGTGAAATTATTTTTCATAACTTTCGGCGTGGATTATCCCAACAAGAATGCATCGACGAGCTGAATTCTTTATATGGTGACGAAGCACCATCGAAAACTACAGTATATCGTTGGTACAGTGAATTCAAACTTGGGCGGCGTTCTTTGGACGATGAATTTGGTGAAGGTCGTTCCATAAATGTTGTTGTGTCGGAAAACATTAATGCAGTGTCTGAATTGATAATGCAAGACCGTCATGTGACATACCGTGATACTGAGGTGTCTGTAGGTACTAGTAACACCAGCGTGTATAAGATCCTGCGTGAATATTTAGCCGTTAAGAAGCTATGTTCACTTTGGGTACCACATAATTTAACAACCGCTGAAAAAAGGATTCGTGTCGATTGGTGCCAAGATATGCACAAGAAATACAATGGCGATGCTTCAAAAATCGTTTATAAAGTCGTCACAGGTGATGAATCTTGGATCTATACGTATGAGCCCGATAGTAAACAGCAGTCGACTGTGTGGGTATTCCAAGATGAGCGAAAACCAACAAAAGTTGTTCACTTTCACGTTGCAACCGTGCCTTTAGAGAATTGTAGAATGCTCAATTCCGAAAGATATACAACTATTCATTTGCCAAAAGTGACAGATCATTCTCCATCAGGACAATGCGAGCTTTCACAAGTCGGTTCAAACAATTGAATATTTGACCAGGCGAAACATTGAATTGATGAGCCATCATACATACCTGACCTAGCACCCTGTGATTTCTTTTTGTTCCCACAGGTGAAGAATAAACTTCGTGGTTAACGGTTTTCTACGCCAGAAGAGGCAGTCGAGGCATTCAAAGCTTATATTTTGGAGATACCGCTTTCACAGTGGCAGCAATGCTTTTCGGATTGGTTTAAATGAATGCAAAAGTTCATTGATTTTCAAGCAAAATATTTTGAAAAGCAATAAAACTATTTTCGATAATAAAAATTTTTTTTGTACGCTATTGCCGAAATGTAAACGGCTACCCTCGTATAATACATTTACATTTGGAAGTACCAATTAGGTAGCATCTTTACTTGAATGAAATTAAAACTAAAAATAAATACAAAAAATGCAAATATTCCGTTCAAAACATTGCACGTAATATTACAAAATGAATATTATCTTTGAATTTTTTCATGTTATCCTAAATATAATAAAGACTTTTAAACATTATAAACACTACATAATACTGCTGTATACATTTAACTAGTAAATTTAAACTTTAAGTTTTAGATTGTTCTAACTTCTACCATGTCGTGCTCAACACATTAACATCTTATTTTCATTACTGATACCATAAAACGTAGTAATTGCAGTAATAATGTGTACTTCCACTAACTAAAACGACAGGAACTCCACGCCACGAACACAAACCGCGCCGAGCGTGGGCATTCAGTTACGATCGCAAATCAATTTATCTACCCTTTTCAATTCGCGCACATTTCCATCACATTTTTCGAATAAAAAATGTTTTGTCAGTTCGCACACACATTGATGGATTTATGTCGTATCTGTTTTAGGGTAATTTTGCAGTGGCAACGGAGCGTTCGTCCGAAATCGAACGATATGTATTTAAAAAAGAGAGGACAAATAGAGAGCGGGGAGGGAAAAAAAGAGGCCGTCAATGTGACGGCATGAGCAGACAAAAAAAGTGCCGTTTGCCATTTTCAAAAGGGTGTCGATTTAATGTACGTGTATTTGGATTCGTTTCTGTTATATTTTTTTTCGCAGTTTTATTTTTTTTGTGTCCTGTCGATGAAAAATTATGTGCATATATATATATATATATATATATATATATATATAGCTATGTATTACGTAAGTTACGTATTTAGGTGTGAATGATGTATACTACGCAGTATTTAGTTCAATGTACTAACAATAAAATCGATTAGGAAATATTACATAACAGAATTGTATTTTCGGATGATATTTAAAATAAATACAAACATTTCATATTTAATCCATCCGCTATTTCTTAAAAGGCGAGCAGAATAGCTTGAGATAGAACATCAAAGGAGTGAATAAGGCACTTGATCGAAATATAAAAATTTTAAAGGTGATTAGACGTTACAGAATTACTTAATTTTTGTAAATCTAACTGAACTATTAATTTCAAAATGTCAATCTAAATCTCTATAATTTTTGCTATTCCGAGAGAACAGATGAGCTTGAGAGCTCAAGAACAAAAGAAGCAGAGTTAGATCTGGACAGCAGGTCATTCTATCCAGAGTAGGCGTGTCATCAGATACTAGGCGTATTGGTCATTTTTTGCAAAGAAGTATTAATGCGAGCATTGTGAAAAATATATATACCAATCCCTACAAGCACAATATTATTTAAGAGCGAATAATTAGTGAGAGCATAAATCAACGCATTTGGGTGAAAGAAGATCCAAAGTAGAGATCTTCTAGATTCAAATAAAATACGCGCTTGTACATACAAATAGAGAGACAATATAAGGTAAAAAATTATATTTGTAACTGTAAAGTTGTAATGTTAATTTGGTCGTGCTTTCTTTATTATTATTTGTAAGAAAGAGCCTTTTAAAGTGACTATTATTGAACAAATAAAATTGTTATTTATGTAGTGAATAGTAACTTCATGATTATTTGTGAGGTCACATGTTTATTTCCGTTTGTTAGCTGGTGCATTCTGTTGTAATAAAATAAGTCTGTTACATAACCTTATGTCCTTGTATTTTTCTATAATTTCCAATATTAATTACCATTTAAGGCGTTCAACAAAATATAAAGATGTAGAAGTGCCGAATAAAAAATTCAGTAACAAATGGCTCGAAAGCAGATTAAATAAATAAGCTCTAAATGGCGTCCAACGTAGGGCTATAGGAATATTGCAGTATAATAATGAGGAAAGAGAATAGAGCGAAATCAACAAATTAATAATAAGAAGAGAAATAAATAAATAAATATGTATATTTTTTTTGAAAGGAAGGATAGTTGTTTTATATAGGTCTTTTTAATATATATATATATATATATATATACATTTATATACGAGGAGGAGTCAAAAAGTTTCCGGAATTTTGTTTTAACTCTTTATTATCACAACATAGGTACACAGTCACTTAATCGCCTTCAAAGTAGGCGCCGTCTGAACACACATACTTGCTCCACCGCTCCTGCCATTGTTGGAAACAACGATGGAAGTCCTGTTGTGGTATCTTCCTAAGTTCAGCCGTCGCGTTGGTTTTGATGTCTTCTACGGTGTCAAGACGGTTACCTTTGAGGCCCTTTTTGAGCTTGGGGAAGAGCCAGAAATCCAATGGCGCTAAATCCGGTGAGTAGGGAGGCTGCTGGAGGACTGGAATGTTTTTTTCTGCAAGCCATGTTTGCACAACAATCGACGTGTGGGAGGGAGCATTGTCGTGATGGAGTAACCATCCTTCTTGCCATTTGCCTGGACGTTTTCTTCGAACTGCTTCCCTCACTCTTTTCAAAACTTGCACGTAAAAAGGACCGTTAACCCTTTGTCCAGCTGGTACAAATTCATGGTGCACCACACCTTCGTTGTCGAAAAACGCAATAAGCACCACTTTTGTTTTCGATTTGACATGACGTGATTTCTTTGGTCGAGGAGAGGACGATGTGTGCCATTCTGATGACTGCATCTTGGGTTCCGGGTCGTACGAGTACACCCAAGTCTCGTCACCAGTAGCGATTGTCTGCAAGAACATCGGGTCTTCTGTGCTTTTTTCAAAACATTCGGCCGCCGTCAACTTCCGAGTTTCCATCTGATCCGGATTTAGCAAGCGCGGGACAAACTTTGCACTGACACGTTTCATCTTCAAATCATCTGACAGGATTGCGTGTATGGATCCATGAGAGATCCCCGCTTCTTGTGCCAACTCGTCGATGGTCATTCTGCGGTCTGCTCTGATTAATTGTTTCACTCGCTCGACCATTCCTTCGTTCCTGGAGGTTGCAGGTCTCCTACTGCGACTCTCGTCTTCCAGCGATTCCTGTCCACCCTTAAATCTTGAAAACCACTCGTAAACGGCTGTTTTCTTTAAAGAATCGTCACCGTAAACTGTTTGTAAGGCTAACAAAGTCTCTGAAGCACATTTTCCCAATCTGCACATGAACTTGATGTTCGCCCGTTGCTCGAACTGCGACATCGCGCCAACTGATCACCACACACTCCTACCTTCCGCTAAACTGCAGTCACACTGCGTGTTCAGACTTGCTCAGACCTGTCAGCGTCATAACTATGCACCATAAGGAATGTACTGTACAAAATTTATTGTGATTGCATCATAACTGCCAACACTACGACACAATTCCGGGAACATTTTGATTTCTCGTCGTATACATATGCAAGCGATTTTTAATGTACAGGTGCTTCGAAAATAAAAATATATTAGTGGGGGTGAAACTAGAGAAAAAAGTAAAATATTATATAAATATTTTTATTGCAGCCCTCACTACTCTTGTTTTGACTTCGTGACATTTCAGTGTGGGTGAGTTAACTTCAGCCAGTAGCACGGTAACATTCTAAAGTGGCATTGTATAGTAGTCGAAATATATATGTATTTGAAGAAGCGGCAAGATATTGCTACAAGAGAAAGGACTGTAAATATATCAAATCAAAACTCAAACGACCCTATTATTAAATCAAAACAGGACAAACTGAGAAATGTTAATCCAGAAACTAAATACGAATCGTCTTTGATTCAAATCCCACGTGAACATTACCTTATATTAGCTAGTTTGCACGAATTGGTAAAGACGAGTGATCGCAATTGTACAGAACTTGAAAGTCAATTCAAACTCGTCGACAGGTAGAAGAACTTGATCAATAAGGTTGATATATAACCCCTTTTCCACAATTAACTATTTGTAAAATTCTGTATACGCATTTCGACAACTAAGTTGTCATCATCAGCAGATAATTTCAAAGTGTCGCACCTGGTAAAACACGGCGAAAAAATTGTACGAAAAATAAACTCCGTACGCGATCCGCACCGATGAAAACCAAGATGTGCACTGTTCATCGGTGCGGATCGCGTACGGAGTTTATTTTTCGTACAATTTTTTCGCCGTGTTTTACCAGGTGCGACACTTTGAAATTATCTGCTGATGATGACAACTTAGTTGTCGAAATGCGTATACAGAATTTTACAAATAGTTAATTGTGGAAAAGGGGTTATATACCAACCTTATTGATCAAGTCAATCAACCACAGGCTCCATCAAATTCAACTAGGTAGAAGAACGCTAAGTTTCACAAGACTTGAAGAAAATCTAATTCTAAATCAGCGAATATCAGAAAGAAAGAGAATAACGTATTAATGACGACAGAAGCTACAGAAAAATATGTCTAAGGGAATGGGTAAATAAACTAGTTCGCGATGTATAGAGTGAACCCTTACCAGTAATAATCGAGAATAGAGTTGACCGTATCGCTGCTGAATTGGTATAGGAACCCGATCAGGAGACTACGGACATAATAGAAGTAGAAGAAGCAGGAATTGAAGAAGTATCAGAAATTTTCCTTACTACTGAAGATACGCAAGGATCTGAGCTGGAAACTGCTACCAAAGATGTAATAGAAATAGAAGACAATCTCGAAAAAAAAACTTAATGATGCAAAACGTACAGATCTTATAGATCATTTTGTTAAAGAAGACGAAATATGAATGGAAGCATACGATGAAGAAGAAGAACGTAATTTAAGTACTGAATAAAAGTTTGGTAGCAAATGGCTCAAAAAAAGGCAAGGGTCCATAACAACTTTTCTCGCACCTCATTTGTGTCTAATTCATGAGTCGAACTTGTTAGTGGCTACCTTCCCTCATGTTTTCAAACGAGTAATACCAGTTTCAAAAAATTGAGAATTTCGTCAAAACAAAGTCTTTATACACAGTGAAATCATTCAAAGATTCAAATTACAATTCACACATCTAAAAATTCATATTTGCCATGGTTTCTTAAATTTTTAAACTTTCGAAACAGATTTTGACTTCGAAATCGTTTATGAAACTCTGAAAATATCAGCACAGTATTTATTACTGTATGTATAATAACTTTTAAAAAATATGAATTTTTGTTATACTTTATGTACAGTGACAACAAACGTGTGATAATTGTGCGTTTTTTAAAATTTACATTACATTTGCAACGGACAATTCTGATGCAGCTACATACATTGAAATTATTTAAAATCCCTGAATATATATGGTTTCCGATAAAGTACCGAATATAAGGGGGAATTACTGCGTTTTCTACTCATGCGCTGTTACTTGCATGTGCATTAAAATAGCAGTACCATAGCTGGCGGCACTAAACGCAGACGTATAGAATTCTGTCTGTTGCAGGATAATTCAATAATTTTTGATCATCCATTTCTGTTGTAATATAGACTGAGCAAAATATTGTTCGTTGGAAGAAAGAGCAATTATACTCGATCTACTTAATATGGGCAAAAGCTATAATTTTATACAAAATACGCACTCATGTACTCCAAAAATGATTGCGAACACTAAAAACCGGAGAAAATTGAAAGAAAATCGTGAAAAAAGGAAAACTAGCTCTGGAGAAGACAGAAACATTATAACTTGTACAAAGAACACACCATTCATAAGTTCAACTGCAATTAAAAGTGAGTAAAACCTTTGCATAAGAACTTCTACTATTAAACGAAGATTGATTGCGTGCAAGAAGGCCTGGGAAGGTACCATTATTAAATAAAAGGCAAATACACAGTAGATTGTCGTTTGCTCATGAACACCTACAATGGGACAAAAAAATGGCGTAATATATTGTGGTCCGATGAATCGAAAATAGTTTTAGTGCGTATCAACAACACGTACAAAAATCACCACGTATCTCAGTATACCAAAAAGACGGTAAAATTCGGAGGCTCAAGTATCATGCTATGGGGATGTTTTTCGTGGTATGGCGTTGGCCCTTTTAAGTGCAAGATAGAAGGCATAATGAATGCTGATGTCTATGTAAACATATTATAAACTACGTTTCTTCCATATTCAGTGGAAGAAATGCCACTAAGGTCGTTTTATATGCAGGATAATGATCCGAAGCATGTTTCTCGTAAAGCGAAACCATGGTTTCCAGATAATAACGTTCGCGTCTTGGGTTGACCGGTACAATCGCCAGACTTAAACCCCATTGAAAATTTATGAGTGGAGTTGAGAGAGACTGTATCTATTGCTCGGTCGCAAAATATTGTCGATCTGTGGAGAATATGCCAACCCGAATGGCAATCAATTTCAGCAGAGACACGTAGGCAACTGATGAACTCGGTGAAACCACAAGTGTCAAGAGATGATAAACAATAAAGGTCATGCAACAAAATATTAAGTGTTTCAATCCAAGTAACTTAATAAAACTGATATTTGCTTAGTAATTTGGCATGGCTGCTATTTTAATGCACAATTGTTTTGTTTCTCCTAGAATATAAAGTTTTATTTTCTCTTTGGTATTAAGAAATCTATTTATTTGTTGTCATAGTTATGTAAGACGTTGGAATAAAGAATTCGATAAACTTGAATTTCTTTTATTTAACGTACAAAATTGATATCTGAACAAATTTAAGACCACTGCTATTTTCGTGCACGTGACTGTATATTTGCAGTTAGAAACTTAGGAAAATGATCTAATTTTCTTTTCGCAGATACCGTTTCGTTTAAGAGCTTTCTTATTCAGTTCTGCTGACACGACAAATCAAGCATGAGTGGCTTCTTCAGATTTCATTAGAGTGGTGAAACGTTACATGAAAGATTCTTCTCTTAACTTAATTATTCATTTACTGCAAACGTGCCGTCGCAATTACCGAGATGCTGCAACATTTTACGCTACAAAAATTAATTAATCAAATTTATACTTTAGTTACACGGTCTAATTTTGTACTCGTTGCGTATGATTTTCGCTTTGAAACGATATCCGGCTTTCGTTTGTTGGAAATTCAAAATATGGGATATTTAAGCTTCCACTTTTAACATTAAAACACGCCATATCTTTATTTAGATTTTGTTAAATTTTAATTACTTTATTGATGAACTTAAGAGTAATAAATGTTTAAGGAAAATCTTATTAATACGATATTGGTATGTATACTATAATATGAGAGTGAATGTAAAATAAGTGGTGATTCAATATTAGGTAAACAGACTTACAGGCGTCAGTCAAATCCTTATAAAATACTTGTTTGGAGTTACAAAGCTTTCCGGATGTAGATACTATCTTCGATATTTAGCTGCTCTATTTTTATTGTTTTAAATCTGTTGACAAAACTATTGTTTTTTTTATGGTGCTACACAGCTGTAGTACTTTGTACTCAAATATAATTTCTCAGCTTTCAGTGTATACTGCAGACGTGTATTGTGTCTGTCAATATATTTTAACTAACACGTCAACCAGGTGTTGCTGCTAGAAGTCTGCAGAACTCACTTGAAGCGTTTGAGGAAGAAGAGATAAGGGAATCTCACCGCTTTTTAAAGTGCCCACTAACACATTTAAAATACTATTCTTTCTTACATCCGTTCTTTCTTTACCATGAGCCATATTTTTTGATCTTTTAACTCTGCTTAACTTTGCTCTCCGTAATCGCGTTTTTCACCCGAGGAAAATTATGCCGTAATTGACCTCTTGTTGGCAATCACCATTCTGGAACCTACTTCCTCTAAAACTATCGAAATTCTTCATTGTCTACAATATTTTGTGGAATGTTGCACACACTTAACATGGAAATAAAATCATATAGAAATTTATAATATGGTACATCACGTTGCGCATTTAATCGGTGTTGTTTGTTATTAACATGTCTTCTACACACAAAAAATATTGTACGGTAAAATGTTGATATTACAAACAATACATTTAATAATAGTGCCAGTGTATTCTAATGTCGAAAATCGGTTTAGAAATCTATCAACACTCGTCGAATATAACAAAGAACGTCGTCGATTCGCCATCATCAATCTAATCCGGCATTCATACATACACATACTATACGCATATGAATCTCGACTTCGGGTATATCCGACCGCTTTCGAAATATATCATCTCCGCCAATGAGGGCACACTCGCTTCTGCAGGCTTAATAGCACTAGTTCTTGTTGCAACTCTGCTGTATTTAAAATGATGCGCATAAGTAGCAATATTGACATATTGACAACCAAGCTTGAACTGTTTAGAAGTCAAGTACAAATATTGTGTTATTCTTAAAATTTCACTGATTATATCCTTATATGTCTTCTTGTTTTCTTTCTTTTTTATTCTAATATGGTTAGAAATGTAGGTATTTATGCATATTTATCGTTTTATAAGAGAGAAGAATTTATAATGATAATATGTTGAGTTAATAACTTGTTTTTTGTTCCACCTATATATATATATATATATATATATATATATATATATATATACACCACCTATATATATATATAAACGAATGTTTGTATGTCCTTTATAGAATCGTAAACTATGCATTTGATCATGTGATGATCTTTAGCAAAGTTGTTGTGCATGAGCCCACGAAGGTTTCTAAGTTGGTACGACCAATGTTCGACAGATGTACCACTGCCATTCCAATTGGAAATTTTGCGAAACAATTAATGGATATTGGAAATGGGCCAATGCAAATTGATGAACCTACGCAATGTATTACCTTGCCAGCAAACTTCCGTAAGATCACAGAAAGCATAGACGAATTGGTGCAAAAAGTTTCCCAAACATTGCACAGAACTACAAAAATCATAAGTAGCTCAGTACGCGTGCTATATTAGCGGCCAAAAACATCCATGTCAATACCATCAACTTCACTATTCAGAATCGAATACCCTGCGAAACGACAACATATAAGTCCACCGATACTGTGGTGAATCAAGACGAAGTTGTCAACTATCCAACTGAATTCTTGAATTCGCTTGATTTGCCAGGCATGCCACCGCACGTTCTTACATTGAAAATTGGCGTACCCATCATTCTTCTTCGAAACGTAAATCCACCACGACTTTGCAACGGAACCCGACTCTCAGTCAAGAAAATGATGAACAATGTTATCGAGGCAACAATTTTGACTGGAAAATTCAAAGGTGAAGACGTATTGTTGCCACGTATCCCAATGATCCCGACAGATATGCCATTCGAATTCAAACGTTTGCAGTTCCCGATACGACTCGCTTTCGCAATGACTATCAACAAAGCACAAGAACAATCGTTGCAAGTGTGTAGATTAAATTTGGAGAATCCATGCTTCTCACATGGGCAGCTCTATGAGGCCTGTTTACCCGTCGGAAAACCTTCTAATTTATTCGTTTACGCACCAGATGCAAAAACAAGAAATATTGTGTATCCCACAGCACTTAAATAAACATCGAATTGAAACGAAACGCTGCAATGTCACAATTTTTTCAAAATGAACGAAATCAATAAAATGACTCAAAATGAATTGAATATTTGTGTAATGGTTTTCCTTCAAATTTATTTTAGTTGGTGGCGTAGCAACGCGCGCATGATACATCTAGTGTATAATAAAATAAATAAATTATTAACTGTTATTATAGAAAAAAACATTCTTTTTATCTTCGTTATTGTATTGATGTAGAAGGAATATTAATTTAAAATTATTGATTTGTTTAAAATAACACCGGGATCATTTTTCACTTGGAAATATTCACTGTGAACGAAAGAAGGAAGAGCTATGACAACCCTGACAGTTTCAAAAATTATTTCTTTATTCCAAAGACAAACATATATATATGTGTACATCATTCATTTTTTACGATCTACCGAAAACAAAACGCGAAAGAAACCTCCGTGAGCTGAAAGGGAAATCCCCCCTAAAAAAAGATATTTATTTATATCGGTCGTCTAAATAGCGTGAATCGAGCGTATTCACACATACATGTATAGCGGCCATATAAATATACATAAAAGGGAGCGTCTCACATGAAAAAAAAAGAGGAAAAAAAATTCTATATAGATTGTGTGCGTTTACGTCCCTAAGATAAGTCTTTTTTTGGATATTGCAATGTGTGCGTGCCCTAGGTCACACTTATGAATGAAATCGGATGGGCAAGGAGATAGAAAATAAAATGTTTTCGTCGAGCGAACCAAAAGTGTTATATCTTCCTCGTTTATCCTCATAGACTCTCACTCTCTCTCCCGCATTTTATACATGTATTAGTTTTTCTTTGGGAACCCCCATGTTGGCGTATTACATCATTTTTATCGGCGTAAATCCAGAAAATATGCTACTTCATAAAGGCAACCTTAATCCAATATGTATTCAACTACGGGATATTATTCCTTTTACGTTAGTAATAGGTTAACACTGAAATTTCGTAGGAAGATAATTAGTTTATCTAAAGCTTGTTATCATTTAATTGTTTTTGTTTTCAAGCTTGTATCACACAAGTTTCTGCACGGTCTATCGCAGAGGAAACCGAACTTTTTTAAAATGAAAACCAAACATTACTATTTTGATAAAATTCATTTATTTGGTTCAAAGCAATCGTCTTCGGCTTCAATACAAAGTTTCGCACGATCAATTAAGATGTCGAATGAATTTTTAAGTTCATCGTTAGAGAGGTCCTTCAAGATCGCTATTGACGCCTTTTTAATTGCTTCGACGTCGGCATAACGGCATCGGCAAATGTAGTTTGGAGAATAGATAGAAATCACAGGGGGCCAAATACGGTCAATACGATAAATGCTTGATGGTTAAAATGCCATTTGTAGGTAGAAAACCAATGACAAGCGTCGAGCGATGAGATGGCGCATTATTATGCAACAAACGCCAGCTGCCATTTTCACGATATTGAAGGCGCACACGATGAATACGTGCCAAAAGGCGCTTCATACCACCAAGATAATATATTGCATTAACAGTTTGACTAGTTGGTACAAACTTTTTATGCACTATGCCTTTCGAATCATAAAAACAAATCTACATTGTTTTGACTTTTGACTTCTCCAAACGGCGTCTTTAGGGTCTTTCTTCGTTTGGATATTTTCATTCAAAGCTTTGGCACTAAGTCTCTGGATTATATTGAAAACACCACGTCTCCTCACCAGTTATAATACAATAGAATACCTGAAGTTTTTGTCCTTTTTGAGTCTTTAATCAAGTCTGTACAATGTTGAATTAGGAGCAATTTTTGATAATCAGACCATGCACAAATCTTCCTCCATCTTAAATTCTGTATCAAAATGCGATGAATTGAATCTTGGGAAATATTTATTTGTCTTCCCACGTATCGCAATGTGTTTTCGCTAATTTCTGATAAATTCACGCACAAATTCGATGATATTTTCCGTAAGAGCAGATTTTTTTTGCGAAAGGATGTTCGTCATTATTTATGTCTGTACTACCGGCTTGAAATCGGTTATACCACTGCAGGTTATTAGATGAAGACCCAACCCAAACTGAAAAACAATTGGCAGAAGCGTTAAATGTGGTCCAAAAAACGATTAGCAACAGATAATGAGCAATGGAAAAAATCCAAAAGATGGAAGAATATGTGTCATATCAATTGAATGACAGGCAAAGACAGTCAAAAAATCATCTGTGAAATGCTGCTTCAAAGGTATGATCGAAATTTATTTCTGCATCGCATAATGGCGGGTGGTAAAAAATGGATTTATTTCGAAAACCCTAAGCGCAAAAAAACATCACCTGGCGAAGCCGGCCCTTCGACTCCAAGGCCAAATCGTTTTGGCCGCAAGACAATGCTCTGTGTTTGGTGGGACCAGAGTGGCGTGACGTACTACAAGTTGTTGAAACCTGGTGAAACAGTTAATACTGATCTCATGCAGAAAAATCGGTTAAGGAAACATTCAAAGCACTTGACTGGGACATAATATTCCATCCGTCGTACTCTCCACACCTTGGTCCGTCTGACTATTACCTTTTCGCATTAATGGGGCACGCGCTTGCAGAGCAGCACTTCGCCAATTTTGAAGAAGTTGGAAAATGATTCGACGAATGGTTTTGCTTAAAGGACAGACAGTTTTTTTGCGATGGAATCCATAAATTGCCTGAAAGGTGGGCACGATGTGTAGAATTAAATGGCCAATACTTTGAATATATAAATTTTTCCATTTTTTTGAAAATTCTGTAGTTTTTTTACTAAAAAGTCGGTAATGACTTTCCACTACACCTAGTATACCATACATATTACGGACCTGGCGTACTAACTAAAGTGACCACTCTATTTACTACGAAGTGGCGAAAGTAACGATACTGTGGGCGATATAAAAGAAGCTATGGTTAGATATGAATTCGACACAAAAGAAAAACATAAAAACCAACTTTTAAATTTGAAAAAGTTTTTAAAAAATTGTTTTCGTTTGCTTCTGTAATGTCGAATTATTAGCATACATTCCTGTTTCCATTGCAATTATTAGTTCCTTGATGACATTAAACCCATATCATAATCAAATTTGCATAAAACCTAATTAAATTAACGTAATACCAAATTCGAAACAAATTTTTGATTCCACTAGTTGCAAGGTAAACAATAATTAAGCTTAATTAAATGCACATACGGCTTGCTGTAAATGATTACTTAGTATGAGTAAATATAATTACATAAAATACATGTACACGTGGAAATAGAGTTAAATAAACCACAATTAAAACATACAGACAAATTGTTAATTTCTAATCGCGTCGTTCCTTTATAAACCAGTTCAGATTCGGAAGTCAAGCTGCAGCACAACTGCTCTCATTCATCTGGCTGGGGTTACGTGAGATGCATCGGCAATTATTTGAATTTCCTGGAATGATTCCAATGTAGACTCGCCATTTTCTCCTAAATGTTCTCGTTAAATAGCATATAAGTACAGTTTTACCAATTTAATTTAAGATCAATTGGAACACTGCGCCAAGGAAAGGAAAAATGCTGCAGTAACAACTGAATAAATGCATAAATAATAACAACAGTTGTTTGAATAATTAAGTATTAATTACTAAAAAGCATTTCGATGAATAGATTAAGGTATTGATTTTCCAGCGCTGTCTTTGAATGTCAGCCAGTTCCGGTAATAATTGATTCGACAAGTTAATTGCATCGTGGTCCCATAACAGGTCTTAACCCTTAACTATAGTTGCCTGGACAATTTGATCAGCGGGTTGGCCCGATTAATGAATTTTGTCGCGTTTCGTTCACCTAGGTATACGAGGATAGTTTGACAAGCAGTGAGAATGACACATAGGTAGCGCTCTAATTGGTAAAACAAATGCACTGTAATTTAGGTTGTCTATTTACATGTTTACATTCAGATATTTAGATAAATCAGTTGATTAGTTTAGTTTTGACAGCTGATTGAAAAGGAAGCAACACGTCGTTTTGTTAAAATGGAAAAAGCAGAGTATCGTACGGTGATTAAATACTTCGTAATTAAGGGTATGAAAGCTACCGAAATAAAAGGTGAGTTACGGGAAACATTAGGTGAATCTGCTCCACCATCTGCCAGAATAAGTAGATGGGTAATTGAATTTAAACGTGGTAGAACAAGCTGTGTTGATGAAGCGCGCTCTGGAGCACCCAAAATCGTGACTTCTAAGGAAATGATTATAAAAATCCATAATATTATTGCGCAAGATCGACGACTCAAAGTGAGAGAGATAGCAGACATGGTAAACATTTCAACAGAACGCGTACACTACATTTTAACGAAAGAATTGGGCCTTTCCAAGCTTTCGGCAAGATGGGTGCCGCGATTGCATATGTACATATGTATATATATATATATATATATATATATATATATATATATATATATATACGCACACACCCGCAAGTACCTCACGTATCATCGATACATATTTTATTTTAATCCTTTTTATATTTTATTAAACAGTTTTATATCTCTAGATTTATTTTTATTACAGCTTCGCCATTACGTTAATCTTGTTTTATTTGTGCTCTTGCTTTCATTAATAGTTTTTATTTATATATTCATATATTCAAGCTTAAAGAATTTAATTAGTGAATAAAATTTTAAAGGCAATCCTATTGTTTCTTTCCACTAATAAACTTTCTTTAAGCTTGGCACATGTTCTGGACTTTTGGTGATCATTGTAAGCTTCGCTAATAATTAACTCCTGCAATTTGTTTTGTTATTTGTATTTATTACAGCGCTTCAGTTCGCTGGACACGCTCTCGTAATAAATTCACTAACCACCATGTACAAATAAATAGTTACTATTAAATAATGTTATCTTCATTATTTATTTATATTAATTAAGGGGACACTTAACCCCTTAACACATGTACATACCAAGCTAGGAGGTAATAGAAGAAATGGTTTTTGCATTTGCATACATGCAATGCCTGGGATTTGCCTCGTGGGTGAGTATTAGAAGGAATCTTTCAAATATTACTAATCATTTAATATCACTAACATCCTGTTTCATAGAATACTATACACCTATCATCAAGTAAACTTGTGTTATTAACGATTGATTCCTTTATAAGGCTTATCGTATTTTGTCCATACAGAAAAACATTGAATAAACAATGCCTCTTCCTATCGTACAACACACAAATGTATTGAAAGCCAGAACGAGAACGCGTCTATCTTGCATGTCGCGAACAAAGTTGCCAGAACGTGTGCAGACACACACACATTCTCGGCTATTTGCCAAATAGATGAATGTTAAAATCATTCAAATATTAATAACATCCTGTTGACTACATAGGTTTCAGGAATACATCGATCATCAGGTAACCTTGTCTTATTTACGAATGATTCCTTTGTAGGGCTTATTATACCTTTTCGACACAGAAAAATAATCCGACAATCATCCGAACGTTCCCTTCAGTTCTTGCAATCACAGGTCGATCAGGACGTTCATCATCTTCGCCTTCTTCGCGACCTTCAGAAAACCGTTTATGCCATTCAAAAACTCGTGTACGTGACTTAATATTATCACCAAACATTTCCTTTAACACTTATAAACATTCTATTTGCGATTTTTTTAATTCGACAAGGAATTTCTGATTAATTCGCTGCTCGATTTTTATGTCAACTACTATCACGGCACTAATGAATAACAGTGACATCTACAATTAAAGTTCGAAAGTAAACTAAAGCAGACAACAACAGAAGCTTACGGGCTCTTGCTTGCGAAGTTTCAAAGTCAATGACATTCCAATTACAGCCTCTCCCGATGCATCTGGGCGATGGAAGGAACGCAGTCTCGTTATTTAATTGCCATACCTCGTATACTATTGACTTTTATTATATATGTCTCTTTTTAAATTTATTAGAATGGTCTAGATCTAGTTATTGTTATTCCACACGTTTGTATGTACTTTGCATATAATTATGAGCTTTTACGATGTGAAACTGAAAATTACGAATGTTTCTGCTTTTTATATCGCATATATAAGGCAGATACTTTTTAAAATATCCATAATGTAATTTATGGCACGCTAGTAGACTCAAATACCACCGTCCTCCGTGGTCGAAGAATATGGCACATGCCTGGGAGAGATGGATTCTAGTTTCATCGAGCAGCTGGAAATTCTTCCAACAAATTTCTAATTATGTATTTATATATATAACACAGGCCAACACACATTTTGGTGCCTGCGATTTTTTAACTGTTCCTGGGTAATTTTTGGATGCAGAATGTAAAAAAGTTCTCAGATTCGGTCTATCAGATCTAGTTTTTGAGATTTTTTAAAAAAATTGTGTATGTATTTTACGTTATAACTGTTATAATATATAATATTACCATTGACATTTAAAAAAACAAAGACACATGGATTTAAGTATTTATTGCAAAAACTTAATTTACATAATTACATTAGTCACTAATCACATAAATATTTTCTTTTATACGACTTTCTAGAATGGAGTTTACTAGGGCAGTCTCGCTGAAGGCTCCAGTAGTAGTCCGCCATCATGTGGCTATCCCATCGTCCTTGATAACGATCTTCCATAGTTTTAATATCCTGATGGAATCTTTCCCCCTGTTCTTCACTACAATCACCTAAGTTTTCTGGAAAACGATCTAGGTGGCTGTGGAGGTAGTGAACTTTTATACTCATGTTACAGCCGAGAATATTAAAATTTGAAAGCATAGTTTCCACTAATTCTACGTAATTCTCTGCTTTATGATTGCCAAGAAAATTTTGTACTACTTGAACAAATGAACACCAAGCGTTAGATTCAGCGAGACTGAATGAACGAGTTCATTGATGTGGTGAATTGTGGATCTTTAACAAGTTGCCTTATTTGAGGACCATCAAATATACCAGCTTTTAGTTTTTCCGTGCTAATGCCAGGAAATTTACGTGATAAATACCCAAAACAATTTCCATCTCGATTTAAAGCCTTCACAAATTGCTTCATTAAGCCTAGCTTGATATACAAGGGCGGAAGTAAGATTTTTCTCTTGCAACCTAAGGTTCGTTGATCACGTTTTGTTTTCCTTGAATCATGACATCTCTTGAAGGCCATTTTTTTAACCCAGTCCTTATTTTTATCTCTGCTGTCCCAAAGGCACAAAAAACAAGAATATTTTGTATAACCATTTCTATTTTGACGATTAAGTACATATTCATCTCTTTATTTGTTGTCCTTTATCAGAAAAAAATATCAATTAACCTGTAACCTGTATCTCAAAAACTAGAGCTGATAGAAAAAATCTGGTGGCATTTTTGGAATCAGCACATTAAAAATATCTAAAATCAGATGTTAGATTTCCGGCACCAAATTTTTTTTTTCATATTGTTACCCTGTGTAATTAGTAGTAAATGGTAGAATTAGAATTTATTATTCTTTATTTTACATTATAATATTATAAGATCCGCTATTCTCCGTTGCATAATAAATAAGTAAATGAATAAATCTTAATAAGACTTACAGATTTTGAATTTACTTTTTTAATTTTTAATTACAATCAATTGTTTTATTCTTTTTAATTTTTCACTAAGAAAAAATACAAATTCATATACTAACGAAGGAAAATAGATTTTTATTAATAGATGAAGTACATGCATACACTTTCTATATACTCGCAACCTATTATAAAGCGTCAAATGGCATAAAGATCAGAATACAGTGAAACCCGCTTATTGGGATACTCATATTGTCCGCCAAAATTATTCCTATACGCGGATTATTCCATTATCCGTTTTTAACTTATTTTTTCTTATTACTAGTAAGTTAAGTATGTATATACATACATACATACTTCGTATTCTTTATATCTGCGATTTTATAACTATAAAATTGACTTCAGTATGTTACTGTAAATTTATACTGCGATTTTCATAAAACGTATTTAAGAATACATACAAAAGAAATAAAACACATTTCAACGTAATACATATTTTTTAATTGATACTATTTTTTTTATTTCAAACTCTACACATCCTTAACAAAATGATCTGTAATTTTATTTTGTTTTCTTTCTTTACACAAAATATCAGTGATTTGGTTACCTAATGCGTAGAAATGTGCAAAATTACATTCAGTTTTTGATTCTAGAAAACGACGTATAGTGTCACATGCTAATTCCACTTCTTGAGATGATGGCGCGGTTGATGGAGTACCCTTTGAATATGTATTTTCACCTACAATTTTTTTGAAAGAAATTTGGGAACGACTTTTCCATCTGGTAAACCACCCATTTGTTGTTTGACAATTTACACTACCCAGATTTTGTGCAATCTGTTCGGCTTTCTCCTTCAAAATGGGTCCGCTAAGTGGAACTTTACGCGCTCTTTTTTCCATAAACTAATGATTTAAAATACGTCAGCATTCAGGATGAATTAGTTGCTATCAAATGAAACCCTCGAATTGCACATTTCTATGAACTAGCTTATTTTGTTCTTAACTTACTATATTTGTTTTAATTAAGATTATACAGTGAAACCCGATTATTGGAAACCCTCTTAATAGAATATATCGGTTAAAGGAATTAAAATCTCAAGAACAAAACAATTTCCCTTTAAGTATTAACAAAGTTATTCGGTTATAAGAATAACTATCTTTTAATAGAATATATTGAGTAAAGCAATGGCTTTTCTAAGAACATACGAGGGAGCGTTTTTATATTCGCGGAATGGGGGACAAGGGGTGGAAATAAAAAAACCAAATTATTTTTCTTTTTCAATATATTCACCTGCAAGACGGATACATTTTTCACATCTTTCAATTAATTTATTTATACCCTCATAACAAAATGATTTCTCTTTATCTGCAAAATACGCCGAAACTGCCTCCTTGACTTCATCATCGGCAGAAAATTTTTTACCCTGCAGCCCTTTTTTCATTTTTGGAAACAGGTAATAATCACTCGGGGCCAGGTCTGGGCTGTAGGGTGGGTGATTCACAATTTCGAAGCCCACCTTATGCAGGGCAGCTAACGCAACGCGGCTCTTGTGGACGGGCGCGTTGTCGTGCAAAAGCAGAACACCTTTTGTCAATTTTCCCCGACTTTTCTCTTTAATGGCTTCTTTTAGTCACTCTAGTATTGAAGCGTAATATTCTCCGGTTATAAAAACACCTTTATCTTTATAATCAATCAACAATATTCCTTCCGAGTCCCAAAATACCGTTGCCATGAGTTTCCCAGCTGATTGTGACACTTTAAATTTCTTGGGAGGTGCTGTGCCCTTTTTATGCCACTGCATGGAGTCTTGTTTGGACTCAGGTTCATAATGATGAACCCAAGTTTCGTTTCCAGTAACAATTCCACTCAATACACCATCCTTGTCTTCATTACAGAGGTCCAAAAATGCACGCGAACACTCTACGCGCTGTTGTTTTTTGCGGCGGCGTGAGCATTCTCGGCACCCATCTTGCGCTGACCTTAGACATGCCGAGATGATCGTGTAGGATTTTAAAAATTGTTGTATCGGATACTCCAACCATTTCTGCGAGTTGTTTCTTCTTTAGTCGAGCATCTTCGAGTACAATTTGTTCAACTTTTTGGAGAAGTGCTGGCGTGGTCACCTCAATGCTCCTGCCCGGCCTCGGGTCGTCTTCAAGGGATTCCCTTCCTTGTTTAAATAAACTATGCCACTTGTACACCATGGTTTTTCCTGGACAAGAGTCGCCGCAAACCAATGACATCTCATTCATTATGGTCGCGACTGATTTTCCTTGCTTGGTAAGGAACTTTATAACGGCACGATACTCGATTTTTTCCATATTTCACTTTTCACTCCTGATTATGTTACTTGGTTGACGATAGCTCAAAGACTAACTGTATAATAGCAATGAAACTTCGTATTTATACTAATCATGAGTCGCTGAACCGGCCACGCCCCCAATGCGCCTACTCACCCCTCTACAACCCGCTCATTCCGCGAATATAAAAACGCTCCCTCGTAAGTGTCTCTACCTGCTTAAGTAAAGGTGAATGTAAACCAAAAGTTACTATGAATGTTTACTTTACTTTTAGAATGCTACTATGTACATAATTACAGATAATCTTTGGATAATTACGTATTGCAATAAAATCTTGTACCTAAGTGATTTTAAACAGTATTTAAATAATGGTTAATTCTGTGCGAATTACATACATACAATAAAAAATTATTCCGAGGTTTTAAAAGCAGGAAATTTCTATGTTTCTGGTCAGTTTGTTATTTGACATTGCAATCGAAAGTGAATGAAAGTGAGTGAAAAATGGCTTCTTCGATAGACTTGAAAAGAAAAGACCTTCCTCTGAAGGAAAAAGTAAAATTGTTTTTAGAAGAAACAACTTGCAGCCAGTCGGATGTTGCCAAAAAATTTGGTGTGTCTCAAACACAAGTGAGTAAATTGTTAAAAAGATAAGACAGTATTTTAAGTGATTGGCGTGATAATTTTAAATCTACTCAAAAACGAAGACGCAGCGGGAACTTCGTTTTTTGGGTAGATTTAAAATTATCACGCCAATCACTTAAAAAACTGTCTTTTCTTTTTAACAATTTACTCACTTGTTAAGCAGGTAGAGACATTTATTCTTTTATGAAGACAAAATCGCATTAATGTTCTTAGAAAAGCTATTGCTTTACTCAATATATTCTATTAAAAGATAGTTATTCTTATAACCGAATAATTTTGTTAATACTTAAAGGGAAATGGTTTTGTTCTTGAGATTTCAATTCCTTTAACCGATATATTCTATTAAGAGGGTTTCCAGTAATCGGGTTTCACTGTATAATCTTAATTAAAACAAATATAGTAAGTTAAGAACAAAATAAGCTAGTTCATAGAAATGTGCAATTCGAGGGTTTCATTTGATAGCAACTAATTCATCCTGTAAGTGCCCTAAATTAGTATCTAGGAAAAGTGGTCTTTAACAGGATACATTGATGCTTGCAACAAGTCTTTAATGGACTTTCCATGATGAGATAAATCAGTTTCAGTTTTAACATTATTACACAACATTGCTACTATCGATTCTATAGATCAAAGACGTAGTTTCCGTCGCCAAACTAAATGTGCATTAATTAATTTAACTTTACATATAGATACCCTTCGCCATTTCTGAAGTTTAAATCCCGCGAGGTGTGTTGTATATTTGATATGAATTTAAAATTAAATGAAAATGTACGTTAAATAACCTAGCATGTAACATCATTTTTGACATAAATATTACCCAATGAATAAAATCCATTATTAATTGCAAATACGTCAATCCGTCATCAACAAAATAACTGCAATTTTAAAAATCGACCTTTTTAGTATCATTCAATTTATTAACGTTCAACTTCAATACACTTATACGTTCTATGGCAGAATATATGCTATTGGTGTTTATATTGTTTTGTCAGTTTTTCTACAAATAAGTTTCGTCAATGCATTATAACTTAAGATTTTGAAAAATATAATCTTCTCTCTTAGTTAATCATTCGTGCAACACATATGCTCGTACATCAACTTGATGAAGAATAATTATTTAAATTACACAGGCCAACACAGATTTTGGTGCCTGCGATTTTTTAACTGTTCCTGGGTAATTTTTGGATGCAGAATGTAAAAAAGTTCTCAGATTTGATCTATCAGATCTAGTTTTTGAGATTTTTTTAGAAAATTGTGTATATATTTTACGTTATAACTGTTATAATAAATATATGATATTCCTATTGACAGTTAAAAAAACAAAGACACATGGATTTAAGTATTTATTGCAAAAACTTAATTTACATAATTACATTAGTCACTAATCACATAAAAATTTTCTTTTATACGATTTTCTAGAATGGAGTTTACTAGGGCAGTCTCGCTGAAGGCTCCAGCAGTAGTCCGCCATCATGTGGCTATCCCATCGTATTTGATAACGATCTTCCATAGTTTTAATATCCTGATGGAATCTTTCCCCCTGTTCTTCACTACAATCACCTAAGTTTTCTGGAAAACGATCTAGGTGGCTGTGGAGGTAGTGAACTTTTATACTCATGTTACAGCCGAGAATATTAAAATTTAAAAGCATAGTTTCCACTAATTCTACGTAATTCTCTGCTTTATGATTGCCAAGAAAATTTTGTACTACTTGAACAAATGAACACCAAGCGTTAGATTCAGTCTCGTTCATTGATGTGGTGAATTGTGGATCTTTAACAAGTTGCCTTATTTGAGGACCATCAAATATACCAGCTTTTAGTTTTTCCGTGCTAATGCCAGGAAATTTACGTGATAAATACCCAAAACAATTTCCATCTCGATTTAAAGCCTTCACAAATTGCTTCATTAAGCCTAGCTTGATATGCAAGAGCGGAAGTAAGATTTTTTCTCTTGCAACCAAAGGTTCGTTGATCACGTTTTGTTTTCCGTGTATTGCAGTGTATTGAGTAGTTCCTAGTATAGGAACATTGGGTCAGGGACAATTCCAGGTCTCCATTTGGCTAATTACATTCTGGGAAATTTCTATTTTGACGATTAAGTACATATTTATCTCTTTATTTGTTGTCCTTTATCAGAAAAAAATGTCAATTAACCTGTAACCTGTATCTCAAAAACTAGAGCTGATAGAAAAAATCTGGTGGCATTTTTGGAATAAGCACATTAAAAACATCTAAAAACAGATGTTAGATTTCCGGCACCAAATTTTTTTTTTCATTTTGTTACCCTATGTTATTTTTGTCGATATTTTCTTTTGACACACTGTTGCTTAATGACTAATAATAATTGTTTTTTAGTTTTTAAAGGGCAGATACGAGGGTGGTCCCATAAGTACCCGGCCTGACCTAGAGATAGCGGTATTTTTTTGAAAAATATTACTGGATTAGAAAGCACACAATCTATGAAGCTTACGTTTCAAGTTTAAAGACCCCACGTGGTTTAGTATTTGTTTGGCTGCCATCAATACTGAACGTTTTCAGTGAATTTGTAAGAATGGAGGAAATTGGTCTGATGAGCAATTTGTAGATTTTGTAGATGTAGATTTTCTTCACCATTGTAATAATAATAATAATAATAATAATAATAATAATAATAATAATATTTAATACGTTCCATAATGTCAAAAAAACATGGAATATGTCGTAAGTATAAAATAAATAACAATGAAACAACAATTATAAGTTAAAATAGATAGAATAAGTATATATACGTATGTATATATGTGTGAAGATGACATATACTATACGTCAATGTCCACAATTGTGTTAAGGAAATCTTCCACATTGTAGAACACTTGCTCTATTAGCCAAAACTTAAAATAATTTTAAACCGGGCCAACGGCAAGCTCTTGATCCGAAGCGGTATGTGGTTGTATATTTTTACACATTGGTGATCAACATTTTTTTGTATTTTTGTAAAATTCGTTTGTGGGGGCACAAGATGGAGTCGTCACCTCATTTGATCCAGTACTGCGATGTTCGTCTTGGCAGCTCGTACAGCCTCGTTTAAACTCTGCTACCCAATATTTCACTGTTGTATAGTTCAGCTTTTATATCCGTAGGGCTGAGGCCTTTCAAATAAAAGTATTGCGTCACATAATGATTTATGTGACGCAATACTTTTATTTGAATAATTTAATTTAATAAAAGTATTGCGTCACATAATGATTTATGTGACGCAATACTTTTATTTGAAAGGCCTCAGCCCTACGGATATAAAAGCTGAACTGGATTCTACTCTGGGCGAGTCTGCTCCTTCGTTTACAACAGTGAAATATTGGGTAGCAGAGTTTAAACGAGGCTGTACGAGCTGCCAAGACGAACATCGCAGTACTGGATCAAATGAGGTGACGACTCCATCTTGTGCCCCCACAAACGAATTTTACAAAAATACAAAAAAATATTGTTGACCATTGTGTGAAAATATACAATTACATATCGCTTCGGATCAAGAGCTTGCCGTTGGCCCGGTTTAAAATTATTTTAAGTTTTGGCTAATAGAGCAAGTGTTCTACAATGTGGAAGATTTCCTTAACACAATTGTGGACATTGACGTATAGTATATGTCATCTTCACACATATATACATATGTATATATACTTATTCTATCTATTTTAACTTATAATTGTTGTTTCGTTGTTATTTATTTTATACTTATGACATATTCCATGTTTTTTTGACATTATGGAACGTATTAAATATTATTATTATTATTATTATTATTATTATTATTATTACAATGGTGAAGAAAATCTACAAAACGGTACTAGACGATCGTCGACTGAATGTGCGCGAACTAGCAGATATACTAGGCATTTCAAAACGTGCGGTACATCACATATTATCTGAAAATTTGGACATGAGAAAGCTGTGTGTAAAATGGGTGCTGCGTTTGCTCACATTCGAGCAAAAACAGTGTCGTGAAGACCCTTCAAATGAGTGTTCACAGCAACAAAGCAGAATATTTGCTCCGTTTCATAGCCGTTGATGAAACAAGGGTCCATCACTTGACACCCGAGACAAAAGAACAATCAAAACAATGGACTCAAAAGATAGAACCGGCTCCAAAGGAGGCGAAGACCGTTTCATCTGCAGGCATCGGTTTTTTGGGATGCGTGTAAAATAATTTTCATTGAATATCTTGAAAAAAGGAAAAACTATCAACGGCGAGTATTATACGAACTTATTCCAACATTTGAGCGAACAAATTAGGCTAGAATGGCCGCATTTGGCTAAGAAGAAAGTGTTGTTTCATCAAGCTCACAAATCCGTTATCGCAATTGCCAAAATTAATGAATTAAAGCTTGAATTGCTACCTCGCGCACCCTATTCGCCAGATTTAGCCCCCTCGAATTATTCTCTATTCCCAAACTTGAAAAAATGTCTCAGTGGTCAAAGATTTTTCAACGATGAAGAAGTGATGTCGGCCGTTAATGGTTATTTTGAGGAGCAAGACAGTTCTTATATATAGATAACACTGTTGGACAATAAATGCTTTATTATACTCATTTTTTTACAATACTGGATTGAAATTAAAGTAGTACAATAGCAGGTTATTTATACATCGAAGGTGACGAAGGTGATACAGGAAGTCACAACTCGAAAAAATTATATTTTACAGGAAAGCAAAGAACTACGTTTGACTTTAATCATCATACATTCACATTTCTCTTATTAATATATTTATACACCTTCTGTTTAACTTATTATGTAACTACATACCTTGACTTAACAATATTGCGCAGTATATACAGTTCAATTTATTTGGTTTTATGTACAGAAAATGTATTGAATAGTAGACATAATATGGTATCTGACAAGTAAATATTTTACAACCTTTACTCTGCATATATGATTAATTTTGTGAGTTCAACTTGATACATTGTGTTTGTACTTTAAGCCAGTGTTGTTTCTTATTTTAATTAGTTGCATGATATTGAGGGCAGGTTTTCTTTGATGGGTGTTGTATTTCTTACTACTGTTCGGCGTGAACCCTTTAATTTTCTAGCAACTTCATTTTGAGAATATAAACCAGTCCCTAATAAAGGTCTTATTCAAATTTTTGCACTGTTTCTAACATATTTCGTCTTACACATGGCGGACAAGTACGTTGTAGAAATATAAAGTAGAATTAGTGCCCTACTAATCTAACTATAAGAAACTAATCACAAACACACTAATCGATGGTACTAACAATTCTGAATAAATTTTGCTTGTCTAAATGCTTTATACCATCCTTTCGCCTTAGAATTTAGCGAGTGCAGGTGAAGATTATGAGTTCGATAAGGTATTATCGACCCTGAATTTTAAAACTATGAATGAAATAAATGCATATGTCTACATTGTAAGCTAGCAGTCCGTGCAGTTACGATATATGCACATTTATCTTTCCAAAAAGGTGCAATAATATGTATTTAAAATATATTATTCGCGATATTTTACGATATTTAGTATCTTCATCTCACTTCTACATTTTGATAGTATTCTATTAAAAAGAGTTTAGATAAGTAGTCAAATAGTCGACCAAATGATGGCGCTCAACCACTTCCACGAACACACGTACCTCGACAAATTCGTTTCCAAATGAGAATTTTGTTTGTTTTCGTCTACATCAAACGCAGATAAACATAAAAAAAGGAACATAGAACCGAGAAATTGTAGCAGCGTCTCTTGCGTTATCCCTTCGAAGACAGAATTTCCGTATTTTTCCTTAATAAGGACGCATAAAAATTTACAATCCGGAATAAATTTTTTGTACATCGACAAGATACTGGGAGGCGAAAGAGAGGGCTGACTTGCGAAAGAAAACAAAATAAATCAAGTTACGGTCCCTCTGACCTACAAACTATTTTATGGATACTCCAAGGGAATGAGAGGAACTCATTTACTCGGCTATGGTGTATTTTTCTGAAGACATAAATCGTAAAATTTGAATGGGTGTTCGGAGAGGAGAACGGATAACTACAAAGAAATATTATTACCTGCTTCGTTTTTATTAAGAATTACTTCCATCGTTAATAACATGTTCTGAGGGGATAAATAAAAGTTGGAGCGGCCTTAAACACTTCGTAATTTATGATCTTCCAGATTAAGTTTTGCATTATTATTACTCGTTTATTAGATTTAGTATAGTAAATGAGAAATAAATTTGAGTTAATGTTGTGTCTGGGAAGTTTCACAAGCTTTCATAGGTTAGGATTTGTCAATATTACTCGTGGTAGTACTTACGAAAACGAATAGATTTGGTCTGCACTCACCTGAAATAAAAATAAATTGTAAGTGATAAACATAATTACATGAATTACAGCGTGTTTCAAAAAGAATATACGTATTACAAAGTATTATATTGTCCAAACTATCGATCGCTGCTGTGCCTCGGCTCGTCTATTGGAGAAACAAATACATAGTTTAGTTTATTTAATAGCCGCTAGCTGTCAGAAGTCTTCTGATTTTCTTGGTAACCGTCATATGTCTAAAATAGCTACTCCGCAGCAGAAATCATTTTGTGTTCTTGAGTTTGCGAAGTGCAGTTCCGTGATTACAGTGCAAACATGTTTCAGGTTGAGCTACCGAATTGATCCTCCGAATGGGTGGAACATTCCCAGATGGTATCAACAGTTCCTAGATACAGAATGTGTATGTAAAGGAAAGAGTCCTGGCCGCCCTCGTGCTTCTGAAGAAAATGTTGCACGAATTCAAACTGCTTTCCAAAATCAACTCGTCGTGCCAGTCGGGAGTTATAACTGCCTACAACAACAATTTTGAGTGTTTTGAGACGTCGGTACCAACCGACGTCTTCATAACCATATGAAGCCGTCCGTACAAGTTGTTACAAGCGCTGCGTTCTAATGACAAACGGACAAGTGTGGCGTTTTGTAACGAGATTCATAATGCTATTGACAATGATAGCGCTTTCGCACAACGTATCGTGTTCAATGATGGAACGACTTTCCATGTTAGTAGTCTGGTAAACAAACATAATGTTCGAATTTGGAGTCTACAGAACCCACATGCAGCCATTGAACGTGTACGAGATTCGCCTAAAATCAATGTGTTTTGTGCGATATCTCGATCATCTGCTTACGGCCCATTCTGCTATGACGGAAACACGGTTAACGGTCAGGAGTATCTCGCTATGTTACAAAACTGGATGTTTCCGAGGTTGCACGAAGACAACTTCAGTTTTCAACAAGACGGAGCACCCTCTCACTGGAGTCGCCAAGTGCGTGAATATCTGAATTAAACTCTACCGAACCGTTGGATTGGTCGTCAAGGAGCTGACGACTTAGCATGCCTGAGCCGGGCTCCACTGTTATCGGATTTGACGCCCTGTGACTTCTTCCTGTGGGATTTCGTTAAAGAGAACGTTTACGTACCACCACTCCCACAGAACCTGGAAGAGTTGAAGAACCAGATCCGTACAGCCATAACATCAGTGACAAAGGACATGCTCGCCCAAGTATGGGAGGACTTTGAGTATCGCGCTGATGGAGGACATATTGTACATCTGTAACCTGGACTTGAGATGTTCGTAAATATGTGCGTAAAGTTCATATTCGTATGTCTTAAAGTTTAATAAATATTTGTATTCAAAATATGTTTATTCTTTTTGAAACAGTCTGTATATTATACAAATATAGAGACTACACGTATATTTAAAAAATATAAATATTCATGGCATGGAAACATTATAACATTGTAAACATTATTTTGTTCATTAAATAATCCTCGTTCTCTCAATACAAAATTGTTTGAATAATTTCACAACGACCCGACAAACTATCAACTAAAATACATATTTACACATTGATCACCATATAATTAATATCCTTTAGCTTATTTAAGAACAACCAACAAATCGCTTTCGATGCAAAACAACATCCCCATTCTTGTAAGTGCATGTCATGTCGTTTTATTACGACACGTGTCTCGTAAAGTTTGCGTCAATTTTACATTTTCGAGCACATTATGTACATAAGCATAACATAAAATTGAAAGCCTTCAAAGTCAGCTGCGTCCTAACTGTGTGGAATCGAGGCAACCGCGATTGCACAATGGCATTGAGCCAATCCTCTCTGGAGACTCCTGTGAAGCGTGTGTACGTAAATGTATGTATATAAGTATATGTATATGTTGCACTTGATGAATATATATATGAGTATATGTAGGTAAGTATTTACGTATATATACACAGGCATCAAAACTTCCCAACCAAACTCTCTCAAATCATAGAGTGTGTTCGGGCGTTGTCATGATGGAAGACAACACCTTTCCTATTAATCAATTCGGGCCGTTTTCTTTCAATCGCCTGGCGAATCTCTCTAGTTGTGCACAGTAGAAGAATCAATCGTCTGACCAGCACGTTGCATGGCTTCCTTACAATATCAGAAACGGCTCGATTTCATTCCGTTTTATGTTATATGTATATGAACCCATACGTCAAGCTTTTTTTGTAACCAGCTTTGTGTACAATGCCTAGCTCCATGCCAATATCGACACTGCTGATATGCTTATCTTGTTGGACTTTTTCAAGAATTTCATCAGAGTGATTGGACGACCGGAGCGTGACTCATCTTTCACATTGAAATTTCCAGAACGAAAGCGAGCGAACCATTTCCGCGCAACAGATTTCGATAAAGTACCTTCACCGTACACAGCACAAATTTTATCACAAGCCTGCGCAGCGTTATAGCGAAATTTCTCATTATTCTTCTCCATCTTCAAGTGCGAATAACTTTCCAACCACTGCACCGATTATAATGTTTCTACGCTCAAACTAACGTTCGGAAGGTCATCTAAAAAACGAGCCGTCGGTGGTGTCGCTGTGACTTGTTGTTCTTAGTTATGTAAGTATTTACGTATATATACACAGGAATTAGATTCGAGTGGGAAAGCGAGTAAAACCGATGCGTACTTACAAGACTCGGCACGTTGCATTTCCTTACAATATCGAATTTGTTCCGTACATGTTACTTGTTAAACGAGTTCGTAAACTTAAGGTTATACATTGTTATGACTTAATGCTTCTGCATGGAATATGGCATTATAATAGAATGCCGTCCGGTAATACAATTTTATTCTCCTCATACGGTATGTTTATATTAAACGAGATGGTTTCAATTTCAAATCAAAATTCATCCATTTCCTTTGGTTTAATCCATAGGCTACCAAACTTTTTAAAGCCACGGCACCCTTAACGTTCAGATTATTTCCGGCGGCGCCCTTCATAAAAAGGGTATTATAAAAGTTTTGCAATATGACGCAACAATGAATCGTGGGAAGCTGCTTGTTGCTGCATGTTGAGACATGTTCATACGTGCATAGTAGCCACCGCGCTATGTCGATGGACTCAGTTATTCATTAGCAGTGAGAGTGTGAAGTGCTTGCGATGGCATCGTGGTCACGAAATGAGATAAGGGCAATTTTGCGTTATAATTTCGTGCGTGGTTTAAACATAGGCCAATGCTTCGAAGAAATGACTCTTGCACCAGGTGATGTTTGTCCACATGGCACAACGATATTCAGGTGGTATAGAGAATTTCAAAGGGGAAATTTAACTGTTGAGAATGCTGAGAGGCCGGGAAGGCCACGAGCGTCAGTTACAGAGGAAAACGTTACTACTGTGAGGAAAATGCTTGGCAAGGACAGGTGAGTGACCTACCAACAAATAGAGGGTACTTCAGGCCTAAGTGCACCGGCAATTTGTTCGAATTTGCATTCTGGTGCCGGGAGATGCTGAAAAAGTTTAATAAGGAACAATCTCGGTATGTGAGCAACATCGTTATAGGTGACGAGACTTGGTTGTTCTATTACGATGTGCCGACAAGAGCTCAAAACAAAGTTTGGGTCTTTGATGATGAGGACCCACCCGTAGTTGTCAGAAAATCCCGATCTATCAAGAAGAAAATGATAGAGGTATTTTTCAAATCTAGTGGAAATGTGGAACGCATCGTTTTGGATACACAGAAGACAGTCACAACTAAGTGGTATACTGAACAGTGCCTGCCTAAAGTCATTGGATCTGTGGAGAACCTGTGGCAAGGCAAGAATGGACACCTGGTTTCTCCATTACGATAATGCTCCAGCTCACCGCGCCAAAGCCTGCACCGATTATTTGACCACGATAGGATTGAAACTTCTCGAGCATTCTTCCTACAGTCCAGATCTTGCTCCCTGCAACTTTGCAGTGTTCTCGCATGTGAAAATGAAGCTGAAAGAAAAGCGATTTTCCAGTGACGAGGATCTTCTGCGGACTTGGGTCAACAAGTGTGCTTTACTCCCTAGTGAAACTTGGCAGAACTGGTTTAAAGATTGGGTTCGGCGGATGGAGTGGTACATTGAGTATAGAGGAAATTACTTTGAAAAAATTAAATAAACAAAGCTGCTTTGCAAAACTCCTAGTGCCCTTTGTAAGCACTGTAAAACATCACCGCAATTTTTAATATACGACATTAAATTATCTAAAGTTACTTTCTTACTTAAGCGCTAAATATGGGAATGTTTCTAAAGTTTACTACCTTTAATTTAGAGAAATTCATTAACCGCGATAAACGATGCTGAGGCAAAATACAAAGGCCGTAATTAATATGTAAAATTAGGGCACATTATGTGTTAAAGATAATTTATAAGATGGTTAATTTGGACTACCGGCACTCTGAGATTACGGCTGTTGTTGTTGTAGTAGGAGTGCAATATCTTAGCTACTGGCAACATGAAAACTTGCGCCACCAAACTTTGCTGTCTCCGACAAAATCGCAAACTTCCAAACAATTTTGATACAATCTCATATATCAAAAGGAAAGACGTTCCTGCGGCGTAAAACGAGAAAACTTTGCACGTGACGCACGAATTGAAAAACATGAATAAACATCGGGATAAATAACAATCATCGTAATACTAATAACAGTAATACGCGGAAAGATTATTTCCTCCAACTTTGATGAAGCCGGATCAGCGATTCATTATGTTTACGTTTACCGAATAAAATTACTTACTATCCACTTTCACGTGAACGCATACTTTAAGGGGAGGCCATGTTTTAGCTCGAAAGTTTTTAAACGAGTTTATTTACTTGTGATTACTGAAAAAGCTCGGCGTAACTTCAAGGTGTTTACAAACTTTTCTCTCAAAGAAATTAACGTTCTATGATATTAAAGTAGATGTTTTATTTTGTTTGTTTTTTGGTCTTGACTTTAATTACACAAATTACTCAAATCTTAGTATATATTTTTTTCGAAAAATCCCTTTGCTTTACAGTTTCTCACAAGACGTAACATTATGCGAGTATACCAATG
Source organism: Dermolepida albohirtum (assembly GCA_031893035.1). NCBI lineage: Eukaryota > Metazoa > Arthropoda > Insecta > Coleoptera > Scarabaeidae > Dermolepida > Dermolepida albohirtum. Next base: position 141,356 of record JAVIWB010002674.1, read on the forward strand.
AAGCTGTTTGCTTATTAATAGAAACGCTAAATATTATTTTACTAGTGTTACTAGTCACATTGTGATTTTTCTATTCTTGGAAATATCCTTAAAAGGAAGAAGAATGTATTCCCATATATCTAATACAAAATGTTAAACGCGTCTTATAAAATGGTTTTCATTTAATACTATATCAAAACCCCTTTTGTTTTGATGACAGTTTTAATGCTTTCTGGCATACTGTAAATACAAGTTTTTACTACTTGTAAAGAATGTTTCAAATTTCACGTTTTTTTTAAAGAATAAATAAAACACAATTTTCATTCACTTTCAAAAACTTTTTATTGGTAATAGAAATATCAGCTATGACATTTATATGTGAAAAATAATATCTGCCAAATGGCCTCCTCTTGCAACTTCACAGACGTCCACTCTTTTGTTAAAATTTTCAATGACATTTTGACATAATTGAGGCTCTATCTCACCTATGACACGAACAATTTCATCTTTCAAAGAAGGAATTGATTGTGTATTGTTTTTCTAAACCTGACTTTTCAAATAACCCCAAAGAAAATAGTCTAACGGTGTCAAATCACATGATCTTGGTGACCAATTAACATCACCGTTTCTTGAGATTACACGTCCAGGAAATTTTTCTCTCAATAAAACAATTGATTCGTGTGCAAAGTGAGGTGTAGCGCCATCTGTTGAAACCACATATCCTCTAAATCAATATTCATTAATTCAATCCACAAAAATCATCCGACGATATCGATCACCATTGACAATTACAGCTTCACCATCAGCATTTTCAAAGAAGTAAGGTCCAATTACACCGTCTGACAATAATGCGCACCAAACAGTAACTCGTTTAGGATGTATAGGTTTCTCATGAATAATTCGTGGATTTTCCTCACCCCAGATACGACTATTTTGTTGATTAACATAGCCATCAAGTTCAAAATGTGTCTTATCGGAAAACATTATTTTTTGAAAAAATCAGCTGGTTGTTCATTGATGAAATTGACAAATTGACAAACGTTTTAAACAATATAATGACTTCAGTTCCTGTTATTTGAACCTCGTATGCCTTCAGAGCTAAATCCTTGTGTAAAATACGCCATGTTGTTGATCCACTAAGTCCAAGTTGTTGTGAACGTCGTCTAATGAATATTTCAGGATCTTCAGCAACACTTTCACGAACCAAACCAATATTTTCTTTATGTGAACGACTACTACGACTGTATTTTTCACTTTTTTGATCTTCCACGGAACCGGTCTCTTGAAATTTTTTAATAATTCGACCAATAGCGCTTTCAGATGGATGATTATGTAAACCATAAAAGTCACGAATTTTCTAAAAACTCCTTTCATAGAACGCTGATTTTCATAAAATAATTCAACAATTTGAATGGGTTGTTGTACCCACATATCCAGACAAATCCAGTGTGCCATTTTATTTGTTCTTAAATAAAAACCGCGCCATTTGAAACACCCTTTAGTTTTGTTTGCCAATTTCTATAACTTTTCCTTTTAAAATCGAAATTTTTGGATTGGGACATTTGTATGTGTTGCCCATTTTCGATGGAGTTTAGACCCGATCACTTTACGGACAAAGAGAAATCTAGGTATAATATGCGTTTCAAACAAATTCCGCGTCGATTTCGCAGGGGGGCAAATTCGGCGCATACGGTGAATGGTTGGTGGTTAAAATTCTATTTTTAGTTAGTAAATCAGTGATAAGCGTCGAGCGATGATATGGTGCATTATCATGTAACAAACGCCAGCTACCGTTTTCACGATATTGGGGGTGCACACGATGAATACGTGCCAAAAGACGTTTCATAACACCAAGATAATATACAGCATTGACTGTTTGACTAGTTAGTACGTACAAACTCTTTGTACATTATACCTTGCGAATCATAAAAACAAACCAATATGACTTCTCTAAGCGGCTTTTTTTTCGGTCTTCCTTCGCTTCAATGCTTCCATTCATGAAAATCACACAACGGAGTTTTTGTGTTTAATGCTGTTATAGATTTTCATCAAGTAAAAGCCACATCAATTACTTGTTTACATTCGTATTACTATTGTAATTGAGTGAATACATATAATGCACGAAATGCTTCAATACAGGAGAGACAATTAGTTAACAATGTGTAGAACTAACAAAGAAATCCCGCAAAATGCCACTTATCGATTTAGAAGGCAACTGATGGTTTGTAGAACATTTTGATCTTTGTAAGACCCAGTCTCCATTCATATGACTAAGTAATAAAAACTTTAGCAATTTTGAGATTTTCTCGAATTACACTGTTATTGTAAATAAATAATAATATGCAACTATTTCCCAATAGTTATGAAAGTAATGCGTTTCGCCCTGTCTTCAGACAATCTGAACTTTTTTGGCAATTGTAAATACGAGGGAGCGTTTTTATATTCGCGAAATGAGCGGGTTATAGAGGGGTGAGTAGGCGCGTTAGGGGCGTGGCCTGTGCAGCGACTCATGATTAGTATAAATACGAAGCTTCATTGTTATTAGACAGTTAGTCTTTGAGCTATCGTCAACCAAGTAACATAATCAGGAGTGAAAAGTGAAATATGGAAAAAATCGAATATCGTGCCGTTATAAAGTTCCTTACCAGGCAAGGAAAATCAGTCGCGACCATAATGAATGAGATGTCATTGGTTTACGGCGACTCTTGTCCAGGAAAAACCATGGTGTACAAGTGGCATAGTTTATTTAAACAAGGAAGGGAATCCCTTGAAGACGACCCGAGGCCGGGCAGGAGCATTGGGGTGACCACGCCAGCACTTATCCAAAAAGTTGAACAAATTGTACTCGAAAATGCTGGACTAAAGAAGAAACAACTCGCAGAAATGGTTGGAGTATCCGATACAACAATTTTTAAAATCCTATACGATCATCTCGGCATGTCTAAGGTCAGCGCAAAATGGGTGCCGAGAATGCTCACGCCGCCGCAAAAACAACAGCGCGTACAGTGTTCGCGTGCATTTTTGGACCTCTGTAATGAAGACAAGGATGGTGTATTGAGTGGAATTGTTACTGGAGACGAAACTTGGGTTCATCATTATGAACCTGAGTCCAAACAAGACTCCATGCAGTGGCATAAAAAGGGCACAGCACCTCCCAGGAAATTTAAAGTGTCACAATCAGCTGAGAAACTCATGGCAACGGTATTTTGGGACTCAGAAGGAATATTGTTGAGTGATTATAAAGATAAAGGTGTTTCTATAACCGGAGAATATTACGCTTCAATATTAGAGCGACTAAAAGAAGCCATTAAAGAGAAAAGACGGGGAAAATTGACAAAAGGTGTTCTGCTTTTGCACGACAACGCGCCCGTCCACAAGAGCCGCGTTGCGTTAGCTGCCCTGCATAAGGTGGACTTCGAAATTGTGAATCACCCACCCTACAGCCCAGACCTGGCCCCGAGTGATTATTACCTGCTTCCGAAAATGAAAAAAAAAGCGGCGGGGTAAAAAATTTACTGCCGATGATGAAGTCAAGGAGGCAGTTTCGGCGTATTTTGCAGATAAAGAGAAATCATTTTTTTATGAGGGTATAAATAAATTAATTGAAAGATGTGAAAAATGTATCCGTCTTGCAGGTGAATATATTGAAAAAGAAAAATAATTTGGTTTTTTTATTTCCACCCCTTGTCCCCCATTCCGCGAATATAAAAACGTTCCTTCGTACCACGTAGATATTAAAATCGCACGATCTTTCAATGTTGGTGCACACAAATATATACGTAAAACGTAAAATACGTATGAGAAACTACTTAAATGTGTACAATTAACAATTACTCAATTAATTATTCATAGAATATAATAGTGGTAAAACGGTAACAATTCCGTTATTGTAAAGAAGAAACAGAATTGTCACTTACACAAATCTGTTAGTTTGTAATCTCGTTATCATTAGTATTAATAATTAATCAATAACTGAACGAAATGGTTACACAATTGGATTACATGCAGAGCGATATCCATTTGTCAATATCGTGGTACAACGCTTGGAAGCGATAGATGTCGCGCCAGTGCCCGTAATCTATGATTAATTGGACGTCAAGATTCAGTCCGATGTTCACTCATTCAGTCACTCACCGACAAACAAACCGTGCCGCTCGTCAAAAAAAATGTTCTTTAATTTCTTGTTCGAATGTCTGGTTTCTTTTTTCAATCGCTGGCGCTGCGTTTATCTTCCTTTCATTCTTCATCTTTATTTGCCGTTCACTCTAGATTAAGTTTCCGACGTTTCTTCTTTTTCCTCCAGTTTTGTTCCTCATCACCATACGGTATTGCGAATTCCAAACCAAACATTCCCAATATCCGTGAAAAGTTTTTCTCGTATTTAAATCAAGATTCGTAGACTGTCTTTCGACGTAAAAGTTTGTCTTTATATATTTATGTACGTATATATAGATATACAGGCCGGTGCAGTCTATATCGGACGGAAAATAGAGGAATAACGTTGGAAAATGATTCTCGTCCTCCCTAGCGTTACAACGATATAGAACGAAATCATCCTAAATTGACTTCAATTTAGTTGGTGATGTACAATGCCTGGCAATGTACGGAACATATCAGAGAGGAAGATGTTATTTCTCTTTCCATTCGAAGTATCGAATTTAGTTTTAAATTAAATTACATGCGTAGGTTGACAGACTACGAGACTATGTTTAATAAATTTTCGCTTTGATGTTCCCTTTTCCGACTTCTGCCTTTATTCGAATCTGATTGATAAATGTTATTGGTGGATGGAAAATTAAGGAACGTTTATAATTATAACATCTTCAATGTACAACTTTATGGTCCATCCTCGAATATTATCAGAAAAAAATTAATTTAATGAGTCGTTATGGGAAGGTAGAAAAAAGGCAAAAAAAAGGATTTTCCGTGGAATTATTATTGCTTTTAAAATTTCATAAAATTTATCATATGAAACTGCTAGTACGTCTGCAATATAAACACACAAGAGAACAATGTAACACGAAAATTCATAAAAAATGTATACCTTGGATATTTGAGCACTGATATAGTGTAAGAACAATGGTAATTCTTTTAAGTGCCCAGTCAGCCATTTTTGTGTAGCGTCCAAAATTCAATGCCACTTTTAACAATTTTCGTAAATATAGCTGAAATTAAAGAATGTTAAAAGGAATCATTCTATTATTAATAACACCCTGTCTACTACATATGTTTCACAGAATTCACCGATCTTCAGGCAGATTTGTGTTATTAATGAACGATTCCCTCATAGCGTTTATCATATCGTTTCGATACAGAAAAATAATGAATAATACCATGTTTCCCTCTTTCGTCCAGAGCAAAAATGTATTGTACGACAAAGCGAGAACGCGTCTATCTCGCATGTCGATAACTAAGTTACCAGAGCGTATAGGCAGACGCTTGCGTCACGGCTTTTGGTAGTAGATAGGGTGTTATTAATAATAGACTGATGCCTTTTAACATTCTTTAATTGGCAAAAAGCCGTGACGCAAGCGTCTGTCTATACGCTCTGGTAACTTAGTTATCGACATGTGAGATAGAAGCGTTCCCGCTTTGTCTTTCAATACATTTTTGTTCGGACAAAAGAGGGAGGCATAATATTATTCATAGCTGAAATTGTAAGAAATATTAAAAAACACATGGGACAACTTATCTGTTTAACGCTAGTGGCATTAGTTTTCCTGTAGTCACTGTCCCTATCAGGGAACCATCCCAGTCTTCTCTAACATTTTTCTTGAATCAAACTTTCTATTTTTTAAGGTAAATTTTAGTGTAGACTGTTGTTGATTGAACCAATCAAAAAAGGTAAATAAAACTCCTTTCTACAACAATGTTCGTACTCTGTGTACGCATATCGACAATTAAGTTATCATCATTAGAAGATAATTAATATCAATATCTGGATACGCGGTAAAACTTGCACAGAAACAAGTCCGTACCAGATATTAACAATTAAAAGAAAAACACACACTGTAGATTCGTTTCACATAATTTAAAACGTATTCTAGTCTTAAAACTAATCAGTTACATTAAAATAAACCCCCCAATTATACTTGCGAACTTTTTTAATTGTGGTGTGTTTCTTTTATATGAATTCAAAGAGAATTACTAGTAAGTTACTGTACTCGTATTGGTGTTTAATACATAGTTTTTGTTTTTCGAAATGTATATCATATAGTTATCTAATTAACGGTGATTATTAATACTTCTGATTAAATATATAAATTGTATTTAAATGGAATTAAATGATTTTAAAACATTATAAAAAAATTATTATATATGGAAAGTGTAACAGTATTTATATAAAAATTAAAAGAAATTTATGCAAAATATTATTTAATATAAAGGATGTTTCAAATTTCCCGTTTTTTTAATGAATAAATAAAACACATAATTTGCATTCACTTGCAAAAACTTTTTATTGGTAATCGAAGTATCAATTATGACATTTATATGCGAAAAAAAATATCTGCCAAATGGTGGACGTCCACTCTTTTGTTAAAATTTTCAATGACTTTTTGACATGATTGAGGCTCTATCTCACCAATGACACGGATAATTTCATCTTTCAAAGCAGGAATTGATTGTGGATTGTCTTTATAAACCGGACTTTTCACATAACCCCAAAGAAAATAGTCTAACGGCGTCAAATCACATGATCTTGGTAGCGAATTAACATCACCGTTTCTTGAGATTACACGTCCAGGAAATTTTTCCTCAATAAATCAATAGATTCGTGTGCAAAGTGAGGTGTAGCGCCATCCTGTTGAAACCACATATTTTCTAGATCAATATTCATTAATTCAGGCCACAAAAATTCGGTTATCATCCGACAATATTGATCACCATTGAAAGTTACAGCTTCACCAGCAGCATTTCCAAAGAAGTAAGGTCCAATTACACCACCTGGCCATAATGCACACCAAACAGTAACTCGTTTAGGATACATAGATTTCTCATGAATAATTCGTCGATTTTCCTCACTTCAGATACGGCAATTTTGTTTATTGACACAGCCACCAAGTTCAAAATGTGCCTCATCGGAAAATATTATTTTTGAGAAAAATCAGCCAGTTGTTCATTGATGAAATTGACAAATGAAGGACGTTTTAAATGATCTAACGGCTTCAGTTCCTATGTTGTTTGAATCATATATTCCATCAGAGCTAAATCCTTGTGTAAAATACGCCATGTCGTTGTTCCACTAAGTCCAAGTTGTTGTGAACGTCGTCAAATGTTGATTTCATGATCTTCAACAACACTTTCACGAACCAAACCAATATTTTCGTGTGAACGACCACTACGACTGTATTTTTAACTTTTTTGATCTTCCCCTGAACCGGTCTCTTGAAATTTTTTAATAATTCGACCAATAGTGCTTTCAGATGGACGATTATGTAAACTATAAAATTCAAGCAATTTTCTCTTTTCACGGAATGCTGATTTTCATAAAATATTTCAACAATTTGAACGCGTTGTTGTACCGTGTACGAAGCCATTTTTACAAAATATCATACATCACACTTTTTAAATGCCCACATATCCAGACAAATTCGGTGCGCGATCTATATTTTATTTATTCTCAAAAAAAACCGTGCAATTTGAAATAGCCTTTATATCGCATCTCGAAATATTTTAATTGGCAATATTATTAATTCATATTTCTGGTCATAGAAAAATTTGTTATTTTCTTTCTTCAGATAAATTTTAGTTTCCGCATCTCATCGTATTTTATTTTTAAAAGTAATCACATATGAATTGAATGTCAGTATATTGCGCATATTTATGTACACTCTCCTATATTAATATACACTACATAATCACCTTTGAAAGGTAGAAATACACGTCTAATACACGTAATTCCAAAGAAGTATGAGAAACTTCATATGTATTTACATTTACTAGAAAACTTTGCTGAAGGAATTTTATAAATTCTGTAGTCCTCACGGAGCCGTATTAACTTTCCAGGATGGAGAATATCACATGAAAGCGAACCTAGGCATGTACCCGATTCCATGTTTCACGTTCCGCGTTCCGCCTCCGCCAAGTACAAAGAGAGAAAAATGAAGAGCTGGGAATTTTAAAAAATTCTATTTTTATCTCCGTATACCTCGTTAGAAATTCATCGGACGCTTGCATTAGCGCTTCTTTCTGCTCTGTCAGTGGAGTTTCTTTCCGCGCCCTCCAAGAAATTAACTTCTTCGAACAGATAAAAAAAATTAGAGTAAATGAAATATGATTTGAAATAGTCCCGTGTCATAATAGACTTTGCAAACTCAGTGCCTTAAGTTCCTCTTGAAACTTTATTCATAAATTTCTGAACGTAGAAAAGATCGAGACGGAGATTAGAAAAAAAAATGAACGAAAGGTTGCGTAAGTTAGACCAAGTGATGATTGATGAAGTCAGGTCTTTTATAAGAGAAAATTCTTATTGTTGATTGCGGAAACGCAGTTATTCACGAACATTATTTAAGCCTACTATGAGTTACACTATTGCTTCACTGATTACATATTTTAATATTGATTTCCTAAGTATAATGCTACCCATTGAACTTCAGAAAATTATTTGTATTGAAACATGAATTCGAACACATTTTTGGGCAGAATAGTTAAAGAAATCAGTTACTCAGAAGTCTACATGTATACTTATGATATTTGTTATTATAGAAATTAATGTGCTAAGGTGAAATGAAGATCTATTTGTTAAATTTACTTGTTCAGAAATGAATTTCAATATTACCTCCTCCTATAATAGCAGGAGAACTATGAAATTTAATCACTAAAGTTGATATATAACCCCTTTCCATATTAACTTTTGTAATTCTGTATACGCATTTCGACAACCAAGTTGTCATCATCAGCAGATAACCGCAAAGTGTCGCACCTGGTAAACCACACTCTGTACGCGGTACACACCGTTTAGAACCCAAACGTACACTAAATGTTCGTTTCACAAGATTTTTAAAAATTGTTTTACTTAAACTAAGATGAATGACATTGGAAAAAAGGGAACACGGACAAGACCGATAAGTACCTGCATGTGATTTATTACTGTGCTTCTCTTCTTCGGACATTAAGCAGACCGTAAAGGGTCGTCTGCATTGGTCCATTGTCACTATTCACCACATGGCTTTTATTCTTTAAGATGTGCATGCTTTCATACGTGTCTAATTCACGATAATTATACACGTTCTTTATCAAATGTAAACAATCCATGTTAACACTGTGGTTATTTTCTAAAACATGCCTTGCTATACCTGATTTTTCCGGTCGGTTGAATTTTATGTGTTCTTTATACCGGGTTTTGATCGATTGTTTAGTTTGGCCGATGTATTGCTTAATGCACTCCAAACATTCAATTTGGCAGATTCCCGACTTTTTATTATTTTCGATTTTGTTTTTGCATTTCCTAAAAGGGTTTTAATTGAATTACTGGAGCGAAAACAAACTTGAAAACCGCGCTCTTTGAAAATACTATTTAAATTTTTTGTCATACGATGATAAGGTAAACAAACTGCTTTTCCCGATTGCTCTGTGGTGATAGACTACCACATGTCTATCACCACAGAGCAATCGGTGTAGGCGTTCTGTTGAAATGTTTACCATGTCTGCTATCTCTCTCACTTTGAGTCGTCGATCTTGGGTAATAATATTATGGATTTTTATAATCATTTCCTTAGAAATCACGGTTTTGGGTACTCCAGAGCAAGCTTCATCAACACAGCTTGTTAAACCACGTTTAAATTCATTTACCCATCTACTTATTGTGATGGATGATGGAGCAGATTCACCTAATGTTTCCCGTAACTCATCTTTTATTTCGGTAGCTTTCATACCCTTAATTACGAAGTATTTAATCACCGCGCGATACTCTGCTTTTTCCATTTTAACAAAACGACGTGTTCCTTCTTCTTCAATCAGCTGTCAAAAATAAGCTAATCAACCGATTTATCTAAATATCGGAATGTAAACAAATAAATAGGCAACCTAAATTACAGTGCATTTGTTTTACCAATTAGAGCGCCACCTATGTGTCATTCTCACTACTTTTCGAACTATCCTTGTATGCGAAGTGTAATAGAGCATACGAATCTAATATCGACCATTTTTTGAATATTCCACGTACATAAAATTTATTTTGGTGCATAGAAGATCTGCTTCCTTTTGATATTGCGACAGAGCTAATCAAATCCTCTTTACAAATTTCTTGTTCGCTTAAAACATACATATATTCCAACGTCATTCGCATGTAAATAATTTCTTCACGACGTCTTATATTGGATTACTTGTAGCTGCCAATAGAGAGTCCCGATACGTCTCATTCAGTTAATGCACCTCTTGGAGCATCAATTAGGTCATTTATTTGCATATTCCAACTGAGATATTGAATTCTGTGGGGCAGCTTTACTTTAGCGCCAGAGCTTATCTCCAGTCCATTATTTACCTAGTTCGAATTTACGCTATGTAGTGGTTCGCACATGTCCGTAGATTAAGTAATCGCGTTACTGTCAATGCGCCCTCTATTCCGGCCTTTACGTAAATGGAATGCACAAGCTTTTAAGTAATTGCCAATCAATTCCATAATGTAAATTAAATGTGTGCTGGGTCCTGTACTGCATTGAATGGTTGACGTACCTTGAAAGAATGCGAACGATATTGTATGCTGGTATAGAAAAGAATAGCACTCGCTGATGTGAAAGGAACACTAATAAAGTTAGAAATATTAATAGAGAAGTTAGTTCTACTAATAAAAATATTTAAATAGTTAAGTAGTTAAGTAGTTTGGGTTATATGATCTACACATTTTTCCAAATTTACCAGTAAAATTATGAAGAAGATACCTTTAAAGTTTTAATGCTCTCCAATTTACTTTGGAAAAAATACAGAAAACTGTACAAAATTGGAATGGCTACTCTGTAAAATAGTATAATTAAAATGGATCTATAATAAGAAAAAATCAAAAAAACTCTTTATCACGTCAATGTTCGTATTCTGTACATTAATTTTGACAACTGAGTTGTTATCATCAGCAGAAATAAATCACCCTGACGCACCTTTATTTGTAATGTAGTGTATTTTATTTTGGCATAAGAAACTATGATTAGTTCCGGCTGATGATGACAACTTAGCTGTTGAAATACGTATACATATTCGATTTTATCACCAGAAAAATACTGCAAGGATTGTTAGAAAATGGCTATAAACTAATTACTTTCAAGTTTCGTCTCAATTACTTGCCAAACATCTGTAAAGCAGCCCAGATCACATATACCAACAAGTTTTTACCAATGCTATTAAAAGTACTTGAAAAGATTTATTCAAAAAGGGTAGCGCACATTACACGAGAGAAGAACTTCTAGAATGTTCCTTTCCTGTGAGAGGAACATTCCAGAAGTTCCTCTCCTGTGTAATGTTCGCTAGTCTTTTTGAATAAATCTTTTCAAATACTTTTAATAGTACATTTCTAGAACATCAATTCGTGTTTCCAGGTGCGACACTGTTTAATTATCTGCTGATGATGACAATTTAGTTGTCGAAATACGTATACAGAACACGAAAATTAATGTGGAAATGGGTTATATATCAACCTTCAGTGATTAAGTTAATCAACCACAAGCAACATCAAAATTACCAAACATAATAATAATAATATTTTTGTTAATTATGTTCGCCATTTACACGGATGTGACACGTTATAAAAGGAAACATAGTGTGTAAATAAAAATATCGCAAAAGTGCGAAATTGTCAAATATAGGAGAATATATATATATATCACATATAACGGGCGTTTTTTAGAGCTTGAAAACCTTAAATGATAATACAAGACAGAAATATTGTTGGAATGAAATTAATTTTATTATAATCTGGTAGATAATTTCATGGCATTTATTTTTTAGAAATCATTTCCTGCATATGTCTGCCGCGGCTACAAGTTACATAATCCATTCGATCAGTCCAATTTTTGACTACTTTTTCCAATAAATCTGACCGTATGGCGCCAATGGTGGCTTGAATATTGGATTCCAATGTTTCAAGAGTTGCTGGTTTGTCGGCATAAACCAATGACTTAATATAGCCCCATAAAAAGCAATTCAGATGAGTTAAATCGCACGAACGAGGGGGCCAGTGAACAGGACCACTTCTGGAAATTAAGTTGTCACAAAACTGATTTTTCAATAAATCGATTGTCAAGCGCGAGTATGGCAAATTGTGCCAACTTCTTGGCTAAATGACTAAATGTCGTCGATGTTTAGCTGATTCATTTTTCGAAACAAAAATTCAGTCAGCATGGCTCGATAGTGCTCGCCATTCACCGTAACGGTAGCACCTTGCTCATTTCGAAAGAAATAAGAACCGATGATGTCACCAGCGTGTAAACTGCACCAAACAGTCAATTTTGTAATATAATGGTGATTCATTAACGGCTTGAGGGTTGTTTTCGCTCCAAATACGGCAATTTTGCTTATTGACGTAGCCATTTAACCAGAAAGGAGCTTCATCACTAAACACAATTCTTTAATAAAAATGCTCATCTTCGGCCAGTTTCAAATGAGCCCAATCAACAAAAATGCGACGCAAACGAAGCTCGTTTTGCTTCATTTCTTGCACCGGCTATATTTTATAGGCACGTAAGCTAAGATCCTTAGGTAAAATTTTCCACGTAGTCGAAAAACAAAGGTCAACAAGTTGAGAACGACGACGAATCGACATTTCGGCGTTTTCTTCAATACTCCGCGCTACAACAGCAATATTCTCTTCGGTACGCACATTTCTTTGTCTTGTTGACGGTTTTGAATCGAGATGAGTAAAATTAGTGCGAAAACGATCAATAACTTCACGAATTGCTTGCCCACTAGGCCGATTATATTGACCGTAAAATGGACGAAGTGCTCTACGAACTTCGCGAACAGGTTTATTTTTTCCAAAGTAAATTTTCACAGTTTGGAAGCGTTGTTCTGGCGTTAAACGATTCATGATGACTTGCCAAACCTAACTGAATAGAAATATCAACACAGTTTGACATTATCAGCTGTAAAACCATAGTTATCGATATCGATAGTTTCCATGCAGCTTAAAAACACCCATTATATATAAGAAAAATACAATAAAAAACGGTCACTAATGGCCTGAAAAGAATTCTTGCACCGTGTAGTAAACTTTTTAACTTATGTAAAGCTTTAATTTTTTCTAAAGATTTGGTAATTATTGACATCCTTTACAGTATCCAGGACAAAGTTGTAACATTTAAACGACTGTCCATATTTGTATATAGAGGACGATTTGTAATCTGGCGCAATAACTAAGTTGCCCTTGGTTCTGATATAGTAATTGTGCAAGTCGCTTCAAATTCTAAATAAATTTTGATTAAGAAACACGTGCTGCAGCATATATAAATACATGTAAATATAAATAATGCACAATCACAATTCAACGACTAGTATCCATTGGCCCCATAGAAAAGATCATCCGCGGTATTCTTTTTTGAATAGCGAAGACCCTCTCTCATTCGATGGATTGCGCCCATGCAATTATATTGTAATTTAAAACCGAATAGGCAAGGGAATAGTAAATGATTAAAAGGGACCTTCCACTAAAAAAGTTATTAAATTTTAAATTGCATATTGCAAAATAAACGAAATTTAGTCTTGCGCAGACGTCAATATGCGAAACGCAATCCAAATTATAATCCACATTAATTCCTGAAAATGACGTTTAAGTAGATTCAAATGTATGGTGCCTAAAATTTATAATAAGATTCTCATAATTTCTGTTGTTTAGTTTATGATTAAATAGAATAAATACGTTTCTTTCAATGTTAATAATAAATTTGTGTTTGTGAGACCAACTGTGAAAATCATGGAGAACTTTTTCCAAATTATTGCGCAATATACCAGTACTCTCGGCAGATACCACAGTTGAAGTATCGTCAGAATATAAATATACCTTTACACAAGAAGTGTACTTTGGGAGATTCGATAAAAAGTATAAATTGTATAGACCCCCAATACTGAACTCTGTGGCACAACCATATTTTGCAAGTAGGTATTTGAAGGTACGATATTAATCTTAACTTGGATTTTTCTATTGGAAATATATAGTGATAGCCAATTATTGATGTTTCCTCTAAAACCCAGATTATGATAATAATAATAAAAACAATGACCTTTATTTCCAACAGGCTAGTAGCAAAGTAAAGTAGATGAGTAAAGCAACTGAAACAAAAATTATTACAAATACATACATACGAGGGAGCGTTTTTATATTCGCGGAATGGGGGACAAGGGGTGGAAATAAAAAAACCAAATTATTTTTCTTTTTCAATATATTCACCTGCAAGACGGATACATTTTTCACATCTTTCAATTAATTTATTTATATCCTCATAAGAAAATGATTTCTCTTTATCTGCAAAATACGCCGAAACTGCCTCCTTGACTTCATCATCGGCAGTAAATTTTTTACCCCGCAGCTCTTTTTTCATTTTCGGAAACAGGTAATAATCACTCGGGGCCAGGTCTGGGGTGTAGGGTGGGTGATTCACAATTTCGAAGCCCACCTTATGCAGGGCAGCTAACGCAACGCGGCTCTTGTGGACGGGCGCGTTGTCGTGCAAAAGCAGAACACCTTTTGTCAATTTTCCCCCTTCTTTTCTCTTTAATGGCTTCTTTTAGTCACTCTAATATTGAAGCGTAATATTCTCCGGTTATAGAAACACCTTTATCTTTATAATCAATCAACAATATTCCTTCCGAGTCCCAAAATACCGTTGCCATGAGTTTCCCAGCTGATTGTGACACTTTAAATTCCTTGGAAGGTGCTGTGTCCTTTTTATGCCACTGCATGGAGACTTGTTTGGACTCAGGTTCATAATGATGAACCCAAGTTTCGTCTCCAGTAACAACTCCACTCAATACACCATCCTTGTCTTCATTACAGAGGTCCAAAAATGCACGCGAACACTCTACGCGCTGTTGTTTTTGCGGCGGCGTGAGCATTCTCGGTACCCATCTTGCGCTGACCTTAGACATGCCGAGATGATCGTGTATGATTTTAAAAATTGTTGTATCGGATACTCCAACCATTTCTGCGAGTTGTTTCTTCTTTAGTCGAGCATCTTCGAGTACAATTTGTTCAACTTTTTGGATAAGTGCTGGCGTGGTCACCTCAATGCTCCTGCCCGGCCTCGGGTCGTCTTCAAGGGATTCTCTTCCTTGTTTAAATAAAGTATGCCACTTGTACATCATGGTTTTTCCTGGACAAGAGTCGCCGTAAACCAATGACATCTCATTCATTATGGTCGCGACTGATTTTCCTTGCCTGGTAAGGAACTTTATAACGGCATGATATTCGATTTTTTCCATATTTCACTTTTCACTCCTGATTATGTTACTTGGTTGACGATAGCTCAAAGACTAACTGTCTAGTAACAATGAAACTTCGTATTTATACTAATCATGAGTCGCTGCACAGGCCACGCCTCCAATGCACCTACTCACCCCTCTACAACCCGCCCATTCCGCGAATATAAAAACGCTCCCTCGTATATAGTATGCATGCTAGGCGAACAAGTCAACAAAGTCGTTGGCACATCTGCTCAAAACGTAGATCGGCGTCCTCCTCGGAGCATTAGTCCGCGCCCTTGGCATCACAAAGGACACATTGGACCTGGAGTTCAGATGGGGCACTAAAAAACACAAACGGTGCAGTAGTGAAGAGCAGTCAACACTGTTACCAAATAAGTCACGCAACATCCTACCACAAAGTTCCGTCCTCATGACATGCAACGAGGACATATTATGCTTAATAAGCAACTCCCCCTGCGACACACCCCACATCGGGTAATCACCAATAATCTTGAAAGTAAGGAATTTGAGGTTATACAATTTATCTATTAAAAAGCGTGATCCACCAAGTCGAATGCTTCAAAGAGGTCAAAGAAAAGAGCAGCTACTTTCAGTTTATGGTTAAATAAATTGTATATGCACCTTACAAAATCAGTACATGCTATTTCCGTGTCTATAATCATGTTAACAGCAAGAAAATATTCTGAATTTGTGACAATAATTTGTAGAGTGTAGAGCAATCGCCTTCTCAAAAATTGTCGATATGCGCGTGTTAGAATGACAAGTGGCCTGTAATTGTTAATTATCTCAGAGTCACTCTTTTGCAAATAGAAACAACATAAGATCTCAAAGAACCCGCAAACTGACCAATCTCCACGGAGTCAGTTATAAGATTTATTATATGTTCTACAACGATTGCGGCACTGGTTTTCAAAACACTGACAGGTCTTCCATCAACTCCCGCCGATTTTTTATTCGGCATACTATTTATTATTCCAAGTATTTATTCAACGAGGGTGGTATGAAAAGTTTCCGACCTAACGAAGATACAAGACATCTTTTCTTAAAATTTATATTTATTTTTCCGTCTCCTTGCAACTCTACACACTTCTCTCAGCGATGCTCCCATCTCTTTAACCCGTCCAAATAGTACTCGGCGTTTTTCTCTGCAAAATAATTGTTCACAAAGGTGATTGTCTCGTCATTGGAAGAAAATCTCTGCCCTCCGAGCGCAATTTTTAGATGAGGGAACAAAAGGAAGTCCCTTGGGGCTAGATATGCTGAGCAAAGCGGATGGTCAAGCAGTTCAAACCGTAATTCGTGGATTTTCGCTATGGTGTGAGATGGCGCGTTGTCTTGGTGAAACAGGATTATCTTTTTCTGCGAACGTGGCCGCTTTTCCACAATTTCTGCCTTCAGCTTGTCAAGTAGTGATGCGTAGTATGCTCCTATAATAGTTCTTCCTTTTCGAAGATAATCGATGAAGATAATTCCGTGACTATCCCATAGAACAGTCGCCATCACTTTCCCCGTCGAAAAAACAATTTTTGCTTTTTTTGGTGCCGGTTCCCCCTTTGTGATCCACTGTTTTGACAGCATTTTTGATTCAGACGTATAATGGTATATCCAAGTTTCATCTACAGTAATTAATCAGCGCCAAAACTAACGTTAGCAAACGCAACACCCAACGCGGGGACAGTTTTCTCATGTCTAAATCTTGATCTAACATGTGACAAACACGTTCTTTGGATATATTCATAGCCTTTGCTATCTCTCTCACTTTTGGTCAATTGTCGTCCAGCACCAATTTGTGAACTTTAGCGATGTTATCGTCAGTAGTTGCAGTTTTTGAACGTCCCGAACGTACATCGTCTTCCAAGCTCTTACGGCCTCGTTTAAATTCAGCTGCCCAAAATTTCACTGTGGTAAATGATGGTGCAGAGTCCCCGTACACAGAGTCCAACTCATCTTTTATTTACGTAGGCGTATTGCCTTTCAAAAACAAATATTTAATGACAGCTCGATACTCGATTTTATCCATTTTCACAAAAACACTCACATCGACTCACTCAAACGACTGTCAAATAACAACTGCGCATCCAAAATGGCTGAAATTTTAGTGAATACCTGACAATAGATACACAACTACATTCCCTAGCTTTTATTGGTGAGTGCTGCCATCTTCACGTTGAAGTCGGAAACTTTTCAGACCACCGTCGTATAGTCAAAGGAGTGGATTATACCAGTAGGTAACGTAAATAAAAGTCAAACTGTGCCCGGAAAATGATTTGTTAATCCAACAGCAACCTCTGATGAGGAGTGTTGAGCAGAGAGTTCCACAACTTTCACCAGCACCCTGAACAGACCGCCACTGAACTTTTAGCGTATTTCTCGACAAGGAAAATTATTTCTACCTAGGTTTCCATTTACTATAGACCAAAACATCTTACTTGTATTATTATCAGCTATTCGATTACAGCAACCTCACCTGTTTGTGTGTGCTTCTTTAAGTTATGCAATAATTTGAAGTTGTGAAATGCATTAACAATCTCGTATAAACGTAAATTTTATAATTAACTAATTACTAACTTGTTGAGAAAAGTAAATGAAGATGACCTGAAGATATATTGCGGATAAACAGATAGATAGATTAGATGAGTTACGTCCTCAACCTAGAAAATACCACCTTCCATAAATATTTTCATTTAATCAGTTTTCCTCGGTTAAAGTTGGTAATTTATTTAGGGTACGCGACTGCGATAAGGTCCAACAACGCAAATGGTAATTCCATTTTTGTTGGCCACAAACTTTCCGGTATTAAATTCTTTAATTAAATTTGTATTTGTATTATATCCGCGCCAGATATCGTAATATATTTATTTGTTGTCTTTTTTTTATTTCTTTATATACGCACATACATATATTTGTTGGAGTTATTGCAGCCATAACTTTTAATGTTATCGCAATTTTGCATTAACTTTTATTGTTAAAATCGCACATAACGTTAGATAATATTTTACTAGACATACATATATTCTGGTGATGTAGTCTGTACAGCATTTTATTAGCCGCGCTTTATACCGTATAAAATACGAAAAATATGAGTTATGGAATAAAATGCTTAAGTACTGCCTCGTTATGTATAGGGAGGCTTTGCTGGAGTAATTAATGTTGGGTACTTGTGCCTTTGAAAGAGACGTAGTTCGCATTAACTGCAGTTTCGTCATTATTATAGTTGATATGGTCTAGAAGTAATGAACTCAAATAAAAAAAAAGAGAAATACACACGAAAGCGAAGAACTGAAACTTCTGTGACGCGTCTTATCCTTAAATAACTTGCTTACTAACATATAGTATACACTAATGAACGCAAGGTATTTGCTTAAAAAAAGGAAGTTAAAGGAGAAACTGGATGAATTCAAACTTAAACTAGAATTACGCGGCTCTATTGTAAAACAAAATATTGTTAGAAAATATTTGTATCTCATTCATACATATAGATTTTTAATGTATTTCTTTCTTTTAATCATTGATTCACCCCTTTACACATTAATTTTTGTATTCTGTATACGTATTTCGACAACTAAGCTGTCATCATCAGTGGATAGCTAAAAAGTGTCGCACCTAGAAAATTATTGCAAAATACCCGTACGAAACAAATTACGCACACGATCTGTACCGTTGAAAGCCCAAAAGCACACTGTATATTCGTTTCACATATTTTTACAGAAGATTGTATTCTAGTCTTTAACTAAGATGAAAGACAAAAGCAAAAAAAAGAAAGGAAAGTGCCTACATGCGTTTATTGCACCATCCCTTGTCTGTCGTCTAAGAGATTAGAGAGAGATGAGTTATGGTTGGGGCCCAGGTCAGAGTTGAACACATGGCTTTGGTTCTTCAAAACGTACATGCTTTCGTACGTATCTAATTCGCGATAATTACACACGTACTTTATCAAATGCAAACAATCCGCCTTAACATGATTACTAACACATATTTTGTTAAACCGTATTTTTCTGTCGGATTGAATTTTATGTGCGCAATATGTTCTTTATACCGAGTTTCACCAGGCTTCTAGACATTTAATTCAATCGTTTTGTCTGCATTTCCGATTTGTATTGTTTACTGAAAACTGCGTTTTTTAAAAACACCATTTAAATTCAACGCAAATTTCTGATTTTTTGTTGTTCTCTACTTTGTCTTTTGCATTTCCTAAAATAGATTTGAAGCTATCTTTTGTTGCATGCTATGATTTGAGTCCGTTGTGGTTAAGCCAGTGATTAAGTTAGTCAACCACCGGCTCCATCAAAATTATATCATTCTTTTTTTTATGTCAGTCGTGTTATTCTACCTAAAAATTTTATTCTTGTGTATTTCGGTCTTTCAACCAGTATTGTAAAGAACTTTATATTCAGTGGGGAGGGGTCCCTTTTTTTTAATTATTTATTATTTCCTTTTAACCTGCAATACATTTTATATTTACATATTTATATTTGATTGATTTTTTTTGAATAATAATTATTTCTAAAATCTTTTATTTTATTATTTAGTTTACAATTACACAATCATTTCTAAAATCAACAAACTTATACCTTTTGCGTGTACATTTGCGTAATGGCGTAACTTTTGCGCACGTTTGGCAAAGACTTTCTGTCCGCATGTGTTATTTCTTTCTTTTTCTTTTATTTCCCATATAAAATATGTATATATATTTGTGTGAAATTTACACGTTTACAACAATGAAATATTGGGTAGTAGAGTTTAAACGAGGCCGTACGAACATCGCAGTGGTTGGCCAAATGAGGTGACGACTCGAGAAACGGGGAAGAAAATCCACAAAGCGGTACTGGATGATCGTCGACTGAAAGTACACGAGGTAGCAGACAGTAGGCATTTCAAAAAGTGCGGTATATCGCTATTATCTGAAAATTTGCACATGAAAAAACCGTGCGCAAGGTGGGTGCCGCGTTTGCTCACACTCGAGCAAAAACAGTGTCGTAAAGATGTTTCATTTGAATATTTAGCTAAGTTTCACAGCAACGAAGTAGAATTTTTACGCTGTTTCATAACCATGAATGAAATATGGGTCCATCACTTCACACCTGAGACAAAAAAACAATCAAAATAATGAACTCAAAAGGGAGAACCGGCTCCAAAGAAGGCGAAGACCGTTTCATCTGCAGGAAAGGCTATGGCATCGGTTTTTTGGGCTGCGCGTGGAATAATTTTCATTAACTATCTTTAAAAAGGAAAAACTATCAACGGCGAGTATTATGCGAACTTATTGCAACATTTGAGCGAAGAAATCAAAAACGGCCGCATTTGGCTAAGAAGAAAGTGTTGTTTCATCAAGACAATGCACCAGCTCACAAAGTGTTATTGCAATGGTCAAAATTAATTGAATTAAAGTTTGAATTGCTACCTCATGCACCTTATTCGCCAGATTTAGTCCCCGTGGATTAATTTCTGTTCCCATACTTGAGAAAATGGTTCAGTGGTCAAAGATTTTCCAATGATGAAGAAATGGTGCTAGCAGTTAATGGCTGTTTTGAGGAGCATGAGAGTTCTTATTATAAAAAGGGTATCGAACTTATTAGACATCGCTGGGAAATGTATATAAAACTGAAAGGAAATTATGTTGAAAATTAAATATATTTCTTTCCAAAATCTTTGTATTGTTGGGTCGAGTACTTCTGGGACCACCCTCGTATATTTGATTGAAACGCAAAAATTATGAAGTGATGGAAGAACAACGAAGCATTATTTTCGCATTTTGGTTCTGGTAAATCGGTAGACAAAAACATCCCACACAGCATTCAATATTAACTTATTCTTCTAATTGTATGAAGGATTGAGGATTGTATTATGGTCAGACTAGTAAATATGAGGAGGTGGAAGTCATTCGTTATAAAGGTTATTTTACACTCTATTTAAATACTAGAACAATCTCATACAGCAATTTTTGGACAGTTTTATTTTACTCTCACATTCATTAATAAACCTACAACCAAATCTGACTGCTATACGAATTTATTACTGTAATACCTACATAATATAAGCTCCTTTGTGCCGGATTTCTTTTATATTATTTATGTTCACTGTAATTCGATGAAAATATAATGTGGCAGCAATGTATTAGTGCCAGTGTCTACATTGTCGTCTATCCACACTAACTTTGATAAATAACTATATCGTGGGTCGACGTTTCTTCAATCTCTGATGGTTCAATTCGAACTTCTCGACCAATACTAATGCTTTTTCTGCTTTCTGAGTATGTCAGTAATTTACTTCATCGTTTATATAGATTCGGGCCTATGTTTTTTCTTCTTTTTCAACGACATCCGTTCCGAAGTAATAAAGCGCTCTTTTTCGTTTTAAAAACGTTCCGTAAGGGCCAAATGAAGTGTAAATAAAGAAATTGAAAAGATACTTACGTGATGTACAACTTTTTAATGTCAAAAACTTTTTCTTCGTCTCACTTAATTTAATTCCCTATTTTGTAATGGAAAATGGTCCAATTTTCTTTTTGCTTATTAAATTTCCATTTTAGGAAAATAAGGGGTTCCATATATTAAAATTAAAAAAAAAGATGTCGTTCAATTATTCCAGCATATATGTAGATATTTATTTATTCAGGAAAGCTATTTCGGTCAGGATACAAGATACAGCTTTAACAAATGTATTGATTGTGAGCGAAACAGCTGAAGCAGAAAGAACGCTATAAAACTTTCGGGGCACAATTTAAAATTCAAAACGACGACGCCTTGCCTGGAAGTAATTGAGGGAGAACTTTTATTGTTGGAACTTTGATTTCGGATTTTTTTTTGGGAAGTTAAAATTGTCAACAGGGTGCGTGCCGGCGGTGGATAAATCACTTCAGTTCTAACAACATCCTGCCTTTCTTCATTTGACAAAAAAATACTTTTTCGCAAATATAATCGATTATAAAATATACGAGTGCTGTACGTTTTGTAATAAAATGTTTTACAATAAATACTGACGAAATACTTCTATTTTGTTTTAAAATAATTTCGAGAACACGAGGGTAATTCAAATCATTTTCACGCCTTTACATTTGTCCCCTTTACTCTTGTAGCTTCTGTATTTTCGTCGAAAAAAATTCTTTCTGTCCACGATGTAGTCAGTTTTTTAGATTTATTGAACAATATTGATTTGTTCTTAATCAACAATCAGTTATAAAGCTTTACTATTATGATTTATTTCCGAACGATGTCGGGACTGAGAACTTTTTATTGCACTATCAAAGTCTGTACAATTCGGAATTTATATATTCGGTATACAACATGAATAACTAGATCACTGAAGGTTGATATATAACCCTTTGCCACAATAATTTTCGTTTTCTGTATACGTATTTCGACAACTAAGTTGTCATCATCAGTAGATAATAAAACATTGTCGCCCTTGGACAACTACGGTAAAAATACCCGTACGAAAACAACTTCCGCACGCGATGCGTACGGCTGAAAGCCAAAACTTACACTGTCACATAAATAAGTCTACTGTTAGGTATTGCAAGAATTTAAAAATATGTGCAAAGAATATATTACTTAGTTCATAGGACACTGAAAAATTATTATAATTGGCGATACATTTTCGAGTTTACTTCATGTTTCTAATCTTAGTATATTTCCATAAAATAGTTCCTTATTCCTCTATTTACCTGCCAAATTTTTATTATAATTGTTATAATCTACGTTATAATGATTAATTAAATTTCTTCTTTTATTAATTCTCTCTTAACCCATAGACTCTGTAGGGTTTTAACAAATAGGATAATAATGTTTACACTCCTAAATTTATTGTAATTTTGGTGGAGCCTAACCCCTTTCCACATTAATTTTCGTGTTCTGTATACGTAAATCGACAACTAAGTTATCATCGTCAGCAGATAATTAAACAGTGTCGCACCTGGAAAACTACGCAAAAATACCCGTGCGAAACAAATTCCGCACACGATATGTAGCGTTGAAAGGCAAAACGCACACTGTAGTGGGCGTTTTTCCAAAATACGAAAACCGCATTAAACGATTTGGTATTGATTCACGCTGTCTCTATAAAATATTAAAATTAATAAAATCGTAATGTGTGACTATATCAGTAAGTGAAGCAAGCGATTTAAGAAAGGATGTAATCATTCAAAGTGTATAGAGCAAAGTGAACTAAATCGTCACAACCCATTTCTTTACAGACTTATTTTGATTAAGTGCTGAGGTAATATTTTCCAATCAGTTAGAGTATGTATTGTTATGACATAACATAGCTGAATAAATACAAAATAATAACAAAAAGAAAGAAAAGAATTTTTTTATAAGTTTGCATAAGAAATAGGAATATACGAGGGTTTTTTTAAAAGAGATCCTTTTTTTAATATGAAGAAAAATGCTGTAAATATCATTAAAACATATTTACTTTCATATATTACATATTTGAATCCTTTTTTTAAAATAATTTCCATTTTAACTTGAACGGTGGGCAATCGTTTGCCCACCGTTCAAGTTTTTGAACTCCGACAACAAAGAAATCTGCTTGCTATGAAGAAGCTCAATCTATAACTGCAGTTTTCACTTCTTCGTCGTCGTTGTACCCTTGACCACCAAGGAACTCCTTTAAGTACCGAAACAAGTGAAAATCACTAAATACAAGGTCTGGACTCTAATAATAATAATAAATTTTATTTCTGAAACAATGTGCATACAGTATATATCAGTACATATAAGAAAATGGCAATCAATACATACTACGTAGACACTCATGCTAAAAACACGCCTCAATAAGAAAAAAGATGTTATAAATTTGGACATAGAAAGTAATTTATACTATAACAATTTATCGTAAGCCGGTACCGCTTAAGATTGCTTTTAAAAATACAAAAGTTTGTGATATTTCTAATACAAAGTGGTAAGTTATTGTGTAATTTACATCACATAAAATATGTTCCTTTTTGGAACATATATTTTGCGTGTGGAGCAGGTAAAAAATAATTATCAGTTCGTGTATCATATTTATGATTTACATTGCCACTCAAAAAAGTGTTTTTGTTCCTAAAAACGAAACATAGGAGATCTAATATATAAATATCATAAATAGTTAGTATCGAGTTACTTCGAAAATGTTCTCTGCAGAAATCCCTATAGCCCAACCCAAAGATAATTCTCAGGGCGCGTTTTTACATAAGTAACACTCTGTCCACCTCCGGCGACACTCCCCAGTGTATCGCACCATATCGCATGCAAGAAACAAAATTAGCATGACAGAAAGTAAGCAAGGTACTCAAATTACAGGATTGTAAGGTGGATGATCCAATCCATAAGCCTTTATTAGACCATGCGTTTATGTAGAATCATGTGGCCTGGTATTGTCATGGAACTACATCACACCAGAAGATTACGGCGCTTGTTTTGTATAGCACGGCGAATTTTTCCTAAGGTTACATAATACGCACTAGAATTGATTGTTGTTCCTCCCCTCTCGCCATAAAATCCACTAAAGAAATCCCTTTGCTGTCCCAGAAGACAAGTTGCCATGATCTTCTGCGTTGAAATTATCTATTTTGACGGTGACAGTAGTTGGCGATGATGTACATATGTCGCCATTCCAATGACTCTCGCTTGGATTCAAAAGCCATGTGAGATACCCAAGGCTCAAATCCTGTAACGTCGTAGCCCAAAAATTCATCCCCTTCCTGTTCGTATCAAGTAAAAACGGGTAAACCACAGTTCAATTTTTTTGTTTTATGATTGTCAGAAAGCAACCTCGGAATCTACTGACAACACAATTTTCGATACTTCAGTTTTTCCAAAACAATGGTATACAAAACAGACCCTGAAACCTATGGAAAATCAATTGAAAACTGTGAACCGTCGGTTCTCTCGAATTTTTGGGCGAAGCTAAAAATACGCGGCAATTTGTAATTTATTTTTAGTTTTGTAATTCAAGTTTCGATACAAGTTTAATCACTGAAGGTTGATATATTGTATATAATCCCTTTCCGCATTAATTTTCGTATTCTGTATACGTATTTCGACAACTAAGTTGTCATCAACAGATAATTAAACAGTGTCGCACCTGGAAAACTATGGCAAAATACCCCTACGAAACAAATTCCGCACACGACCCGTACCGTTGAACCAAAACGCACACTGAATTGTATTTAAACTAAATGAAATAATAAAAAAATTATTATATATACGAGGTGTAACACTTTGTAAAAAGTATGAAAAGTACGCCTAAAATAATATCTACACGTAGCATTAAATTATGTACACGTACATTGCTAATTTAAAATTATTTTTTCTCAATATTTATGAAGAGAATTTAATATTATATCATTTATCTTTTGGTTATATTTTCGTCTTTTCCTTGGTTTCCTACGTTTCTAACTTGTTCACGAAATATTTGCGCGTTAAATCTCTTGCTTTCTATTGTACGCAGTATAATTGGACATAGATTTGAGAGTTCGGTTTTCTGATAATAGCCTCCCCGTTATCTAGATTAATTTAAAGAAAATCCCCCTGTTTCTTATCAAGAACGGCAGCTTTGGTAATTGCCGTTGTTGCGTGGTCCTATTTTAATGATTCTCTGGGAAGAATTTACACATGTTTCTGACATCAGTCAATTAGGAAGCCACCTACAGTTGCTGAAAAGATGTAGTATACGTCAGAATATACTTAATAGGGGTTATACCATTATTCACAAACAAGTTTGTTATTTTGTGATGTAAAATCAGTGTCGTCTAATTATTTAAACATGTATTTGTTTATTATTAAAGCCAGTTGATGGATATATTATTTGGTTTGATGACTGACAAAGTTTTTGCTATACGTCTATTGTTAATTTGGTTTTTTTGAAATTTGAGCTGTTGTGTAATCGTGTCCCATTTTTGCAACAGATGGCGTGAGCTAATTTTCGCAAGTGTTAGCCATTCTTACCTATCGTTATGCTTTGTCATATATCCGTGCATTGACAGTTGTGATCGAATATCATATTTTTGTCTCTTTATTTTTATTGAAAAATAATATACGACCGCAGAAAAAGTTCACATATGAAAGTAGAGGGTGTACTTTAACCCATTCCTAGTCATTGGTACGAGGGAGCGTTTTTATATTCGCGGAATGGGGGACAAGGGGTGGAAATAAAAAAACCAAATTATTCTTCTTTTTCAATATATTCACCTGCAAGACGGATACATTTTTCACATCTTTCAATTAATTTATTTATACTCTCATAAAAAAATGATTTCTCTTTATCTGCAAAATACGCCGAAATTGCCTCCTTGACTTCATCATCGGCAGTAAATTTTTTACCCCGCAGCTCTTTTTTCATTTTCGGAAACAGGTAATAATCACTCGGGCCAGGTCTGGGCTGTAGAGTGGGTGATTCACAATTTTGAAGCTCACCTTGTGCAGGGCAGCTAACGCAACGCGGCTCTTGTGGACGGGCGCGTTGTCGTGCAAAAGCAGAACACCTTTTGTCAATTTTCCCCGTCTTTTCTCTTCAATGGCTTCTTTTAGTCGTTCTAATATTGAAGCGTAATATTCTCCGGTTATAGAAACACCTTTATCTTTATAATCAATCAACAATATTCGTTCCGAGTCCCAAAATACCGTTGCCATGAGTTTCCCAGCTGATTGTGACACTTTAAATTTCTTGGGAGGTGCTGTGTCCTTTTTGTGCCACTGCATGGAGTCTTGTTTGGACTCAGGTTCATAATGATGAACCCAAGTTTCGTCTCCAGTAACAATTCCACTCAGTACACCATCCTTGTCTTCATTACAGAGGTCCAAAAATGCACGCGAACACTCTACGCGCTGTTTTTGCGGCGGCGTGAGCATTCTCGGCACCCATCTTGCGCTGACCTTAGACATGCCGAGATGATCATGTAGGATTTTAAAAATTGTTGTATCGGATACTCCAACCATTTCTGCGAGTTGTTTCTTCTTTAGTCCAGCATTTTCAAGTACAATTTGTTCAACTTTTTGGATAAGTGCTGGCGTGGTCACCTCAATGCTCCTGCCCGGCCTCGGGTCGTCTTCAAGGGATTCCCTTCCTTGTTTAAATAAACTATGCCACTTGTACACCATGGTTTTTCCTGGACAAGAGTCGCCGTAAACCAATGACATCTCATTCATTATGGTCGCGACTGATTTTCCTTGCCTGGTAAGGAACTTTATAACGGCACGATATTCGATTTTTTCCATATTTCACTTTTCACTCCTGATTATGTTACTTGGTTGACGATAGCTCAAAGACTAACTGTCTAATAACAATGAAACTTCGTATTTATACTAATCATGAGTCGCTGCACAGGCCACGCCCCCAATGCGCCTACTCACCCCTCTACAACCCGCTCATTCCGCGAATATAAAAACGCTCCCTCGTACAATGACTAGCAGGTACTGCTTGAATACAGAAAAAAAGCAATATTTAAGATGCATAAATTTTACGAGAAATGAAATTACGCAACGTTTCTTTTGGTTTTGCATTCAACCTAATATGTTTAAAAAGCACACATCAACAAAGTGTTTAGAAATATTATCGTTACTGTATATTTTGTTTAGTTTTAATACCTTGCGTAGAGTAAGACCTGTTGTATTATAATAAGTGTTTGTTACAGTTTTGCATAAGGGAATAACTGTGTTTCCAATTTATAAAAAGGTGAAAGATGAAAAACTAATTGGAACGACGCTGGGTGAGTAGAAAAATTGGTGTACCCAATTGAGTACAATGGTTTATTGGGTATGAATTTTTTTTAGAATTTGCCCACAAAAAAATGGAATTTCCTACTATAAAAACGTCCAGTTTTTACGGCAGACATTTCAATACCTTGAACTGTGCCCTGAACTATGTTGAAGCTGAGGAAGATCACCACGAATTTTAAATTGCTATTATACCTCCAAGCTCGAATTATAACACAGATGAAGAAGAAGGTCTCGCTGAAAATATTGGAGTTGACCGTATACTATATTTTGTGCTAGGTGAAATAGAGGTATTTTGTGGTAGCGATGGCGAAGACGATATTCCACTTGAACAATTAAAAAATAAAAAGGAAAATAAAATTTCGAGAAAAGAAATGGTGGTGGCCGCGTTTTTACCACAATGTTGAGTTCCGTTGTGATCAATGCGTGGAAGTTATATAAAACTGCAAACAAGTCCTAAACGGACTTTCAGCGTCTTATTGTTCGCTACTATCTTCGAAATTATACGCAGACACTGTCAACTTAGAAACGCTCGCTGGCACTTGGTGTACCTACTATTGCTGGAAATCACTTCCCCGAGAGAATAAAAAACTATTTACGATGCAGCGAATGCCATAGGAGAATTAGATGGATGTGTGAACAATGTGCTGTTGCACTTTGTCCAGAAAGGGAGTGTTTTAAAATATACCACACTAAAAAAATGAGCATACTAAGTAAGCCATTGTATCCGTTTGGGTCCAAAACCACAGTTTTTTTTAATAATTTTTTACTTTTTCTGTGTTCCTTATGTATATTTTAACTAAATTAAATAAATGAATTAAACAAGTTTTCATTTTTAATTGCCTTGGTTTTTAATGGGTTAAGATAGATGGTTAGTTTATAAGATTGAATAAAATTTAAATTATATGAAATGAATTTATGTGTTTGTTTGACTTTTGAAAGTTCGATACGGACTTGTTCTTGTGCGGGTTTTTCAGTGGATCTAGGTTCAACACCAACATAGTTGTAGAAATTCGTATACAGAATGCGAAAAGTAATGTGGAAACGTGTTTTAACCTTTAGTGATTATACAAAGGGTACTAGGAAAGTTTTGCAATATGATGCAACAATGAATCATAGGAAGCTGCTTCTTGCTGCATGTTGAGACATGTTGTTACGTGCATAGTAACCGCCGCGCTATGTCAATGGACTCAGTTGTTCATTAGCAGTGAGAGTGTAATGTGCTTGCGATGGCATCGTGGTCACGAAGGGCAGTTTTGCATTATAATTTCGTGCGTAGTTTAAACATAGACCAGTGCTTCGAAGAAAAGACTTTTGCACTAGGTGATGTTTGTCCATATCGCACAACGATATTCAGAATTCCAGAAGGGCAGTTTAACTGTGGATGATGCTGAGAGGCCGGGAAGGTCACGAACCAAAAAATGTTACTATTGTGAAGAAAATGCTTGGTGAGAATAGGCGAGTGACCTACCAAGAGATAGAGGGTACTGCAGGCCTAAATGCATGAGCAATTCGTTCGATTCTGCATGATCATTTGCACGTGAAGAAACTTTGTTCTCTCTGGATGCCGCATCGACTGACTGAAGAGCAGATGACACGACGTGTGAGTTGGTGCCGGGAGAAGCTAAAAAAGTTTAATAAGGGACAATCTCAGAATATTAACAACATAGTAACAGGTGACGAGACTTGGCTGTACTATTACGATTTCCCGACCAAAGCTCAAAACAAAGTTTGGGTCTTTGATGGTGAGGACACATCCGTAGTTGTCAGAAAATCCCTATCTGTAAAGAAGAAAACGATTGCTGTATTTTTCAAATCGAGTGAAATTATGGAACGCGTCGTTCTGGACACACAGAAGATAGTCACAGCTAAGTGGTATACTGAACAGTGTCTGCCTAAAGTCATTAGATCTATGAAAAACCTGCGGCCAAATTCAAGAATGGACACCTAGTCCCTTCATCACAGTGATGCTTCGACTCACCGCGCCAAAGCCTGCACCTAATATTTGACCACAACAGGATTGAAACTTCTCGAGCACCCTCCCTACAGTCCAGACCTTGCTCCCCGCGACTTTGCACTTTTCTCGCATGTGAAAATGAAGCTAGAAGGAAGGCGGTTTTCCAGTGATGAGGACCTTCTGAGGGCTTGGGTAACGAGTGTGCTTTACTCCCTAGTGAAACTTGGCAGAACTGGTTTAAAGATTGGTTTCGGAGGATGGAGACGTGTATTGAGTGTAGAGGAAATTACTTTGAGAAAATTAAATAAACAAAGCTGTATTGCAAAACTTTCCCTAGTACCCTTTGTATTTATTAATTTTAGTTATTTTTAGTTATGCACGTATTCAATGTTTACGTTTCGGATACTTACGTTAATTCTCTTTTTCCTATTCTTCTGTTTATATGGTCTTATTATGCGAACTTTTCTGTTTGGCAATAAATCACATTATTACTTATTATTATTATTATTATCATTCTGGAGTAGATTGTTGAACAAATGGAATTAACACAATATTCTTCAAATATTCATTAGAAAATAATATAAAATGCTGTTTTGCATGATGCTTAAGAGCAATTAAAATTTTTACACTAATGTAATTGTTAAGCAAACATAGATATTCAAGTTTTAATCTCATCAAGGTATAGTAGTGTATGTAAAATATTAATGCTAGTTATACAGGGATCCACATGTATTTACGTGCTTTTTATGTCTCTACATGGTAAGTACTACAATTTATTATTTAATGCTACCTATAAACACAAGAGAAAATTTATATCTGTGGAAAAAAGGGGATGCTTTACTGCCACGAAATTGAGCGATCATATAACACACATGTACAGTAATAAGAGATATCTAAATCATTTCGAATGCCTCAAACCCCATGCTAGTCGTCATATTTATGGGTGGACAGTTTTCGAGAAAGTTGCGGTAAAGAGGCACTAAGTTTCCCGTTGATATGTGAAGGGCTGAACAGAGTAGAAGTGACCGGTAACGGAGGATATATGGCGGCCGCAGGAAATTACAAGGCTCGTGGAGCAGAAGATAAGTGCAGACGAGCTGCACAGTTGCCAAGTCTCTTGACACATATACACAAACACACGCTCGTATCGCTCCTCCTTCGGCCTTTTTTACTTTCTCTGAGCTTTCGCGTACATCCGTCCGTGGATGCCAGAGTAACTTTCATTGCTCAGATAAATTCGACATTAAGGTTTCGTTCAGAAACACCTCTTTTTGGTCAGGATTTTATTTAGTCGTGATGCGGTATACTTTTATCCGCTTTTCGTGCAATAAAAATTGCCTCTGATGACATATTTCCAGATGATAGGGGCGAATACAACAGAATCAGATGAGAATATAACTTTGATATTGGTATTTAATGGTCGGTGACGTATTAACGTAAGACAAATGAAATATGAAATGAAACAATTTATAATATAAATGGGAATGTTTTAATTTTATTGGAATAGCTTATATTTATGTTACGCCATAAAATTAGATTGAATAATGTTATTGCCTATAATCCGTATGATTTACTGCAATTTGTATGACGGAAAGGAATTATCAGAGGGAACAGTTGAAAATAGAAAACAAACTGAGATTTCAGACAAGAGATAGTATAATTTATTAATATTGAGCTGAATAAACCGCAACATAAGGAGTAACAAACAATATGTCTCATCAAATTATCTTTTGTTTTATACGGACGCTTCACTTAAGACAGATTAACAAAAAAATTCATCTGAAAAAACTGAAAAAAGTATTTAAAGAGCAGTCAAAATATACATTAGAATTATTAGAATTAAATAAACTTCAAATAGGGATATACGCATGTTTAAGTATATACAAGGGTGGTCCCAGAAGTACCCGACCCAACAAACAAAACACAAAAATCCCGATCTGTAAAGAAGAAAATGATTGTATTGACTGTTTTAATTGTGGAACGCGTCGTTTTGGACACACAGAAGAGAGTCACAGCTTAATGATATACTGAACAGTGCCTGCCTAAAGTCATTGGATCTATGAAGAATCTGCGGCCAAAGTCAAGAATGGACACCTGGTTCCTCCATCAAGATAATGTTCCAGCTTACCGCGCCACAGCCTGCACCGAATATTTGGCCACGACAACATTGAAACTTCTCGAGCACTCTCGCTACAGTCCAGATCTTGCTTCCTGCGACTTTGCAATGTTCCCGCATGTGAAAATGAAGCCCGACCCAACCAAGAAGACACAAAAATTTTGGAAAAAAATATTTATTTTTCAACGTAATCTCCTTTCAGTTCTATACAGTTTTCTCAGCGGTATTCAATAATTTCGATGCCTTTTTATAATAAGAACTGTCTTGCTCATTCAAATAGCCATTAACTGCCGACATCACTTCTTCATCGTTGGAAAATCTTTGACCACTGAATCATTTTGTCAAGTTTGGGAGCAGAAAATAATCCGAGGAGACTCAATCTGGCGAATAGGGTGTAGGATGTAACAGTTCAAAATTTAATTTATTCATTTTGACCATCGCAATAACGGATTTGTGAGCTGGTGCATTGTCTTGATGAAACATCACTTTCTTCCGAGCCATATGCGGCCGTTTTTGCTTGATTTCTTCGCTCAAACGTTGCAATAAGTTAGGACAATACTCGCGGTTGATAGTTTTTTCTTTCGCAAGATAATCGATAAAAATTATTCCATGCACATCCCAAAAAAACCGATGCCATGACCTTGCCTATATATGAAACGGTCTTCGCCTTCTTTGGAGCCGGTCCCCCTCTTGAGTCCATTGTTTTGATTGTTCTTTTGTCTCGGGTATGAAGTGATGAATTTATGTTTCATCCATGGTTATGAAACGCTGCGAAAATTCTACTTTGTTGCGATGATGCTCCGCTAAATACTCAATTGAAAGTTCTTCACGACGCTGTTTTGGCTCGAGTGTGAGCAAACGTGGCACCCATCTTGAACACAGCTTTCTCCTGTCCAAATTTTCAATCGGCGATCGACCAACCAGTACCGTTTTATGGATTTTCTTCACCATTTCTGGAGTCGTCACCTAATTTAGTTGACCATTGCGATGCTCGTCTTGGCAGCGCGTACGGCTTAGTTTAATCTCTGCTACCCAGTATTTCACTGTTGTAGACCAAAGAGCAGACTCACCTACGGTAGAATCCAGTTCGACTTTTATATCGGTTGGGCTGAGGCTTTTCAAATAAAAGTATTGCATCGCGTAACGATAACCAATTTTCTCCATTTCTACAAATTCACTGAAAACATTCACTATTGATGGCTGCTAAATAATGTGACGTTTCAAACTTGAAACGTATGCTTTATAGATTGTGTACTTTCTAATATAGTGATATTTTTCAAACAACTACCGCCATCTCTAGATCAGGCCGGGTACTTATTGGACCACCCTCGTAACTCTATTTCAGTACTTTTCATATCTACGCTTATGACGTGCAGCACAATATTGGCAGCTTCATTTATATAGAATTTCTTAACGTTTGCAAGTTCATAATTTTATTGCGGTAACTAGTGATTTAAAAGAAAAATGATTATGTTGGTAATATAAATAGAAAGGCTACAGGACATTTTATTTTCTCCGATTTTCATATTAAAATAGATTTTCATTTTATTGACAAAGATTTTGCCTATAGTAAATATGAAACCTGGTCGTTAGAAATTACTATCAAACATATTGAAATTTAATAATGAATCTCATGTATACTTCAGAATGTATATATGTGTATTACGCTCGGGTATGTTTCTAGAAATATTGCGCTTCTGAAGTTTTGAACTAAATCTATAAAAGTCACATAATCTCTCGTTACAATACTTAGCTACCCATATAGCCTCTACTTTTGTTTTAGAAACTATAACGAGTAGTTTTAGAAATTAGTTTCCTTAAAATATGATCCTTCCTAAATGGTACTCATAAGCTGTATAAACTTTTCGAACAGAAATTTTGCTATTAACAGACTTCGCATTTAGCGATTATGTATCATCTAAATGCAGACTACGAATTAATAAATTTCTTCGAAGATAGTCACGAAATTTACATTTTATAACTAATTTCTTGAGAAACGTCTTATTCAATTATTTTTATAAACCAATAAGTATATCACTCAATTTTGCAAAAGTTCTTGATCAATATTATTTTATGAAATTTTCAGACAAATTAAACCATTTTCATCTTGACACACATGGATCCACATCTAGGCGATTGAAGGTTACAAACTTAATGAGAATTACCCAAATTCAAACGCCAAACGTTGACGTTACACTGGGTGTGTGGATTGTTTTTATTAACCTGACTTTTCACGTAACCCTAAAGAAAATAGTCTAACGGTGTCAAATCACATGATCTTGGTGGCCAACTAACAATACCGTTTCTTGAGATTACACGTCCAGGAAACTTTTCTCTCGATAAATCAATTGATTCGTGTGCAAAATGAGGTGTAACGCCATCCTGTTCAAACCACATATCCTCTAGGTCAATATTCATTCACTGAGGCCAGAAAAATTCGGTTATCGTCTGACGATATCGATTACTATTGACAGTTACAGCTTCTCCAGCAACATTTTCAAAGAAGTAAGGTCCAATTACACCACCTGACTATAATGCACACCAAACAGTAACTCGTTTAGGATGCATAATTTTCTCATGAATAATTCATGAATTTTTCTCACTCTAGATACGGCAATTTTGTTTATTAACATAGCCACCAAGTTCAAAATGTGCGTCATCGGAAAACATTCTTTTTTGAGAAAAATCAGTTGGTTGTTCATTGATGAAATTGACAAATGAACGACGTTTTAAATGATCTAAAGGCTTCAGTTCCTCCAGATCAATATTCATTAACTCAGACAAAAAAAATTCGGTTATCATCCGACGATATCGATTACCATTGACAGTTACAGCTTCACCAGCAGCATTTTCAAAGAAGTAAGGTTCAATTACAACACCTGACCATAATGCACACCAAACAGTAACTCGTTTAGGATGCATAGGTTTCTCATGAATAATTCGCGGATTTTCCTCACCCTAGATACGACAATTTTGTTTATTAATATAGCCATCAAGTTCAAAATGTGCCTCATCGGGAAACACTATTTTTTGAGAAAAATGAGTTAGTTGTTCATTGATGAAATTGATAAATGAACGACGTTTTATTTGATCTAATGGCTTCAGTTTCTGTGCTATTTGAACCTTATAGGCCTTCAGAGTTAAATCCTTGTGTAAAATACGCCATGTTGTTGATCCACGTCCAGGTTGTTGTGAACGTCGTCTAATGGACATTTCAGGATCTTCAGCAACACTTTCACGAACCAAACCAATATTTTTTTGTGAACGACCACTACGACTGTATTTTTCACTTTTTTGATCTTCCACGGAACCGGTCTCTTGAAATTTTTTAATAATTCGACCAATAGTGCTTTCAGATGGACCATTATGTACACCATAAAATTCACGTAATTTTCTAAAAACTCTTTTCACAGAACGCTGATTTTCATCAAATAATTCAACAATTTGAACGCGTTGTTGTACCGTGTGCGAAGCCATTTTTATAAATATCACACATTACACTTTTTAAATGCCCACATACCCAGACAAATTCAGTGCGCCGTCTATATTTTATTTGTTCTTAAAAAAACCGCGCAATTTTGAAACATCCTTTAGATGTGTATTCTATGTGAAAAGGAAGAATTAATATTTTAATCTCTATATTTTGATATTAATAAAATAAAAATACTATTGTATGTGAGTCAATGGAATGTTACTGAAGCTATTCTAAGAAAAGGCGTTCGTTCCAGGTACTTGGCTTGGGAAAAACGACGACTGTTCATTTTATTTCACATCTGAATGTAAGAAAGAATGTCTAAATAATAATTTATGCATTTGAAATCGAATTGTATTTAAATTAAAATAAATTAGTTTATAAATACGATATAAAAAATATTATATATGCAAAACGTGACAATAAACGCCAGTTTTTATATACTTTTAATAATCATATCTATTTGAATTTTTTGAGGAAATAAAACATGACAATTTTCCATTTTAATTTATATCGTTTTAAAACAAACGCAAATACCGTTACATAAATTAAATTATTAAATTAGTAACTTTGAATGAAACAAGGCCGACATATATTTCTTTATTTTTCAGGTAAAGCTACTGTTTTAAACTATAATTTGTAGTGTTCCTGCATATAATTAAATTTAATTTAGTGATTTTACAATTTTAAATATAGTTCACAACATTGTCTTATTTTCATACTAAAACTGTTATTAACCCCGCACAAACGTCGCAAATATAATTAAACAAATGATACCGAAGTAATGTCGGCGTTTATCTGGTGCAATTGCATACTCTTAATGAATAGCAAACTAGGATTTTGACCAACGTTACTGAATTGTTTCACAAAATTTGCATTTAAATTCATTCATCTGAATAAGAAATAACAGTCTTCATTCCTCTATCAAGGGTCGAATCTGTGTTACGAGTCAGAAACTACACACGAAATAAATGGATCTTGTATTTCAAGCATGGACACGTACGGCGATATCTATTATTTAGTGGTGATCCATGTGGAGTTTGTATTGTGAAAGCGATAGGAACAATAGAGCAAGTGTTCTATTTCTGTAATGTATCGACATAGCATTACTGAAGGTTTAAATTTTTGATTTGTGATTTCAAAATGAGAAATGGGACAGTATCGGTTGTTATATATGAACAAACTAGCTCATAACCCATTCGCCTATGAGAAGGCTAAATTTTTTCTATTATTGGACATGCCATAAATTGCTTATATGTTGTAAGATAGGTAGGTATATGGAAAATTCCTTATGAGTCGATATACGAGTGTGGGCTGAAAACTTTCCGACCTAACAGAGATACAAGATATTTTTTCTAAAATTTTATATTTATTTTTCTGCATACATACTTCTCCTAACGATGTTCTCATCTCTTTATCCCGTCCAAATAGTACTCGGCGTTTTTCTCTGCAAAGTAATTTTTTACGAAGGTGATTGCCTACTCATTTGACGAAAATCTCTGTCCTCCGAGCGCAATTTTTAGATGAGGAAACAAGAAGAAGTCGCTTGGGCTAGATCTGGTGAGTAAGGCGGATGGTCAAGCATTTAAAACCGTAATTCGTGGATTTTCGCCATGCCATGTCGCGTTGTCTTGGTGAAACACGATTTTCTTTTTCTGCAGATGTGACTATTTTTCCACAATTTCTGCCTTCAGCTTGTCAAGTAATGATGCGTAGTATGCTCCTGTGTTTTTTCTTTTTGAAGATAATCGATTAAAATAATTCCATCACTATCCCAAAAAACAGTCGCCATACTTTCCCAGCCGAAGTTACAGAAGTTTTTGCTTTTTTCTGGAGTCGGTTCTCCCTTTGCAGTCCACTGTTTTGACTGTATTTTTATTTTGGGCGTATAATGGTGTATCCAATTTTTATCTACAGCAATTAATCGGCGCTAAAACTCCGACTTATTGCGCCTAAACTGCGCCAACAGAGCGTTGGAATGCTCATTCGAACACGCTTTTCATCTAACATTAGCAAACGCCCGGACAGCTTTCTCATGCCTAAATCTTGATTTAACATGTGACAAACACGTTCTTTGGACATATCCACAGCCTTTGCTATCTCTCTTGCTTTAATTAGACGGTTGTCTAGCAACAATTGTTGAACTTTAGCGATGATCGTCAGTAGTTGCAGTTTTTGGATGTCCCGAACGTTCATCGTCTTCCAAGCTCTTACGGTCACGTTTAAATTCTGATCCCAAAATTTCACTGTGGTGCAGAGTTCTCGTACACAGAGTCCAACTCATCTTTGATTTGCGTAGGAGTATTGCCTTTCAAAAACGAATATTTAATGACAGCTCGATACTCGATACTCACATCGACTACTCAAACGACTGTCAAATAACAACTGCGCGTCCAAAATGGCTGAAACTATGATGAGTACCTGACAATGGATACACAACTACATTCCCTATCTTTTGTTGATGAGCACTGTCATCTTCACGTTGAGGTCGGAAACTTTTCAGACCACCCTTGTATATATGAGTATATAAAGGCTTGAAATTGCAAAAACATTTATAAAAAACATTCGTAGTTTGCTTTCGCTTAACGCAAAAAGTGGTAGTATTGAAAAAGAATTGAATTTATGAAATGTTCGTATGTCGTTTTGTATGTCAACATGAACATTAAACTTTCGTAAAGCAATTTGATAGAACGGATATTAAAATTTTTGTCAATAAGTCAAAAAGATTACATTTACTTTCCAGAACATTACATAACAAATTGATTTCATATTTTGCAATACGCCGAATTCATTTGCACGTGCCAAGAACTCATAGATCACGCATACTCTATTATCAACTTATTTCCTCCTGCTCCGTCATCCGCATGTTCATCCAACGGCATCTCACCGCCACAACCAATATATTCAAACACGTATCATTAGCATTTGCGTAATGACGTCACGGATACCAGTCGACGTAGCAGTGCTTCGATCCGGGAACCAATAGAGGGCGCAATATCTAGGCCAAACTTCCGTTTTGGTCACGTTTGTCACTTCATTTCTGACAAGCGGCACTCATTTCACGGCAATTCGAATAATTTATAGTTATTCCGGTAACCCCCTCTATACATAAATATGTACATTTAGATATTCGGTATGTACGTATGGGTGCATAACTTGCTAGTAAATTTACTACATAAACAACATGCATTTCTGTGACAATTTATATTTGCGTATGGCTTGTTTCGGCTATTGACTGATTTACAGCATTCATCGAAATTTATTTTCTTGTTTTGCCTACGCAATGATAATTTAATGGAATTCTAACAAATAGTTCAATAAATCCTCTAAAAACCAGTTAAATGGGAAGACGATTGAAGCATAAAATACATCTATGAGGGTAGTTTGACAAGTAGTGAGAATGGACAAGAAAAACAAATTTTTTAAAGACAAAATAATTTTTATTTTTCAATATATTCTCCTGAAAGAGTAATAAATTTATTCCAACGGTGCTCCAATGCCCTTATGCCATCTCTAAAATGCGATTCCGGAAGGCTTGCAAAATACACATTTACGAAGATGATAAGCTCGTCGTTAGACGAAAATTTCTTTCCATCTAGGGCCGTTTTCAATTTTGGAAAAAGGTGGAAGACGGAAGGGGCTAGATCCGGCAAATAAATCGCATGCGGTACTAATTGGAAATGTAACTCGTGTATTTTGGACGTAGCAACTGTGCTGGTATTCGAGGGAGCGTTGTTTTGATGAAACAGAATCTTTTTCTTTGACATTCCTGGCCGTTTAGCACGAATCTCAAAATTTAATTTTTGTAGAAGTTCTGCATAATATTGTCCGTTTATTGTGGCACCTTTCTGAAGGTAATAAATGTGCAAAATGCCCTTTGAATCCCAAAAAATTGATTCCATCACCTTGTTTGCCGATAAAGTGGTTTTCGCTTTCTTTGGAGGTGCAGAACCACGTTCTAACCATTGTTTCGACTGTTGTTTAGTTTCGGGTGTACTGTAGTGTACCCAAGTTTTATCGCAAGTAACAAATCGTCTACAAAAATCAACCGGATTCCGCTTATAAAGGTCCAAACACTCATTGGAAATGCACAAACGAGGGAACTTTTGATCCGTCGTAAGCAATCGCGGCACCCATCTTACCGAAAGCTTGGAAAGGCCCAATTCTTTCGTTAAAATGTGGTGTACGCGTTCTGTTGAAATGTTTACCAGGTCTGCTATCTCTCTCACTTTGAGTCGTCGATCTTGCGTAATGATATTATGAATTTTTATAATCATTTCCTTAGAAGTCACGATTTTGGGTGCTCCAGAGCGCGCTTCATCAACACAGCTTGTTCTACCACGTTTAAATTCATTTACCCATCTACTTATTGTGGCGAATGATGGAGCAGATTCACCTAATGTTTCCCATAACTCATCTTTTATTTCGGTAGCTTTCATACCCTTAATTATGAAGTATTTAGTCCCTGCACGATACTCTGCCTTTTTCCATTTTAACAAAACGACGTGTTGCTTCTTTTTCAATCAGCTGTCAAAAATATACTAATCATCCGATTTATCTAAATATCGGAATGTAAACATATAAATAGGAAGCCTAAATTATAGTGCATTTGTTTTACCAATTAGAGCGCCACCTATGTTTTATTCTCAGTACTTGTCAAATTATCCTCGTAAATTTTGCTGTGTACTATGAAGTTTAAACGCCTTTGGATCGTTCTTACTTAAAAAACTTTGTACCACTTCAACTGTCTTATTTTCGACCTACTTAACTATTACAAAACTATTCGCCAACAGTTTCGGTCATCAGCCAGAATATATCTCATCTACACCTGGTGCACACCAGTTGCAGATGAGAGGAATAATTCTGTGCCAATGCTTTCTTTATATTTATATTAATTATTTCTGTAATAATATTAAATATAACAGTACTGCTTTTTGTAAACGATTTTAAACTCTCTTCTACGAGAGAATATTGGTTTTCCTCTTTACTTATACACTAGTATGTTCAATATGGATTCAGTACAGGTTTCTTTTCTTCAAAGATCTATTCTTGTCTTACTTGGTCTTGGTTGGCTCCAAATGATCATTTTTAGAGCACGTTAAGTCGATTATATTCTTTGCTTTAAGAGTTTTCATTGTACGTAGTACTCCGATTTTTGTGTCTACTAAATTTATATTGATCTTGCCCGTTCCAAAATATGTATCGTTGGTATACTTATCTCTATATCTTATACCTATTCTAATGGACAGAGAAATAATTCGAATAACCTCACTTTAATCATACTAATGTTAACTTCCATATGGTATCAATGTGTTTTCATTTGAGGCCTTTATAATTGATATTTATGAAGAATTTTCTTCTCCCTTAACTACACTGAAGGAGTGGTCAAAAAGATTTTATATGGTGCAAACATCTCTTGAAAAATCTTGGTTATAAGACTTTGACCTACAAAAATGTCGACTATTGCGAATATTGTCATTCTTGAAAATTTGGCGCCGTTTGCCGTCGTGATCAGCAAGTGGTCATTTAGATATAAAGAATTCTTCAGGGTCATTTAAAGATAATGAAATAAGTACCATGAGTTACTGAAACCAGAATATTGCGGGTACTCATTTTTTGTACTGGTTATTAAACGATAGCTTCCTGTTGTGGTTGCTTATAGAAATTGGAATTTATAGAACTTCAAGTAAAGCCAAGTCACAGACGGAAAATTATGGCAATATTTTCCTCTAATTGTTAGGAACAGTAAATAATTAACCCTAAATAAATACACACTTTAATATTATGCTATACTTTTGCATATACTACCAGATATCTTTGAAGAAAAGAAAAATGGGGAATTAATTCAGTGTGCAAATTGCTCTGGTGGTTGGAATTGTGACGCCCTATAACCGGTGATGCGTCAGGTTTTCAGATAATTACACTAGTCAATGTATTTTAACTTTTCGTGTTGCTATCAAATGACATACTAATTTTATAGAAAATGTGGAAAACTTATTAAAATAAGTTTTCTACCTTTTAGTAAAGTAAAAGGTAGTTGGTCAAGTTCTAATTTCGTTTGAGTTTTAACGGAAAGATTTTCTAATGAGAAAACTTTGCCTCCCTCTATCGTAGAACACATGAATGTATTCAACGTCAGAAGAAGGGCGCGCCTATCTCGCTAAGTCGCCAACAAAGTTGCCAGAGCGTATGTAGATAAACACTAATCCTCAGTGATTTGTCAAATAAACGAATGTGTGAGCTCTTTTTGCAAGACTATTCTCTTGCTTACAAGGCGTTAATTACGCTGTAAAAAATTTAATGAAATTCGCTGACAATCTACTTTATTTTCCGGAATTAGCAGAATTGGGCTATCATTTACTCCCAAACCGTAAAACATAATTGAATGATAAAGGATTTTCGATAAATAGTGAAGCCATATGATCATTAAGAAGTGGTTTGTAGACCATGATAAAGGATTTTGTCAATTGGCTTAGAATTATTTATGAACGTCTCCTAAATGTACAAGTCTAGAAGTTTATGTCCAACGACTATAATTTTGTATTGAAATATCGTGGCATATTGTCTGATAGGCTAAATATTTATCAGTACCTCTTGGTATTTTAGCATTTTGTTTCGTTTTAGGCTCAAAAATGCATAACTTCAATTTCAACTTAACATGTAAACA
Source organism: Dermolepida albohirtum (assembly GCA_031893035.1). NCBI lineage: Eukaryota > Metazoa > Arthropoda > Insecta > Coleoptera > Scarabaeidae > Dermolepida > Dermolepida albohirtum. Next base: position 183,650 of record JAVIWB010002674.1, read on the forward strand.
GTTGCTGTAGGGCAATAAAGTCGTTAATATTACTATTATTATAGTGGACTTGCATAATGATTGTCTTTTTCAGTTTTACGCCCGAAACTGTGTCTCTAGCATTGGTATTTTACTCGACAATGTTTTGTTTACCCTTTGAAACCGAGTGTCAGTTTCGGTAAGACCAATATCAACAGTTGTCAGTTGGAAAAATAGATAAAACCTTAACAAGTAAAGTAACTATGCCAGAAATGCAGTGCCTGCTCGAGAACCTGTATTATACAGTTTTTCTATTACTTTTGCACAAAAGCAAAGCTTATGAGGTTGAACTTTTTAGTAAATAGTTGAGAGATTAGATCCCCAGCTCTTCAATGTTAAAGCAGTTTTGTCTAACATTTCATCTACGACAGGGTTCTTTCTATAATAATTGCAATTTGACTTGTGCGCTAAATCGGCTTTTTTTCGGAAAGCCAGTCAAATACAAATAAGTAAGTATCTGTTGACCGAAAATATAACGGCGGTGGCAGTTTCGTCTTTATTAAGACTCTTCAGGCAGCCTCAGTTCTCGTTCAATAGAAATTATCGCCACGTCCATATAAGATGACATACATATGAGAAGTAGATAATTGAGGAGATTAGATCTTCATCTCAGTTTGAAAAGTTAAAGCACTTTTTTCTAACATTTCAGTTAGGACAGAGTCTGTCTATAGTAACTGTAACCTGACTAGTCCGTTAAATCGGCTTATTTGGGAAGCCAGTTGAATACAAACATGTAAGTATTTGCTGACCCAGAAATGACGGTGATGGTAGTTTCATCTTTATTGTAGACAGTTGCACTGTCACACAAAATTACGCTAACCTAGCAAACATAGATGGAGATTTAATCTTCTCAATTATTTACTTATTATATCTCTTAATCACTAAAGGTAAGTTAATCAACCACAGGCTCCATCAAAATCACCTATTATATGTCTCTTTGCCTTGGCGAAAATATCTATTAGATGAGAACTGAAGCTACTGAAGAATCTTAATGAAGACATAATGGTCGTCGCAGTCATGTTCTTAGTCAATATATACTTGTTTGTAAACTTTACATAATGCGTCTTGTTCATTTGAAAATTTCTGTATACGAGCATATTAGCATGTAGAACAGAATTCCCGTTGCATTTTCTTTCATTTGGTGAAACAACAAATTTACACTTGCTAAATTTAAATAAAACTATGGAAAACAACCTGTATAAACAACTATGCTCGAACGATTTATATTTGAATACATGTCGTTTGGATACAGCATCTACGTGATTTACCGTACTCATAGAAATTTATTTACCCGTTTTATAAACAAACTCAGTGTACAGATGCTACGTATAACAGAATATATCCATACACACATACGCACACACACAAACACACACTACCTATACATACATAGACAGAACTACAGTAAATTTTATTTGTATAGCCTGACGTTTTCCATTAGAACGATAACGATGGTGATTAATCGTCCTTACTGTTCACATATACATGCACGCGTACCAACAACGAAACGCGCGGAAGAGTAAACCGGAACAGGGGTTCTCCCCGTCTCCAAATTCTAAAACTTATATTTTCAGGTACACAATCGCACATCCAAACGCATGGGAGTGTAGAAACGGGAGGAGGGTATTTTATATTAAGAAAATTTATATTTATGGGGTCCGTTCGTGAAATTGACGTGCGCGAAAAACGGTTAAATTTAATTTCGCCCTATCGATCAAGGTTTTGTCTGCGCGTAATTCAATGGTAATTAATTGGGGCAGGTGCTTTAGCGTAATGTTGTTTGCGTGCGTGTATACGCGTGTGAGTGAATGTTGTGGCGTTGTGTTTTGTACGATTACCGAAAATGTTCGGACGGTAAAAATAGATTTTATTTTCGGCCCTAGCTTGATGATCTTGAAATAAATCACACACGTTGTATTATGATAGATAGGTAACGTGTAATTTTATTATAGGAAAACTGTAATTAATTTGTGTCCTTATTAATTAATTTTGACGCGCTTTGTATAATGTATCATTGTGTACACAAAGAAAATGGGGGCTATATTTAAATGAAGGACATTGAAGCTGTTGAGATACGGGTAAACTATATCAAAGCTTTTTGGGTTTTCAGTGTATTTGACATTTAATTCAGTAGAATCTTTGTTGTTTAGAAAACAGTCACTGAACAGCGGTCGTTGAAATGTTTCTAAAAAAAATAATACGTGAAATGTACAAACTTACAAAATATATAATGCAGCCACCAGTACGTGCTGTACTTGCAACCGAGAAAGTTACTACATAAACAGTTTTTAAAGACCTTTTTGTTTTATATAGGGTGTTCTTTTTAAGAACTTGACAACTTAAAATGATAATACAAGACAGAAATATTGTTGGAATGAAATTTTTTTTATCATAATCTGGTAGATAATTTCATGGAATGGCCTGAATGGCCGTATGGCGTCAATGGTGGCTTGATTATTGGCTTCCAATACTGGTTTGTCGGCGTAAGCCAATGCCTTAACATAGCCCCATAAAAAGTAATCCAGAGGCGTTAAATCGCACGAACGAGGGGACCAGTGAACAGGACCACTTCTGGAAATAAAGTTGTCACCAAATTGATTTTGCAACAAATCGATTGTTAAGCTCGCTGTATGGCAAGTAGTAGTTTGGAACTCCAAGAATTGTACAATGTAACGAAAAGAACTAAGGACGTAGTGGACAGTCTTCGCTGTTACTACTCTATTACCAGAATACATCTGGGCTTACGATTCAAAATAAACCAATTTTACTGCTTTACCTTATCGTCCCAGTTTGAGCTTATTTTACGAGTACTTTCTAAGACCTGACTCTCATCGAATATTAACAATATCGAACTATTTAATGCTTAATTACTTAAGGTCTATACCATCGAAAGTCAGTGTGGGCTTTGTTTTGCGATGGTATAGGTTGTGTACGGAATTTGTTTCGTCCGGGTTTTTGCCGTGGTTTTCAGGTGCGTCACTGTTTAATTATCTGCTGATGATGACAACTTAGTTGTCGAAAGACGTATACAGAATACGAAAATTAATGTGGAAAGGGGTTATATATCAACCATACATGATTAAGTTAATTAACCACAGGCTCCATCAAAATTACCTACAAAAATGTACATGTATCATCTCAAAAGAAGGGACCGCGTTTGAAGACCAGGGAGTATACTCTGTAACAACTACAACTACACATATATCAACCTCTAGTGATTAAATTTTTGGAAATTATATAAATTTAACTTAATTATATAAGTCTTTAAAATATAAATTTTTCTTTTGAAACGAAACTTAGCCCAGTTTCGGCGGAATTGCATAATTGCATTATTTTGTTGTTTGGTATACCACTATAAAAATACTAGATTTTCAAACTATGTCTTGACTTCTTAATTGCTTTGATTGCTAATATTAGAAAACTTGCTTCTTTTAACTTCAATATTGGTTGTTCTACTTGTGTTCTAATTTTCTTTGTTATTGTTTGTGTGTACTTTTTAGACATTTGATCCCTAAAACGAGGTATGTGATTCCTCGTTCCTCACTCCGAAGTACAACTATACAAGATGTTTAATTTATTTAAGGTGACACGCATATTTATTAAACAATTTTAAATGATAATTAATATTGAAAAACTCGTATCTTCTCCTATATTAATTATCAATTAAGTCTCCCAGAAAAATATAAAGCTATTTAAATACTAAATAAAAAATTTGGTGACAATATGTCGTAAAAGTAGGCTAAATAAATAAGTATCTTTCATTAAAAATTTATTAAAAATTCTAAATACTTCTACTTAATAATAATAATAATAATATGCCTTTATTTCCCAAGAAGTAATTATACAAGTAATATAAATACAAAACATTCAACTGAATGGAAAATCCTAAGGGGTGGTTCAGATGAGTGACTAGAAGTCATCCCCTGCTCTAACACCAAACCCTTAAAGATATAAAGAAATATAAATAACAAAGTAATTGCCTAATACTAAGAACTAATAAAAACCTAACCTAATTGAATTATTCTGCTCGTGCACACAATCGTAACCCAACAAAGTCATTACAATTAAACAAAGTAATATAAAAAGTATAATAATATAAAAAAATCCCTAGCATTCAAGAATAAGTTAACAATGGAAAGAAACATCACACACAAGATGGCTTATCAAATAGGTAATTAAATGTAGCACGCCTGAAAGGCACTAATCCCATGGACTTGAAGTGATCATCCAAAGAATTGTAATAGTGATAAATATTATACGTGAAAGATCTTTTAAAAAAAGTTGTGCGGTATCTAGGTAGACCAATCATATTCTTCCTTCTTACATTGATATTATGCACATCGCGCCGAAACCTAACTTTATACAGCAAGTATGGAGGACACTTTGTCAAAAGTATTTCATGATAAATGTTCAGAGAATGGAAAGCAATGCAATTTCGCATATTCAGCCACCGCAAAGTTTTTAATTTATGTGATATTCTTTCATACTTACGAAGACCAAAAATGTATCGCACACACGAATTTTGCACTTCTGAACCCGTCGCACATCATCGAAATCCAAACAAGAGCCATATACAGGTAGGCAATAGCTAAATAACGAGAGCACCAGTAAGTCACACAGAGCCTTTTTTAATTTAATATTAAAAATAGATCTAAATGCATAAATTATATTCAGGTTATAGTAGGCGGTACTTATAACCTTCGATATATACAATCGGTAACGTATTGTCCATAATCAACCCCAGATTCTTACACTGTGCGACCACCTGGACCCTACAACCGTTCAACGTAATCTGAAGCCGACCCCTAGACTCCTCCACTTCGTAACTTAGTTGAGTGAAAGTAACCATTTTAACACATGCAAAACCTAAATGTTACTCCTTAGACTGGGCAGGTTAGCAGGTTGCATCCTGGAAGGACAACTTTAGGTAATCGGATCCATCCCTGATATGATTCGTTTTTTATTGAAACGTGTCAATATATCAAATACAAAAATCCGTACGAAGATATTTAGTGAGCATTTATCAATAGCAAGTTGAAGAGGCTTTTATACAACAAAAACATTAAATTTTATTAAAAAATAAGAGCAAAACAAAGTAAGTTTGGAAATTAAGCTGACAATTTTTGATGACCACAATTTTTTACGTGCATGTACGTAATAAAATAATATAAACCGATAACAAAAGAAACCCATTTGCTTATACATGCTGCCAACAGAGGGAATAAAAGAAAAAAGGCAATAACCACTAATAGGTTTTCAACAAAATCCATCACCGTTACTGTCGATTAAAATGCTTTTCGAAAATACATCCCAGGTATTTTACTTTTGCATTTTGACCTAAATTTTGATTCCGAATACCTATCCACCGCTAACTGCAACGAATTCGAATAATGTATGTGCAAATAATTCTATCTCTGCGGGTTCGCATTCGGTTTGTTGTAGATGTGTCTCGTTAGTGAACATTGTGTTCGGTCAGTTCCGAAAAGTATGTTTCCCGACCGTCCAATTCCGGTTGTTTATCCGGTGCTTGTGCGGCTGAAGTTATTTAATTTTTATCAATTCGTGATGGTTGTCTGATTTTATGCGAATTGGTTATTTTGAATGAATATTGGACGCTAATCGAAAATGTATTTTGTATTGGTACGTTTATTATAACTCAGTAAAGGGATATCATTAATGACAATTTAAATAGCACAAAGGCAACTATTGTAACGGTATTAAATAATAATTCTATTCTCTGCATGTTGCAGCAATTTACTCTACCATGTTAAATGTAACAAATGTATTTTCATAGATGATTACGATAAGAAGAAATGAATGCAATGGATGCATAACCCGGAATTCTACGAGGATAGTTTGACAAGTAGTGAGAATGATACATAAGTGGCGCTCTAATTGGTAAAACAAATACACTCTAATTTAGGTTGCCTATTTATATGTTTACATTCCGATATTTAGATAAATCGGTTGATTAGTTTATTTTTGACAGCTGATTGGAAAAGAAGCAACACGTCGTTTTGTTAAAATGGAAAAAGCAGAGTATCGTGCGGTGATTAAATACTTCGTAATTAAGGGTATGAAAGCTACCGAAATAAAAGATGAGTTACGGGAAACATTAGGTGAATCTGCTCCATCGTCCGCCACGATAAATGGGTAAATGAATTTAAACGTGGTAGAACAGGCTGTGTTGATGAAGCGCGCTCTGGAGCACCCAAAATCGTGACTTCTAAGGAAATGATTATAAAAATTCATAATATTATTACGCAAGATCGACAACTCAAAGTGAGAGAAATAGCAGACATAGTAAACATTTCAACAGAACGCGTACACCACATTTTAACGGAAGAATTGGGCCTTTCCAAGCTTTCGGCAAGATGGGTGTTGCGATTGCTTACGACTCATCAAAAGTTCACTCGTTTGTGCATTACCAATGATTGTTTGGACCTTTATAAGCGGAATCCGGTTGATTTTTGTAGGCGATTTGTTACTTGCGATGAAACGTGGATTCACTACAGTTCACCCGAAACTCAACAACAGTCGAAACAATGGTTAGAACGTGGTTCTGCATCTCCAAAGAAAACGAAAACCACCTTATCGGCAAACAAGGTGATGGCATCAATTTTTTGAAATTCAAATTGCATTTTGCTCATTGATTACCTTCAGAAAGGTGCCACAATAAACGGACAATATTATGCAGAACTTCTACAAAAATTAAATGTTGAGATTCGTGCTAAACGGTCAGGAATGGCAAAGAAAAAATTTTGTTTCACCAAGACAACGCTCCCTCGCATACAAGCACAGTTGCGATGTCCAAAATCCACGAGTTGCATTTCCAATTAGTACCGCATGCGCCTTATTCGCCCCTTCCGACTTCCACCTTTTTACAAATTTGAAAACGGCACTAGGTGAAAAGAAATTTTCGTCTAATGACGAGCTTATTGGGCACCGTTGGAATAAATGTATTGCTCTTTTAGGAGAATATACTGAAAAATAAAAATTATTTTGTATTTAAAAAATTCGTTTTTCTTTTCCATTCTCAGTACTTTTCAAACTACCCTCGTATAATATTTAATTTCAGTCACGCACAATTGCTTGAATACCTTCCGGATCGGCATATCTTTTTATTTTTATGAAATTTTTGTGATGGTGTAAATCAGGTATGGGCAACCTTTGACATGTGGGCCAAACTTTAATGTGCGAATACGTTCGCGGGCCGCGTTTAAAAGTAGTGCATTTTAAAATAGTATTTTAAAGTAGGGTTCACAATTTTTAGCGATAGATATGAGATATGAAATAATACGACAATATTATTGTAATACAATTTATTAAAATAACAAAATGAAATGAAAAAAATAGGTACAACATTATAATTAAATCGTTACATTTGAAATTGTTATAAACTACGAAAGATAAATAGCGACACCGAAATCAATAAGACACTTAAGCTTCGGAAAATGGTCTTCTACGAGGTATTTTTTGTAGAAATCGCACAACTCCAAGTCTTCAAATTTAGATTTTAGGAGTGAGTTTTCTTGAGTCTGAATCAACCCCCATTGCAAGTGTATTGGAGCATTTTGTACATTACTTTTTGTTGGAGTAGCAAATGAATGGAAACAGTCTTCCATGTGTTTGAAATCTCTAAGTCTGCTCGAAAATTGCTCCGACAGTAAGGGTTCTCAGCATAATGAGCATAAGCAATATTTTCATACGCAGAGACCGTGGTGAAATGGTAACTGTTACCAAACAGCATCTGTGCCTCCCTCAAGTGGATTTTCTTCTGAAACGCTTTCAAATGGCTGTACAAATCATTTACTAACTGTCCTTGTTTTTAAAATTTAAATCATTCAAATAGTCTGTGAAGTCGACCAGAAATGCTAAGTCACATATCCATTTTGGGTCACTCAATTCAGATAGTGGTTTACCTTTTATTTGCATAAAGTCTGCTATCTTATTTCTAAGCTCGTAAAACCGTTTCAGCATTTTCCCTTTGCTTAGCCATCTGACTTCACAATAATATGTTGCATCGTCATATTCGGCTGATATTTTATCCAAAAACGCCTTAAACTAACGATGGTTAAGCCCTCCGGATCGAATAAAATCGATGGTTTTTAGAACACAAGTTCTGTTGGTAGATATTGCAATTAAGGACTATCAAATCATCTTTCGCACAATTAATAAAATATACATATGTACATAGATGAATATATTCTTTTCAAAAATTTGCGTGTACCATTACACTTTGCAGTACGAGTTTTGTCTGCTTTTGCTTCAAAAGTAAACATTCAATATGAATTTCTTTCGAATTTCAATATACTGCCGACAAAGAAATCAAAACTATGCTATAATTGACGAATGTCTTAGATTATATTTTGCTTCCGTAAGCAATAACAATTATATTTAACATGTCATCGAGTAATATTCCAATTTTTATGTACCGAAAGTAGAAAAAACGCGACTCTCTGTGTTTTTCTCTGTCACGTTTTTTTCGACATGTGGTTGTTTTGTGATGTAGTTTTGCGTTAGAATACAATTAAATTATTATTGATTAGAGTCGTGATAAATTGATTTAATAGGTGTCAAGGTTAGATGAGACAACATATAATGTTCTTCGATCGTGATGGTATATGTTGTGTATTGTTATGTCTAGTTAGTGTGTGGCTTTGACAATTTTGTAAGTATAATAGGTATTTTGTACCTGTTATATATTTATTATTATTTTTAATTGTAGCTTGGTTCTCCTGAAGAAACCACCAAGCAGTGGCGAAATATAGAGAGTCTAAAGAAAAAAAATATCAAGCCTTTCAGTTGACAGACCAATTACCTACTAGTTCCTTGTTTATTATTGTATATATGTATATATATATATATATATCAATTAACAAACTTATGATTTATGAAGAATATTTAACCTCGTGGTATAAGTCCAAATTCTTAGGCCACAAGATGCGATGTAATCTATGTGTTCAGCACAGCTCAACTGCTTATTAAAAAATATTTCACGATATTTTATGAACTTATATCTTGCAAAAATAATGTCGTCAATAAAATAAGGGGAGGTAATAAATTGGTTTGGTTTCCCTAGTATATATTACTCTTCGACATTTACTAGCATTTACTATAAAATTACTTAATCACAACCAATGGATCAACACGTCAGTATTCTCCTAAATTAGTTCAATGTGATGAATTATTGAAGTAATCACTGAATAAACTTTAGCATCATTCGTGGTAGACCAAAACGAAATAAGGGAAGCTCTTAAGCTCATCAATGTATATCACAAACAATAACGGGCCCAAGTTCGAGCAACAGGGAACACCAGATGTAACGCAAAATTCGCTAAATTTAGAACTATTATAATAAACATAATTCACCTTATTTGATAAATGCACGTCTATAAATTTCTGAAAATATACACTGGATCCAAACATAGCAAATTTGCGAAACAATGGTTGATGATGCGTCAAATGAATTTAGAAAGTTCGTTGTCCATATGTGTTCGCTAATGAATTGGGTAATGAACAAATTAATTGATATCTATGTCGAGTAATCCATATTGAAAAGTTCAAAATTAGATTTGGTGTTGTTAAAGACTGAACAAACGACCATTTCAAATACTTTACAAAAATTAAAAAGGATTGCTATTACGTCTAGACCTATATTTACGCATAATATTCCCTTTGTGTTAAGAATAATCACTGGAAATATAAATACACAATGCCGTGCACATTAATTTTCCTAATTCTCTATACGTATTTCGACAACTAAAGTGTCATCATGAGCAGATCATCAGCACAGAGTACGTCTTGGCTTTCAGCGGTACGGATCGTGTGCGGAATTAGTTTTTTCGTACGAATATTTCTTGTCGTAGTTCTCCAGGTGCAACACTGCTTAATTATCTGCTGATGATGACCACTTAGTTGTCGAAACACGTATACAGAATTACGAAAATTAATGTGGAAAGGGGTTATATATCAACCTTTAGTGATTAAGATTTCATAGCCTTATTGGAAACGGAAACAAGTCGAAGAACATACGAAAGGCTTATCTACAATAGACAACGATTCTGAAAGCCTACACTCAAGTAATTAATTTATTAGCAAATGAATTGGAATTTATCGTTAAAGAATTCTATTTCAATTTATTTTTTACGCCCAAAATATCGTTTAATTTTTTGGTTACAGATTTACATAAAAAGATGTTTTCTGTGATCGGATATTATTTTTAACACGCTATTTGCTTTATTATTTATGTTAAAGAGCGAGTAATATTTCTATCAATATGATGTCCGTTTAGTTTAATGTAATACCATCTCTGGAGCTGACATATGTCACATCCGCAGTTGATAGAATAGTAAATAGAGGTCTTTGATCATATGAATAGTGTATTTATATGATATTAATTGCATGCCGTTACCAACAGACACATTGTTAATGACGAAATATTAATAAATACATAAATTCCTAAATATATTTATCCCCTAATTATATATATATTTCATTTATATGTTGTAAAATGGCTTTGGTTTTGTTAAACTGACAACTGTCGAGTAATAAAAAACTAATACGGATAAAAATTGTATTAATTTCTACTGCACTGAAGAAAAGATTTCAATATTAAAATGCTAAAATTAATTTTAAAACAGTCACTAGGGTTTTATTTCCAAAATTATAATAGAACAAATAAAGAGCAACCCAAGTAAATTGTAAATGTCATAAAAAATAAGCGAAAATGTCAAAATATGAACGTCAAGAGAATTAAAATGGCCACAAGTTGAATAGTTTATCAGGTAAGTCTATAAGTTCGTGCGCTTTTTCGCTACTGTGGCAAAAAGATCCCCGTTATTCTGATAATTGTTGCACTCCGATCTGGACGCCAAGTTCAATTTGATGGGGAGTCCTCGTGGAATCAGAACCAAGTTTAGCGTGGATATGCTGATTGCAAGGTTAAATTCAACTCATGGAACTGTTCACAGACATCTGAAAGACTTAGGTAAGGTTTCAAAGCTGGCGAAATGGATGCCTCACAAACTATCAGCAGCAAACTTGCAGCAGAGTGTGAATGTGTGTTTTAAGTTGCTACAGCGTTATGAAAATGAACTTTTTTTTTAATTGCATTGTTACTGGTGCTGAAAAATGGATTCCTTAAATAACCCAATTCGAAAACGGCAATGATGCTGGAAAAGTGTCGGAAGTCACACCAAGAGCTGGCCTTCACCAAAGAAAGGTTCTGCTGCCAATTTGGTGGGATATGTCAGGTGTCGTCTATTTTGAACTGTTGAAGTTGAACCAGACCATTACTGCAGAATATTACTGCCAACAATTGGCTAATCTCAATGCAGTACTTTTAAACAACCAGCCGTCCTTAGTGACTAGACGTAAAGTGTTATTCCAGCACGACAACGCGCGACCATACACTGCAAGAGCAACGCTACGCAAACTTCAGGAGCTCGGTCGGGAGCTTATGCCACATCCAGCGTACTCTCCTGATATTGCACCGTGTGATTACCATCTTTTCCGTGGCTTGCAGTCACATCTTGATGGAAAAAATTTCACTACAAAAGAAAGCGTAAAAAAGGATATCGAGACGAATTTCAGCTCAAAGGACAAAAAGTTTTTCGATGAGAACTTTAAACAATTGCCAAATCGTTGGGAACAGATAATAAATAATGCAGGAAAATATATTTTGAATTAAAGATCACTAAAAATTGTTTTTTTCATTTACTTTAAAATCATCTTAAAAAACGCACGAACTTATGGACTGATCAGGTACAAGTCCATTTTATGCTGAAAGAAGATGATAAAGAAAAAGATGAATTTTTGGTTTCAGTTCCAATTATTAATGATACATACATTAGTGCATTATTTTATTCTTAATTCAAAACATATCAACATGTATCTCCAAAGGTCGAAAAAAATCAACTCTTCAGTCTTTTCTGTCAGTTTGTTCTACCTTTGGCGTCTTCTTTCCAGTCTGTTACACCAATCTCTGATAAATCATTCCCAATCTTTTCCAAATATGTTTTCCTGAGGCGTTCTCTCCTTTTGTTACCTTCTTCTATCAATAGAACCTTGATTCTACTGATACTTATTTCCAGGCATACTAGCTAAATATTTCGGTTACCTATCTTTTTCCACTTTTACTGCTCGAATTATACTAGGGCTTTCGAAAACTTCTTCTAAGTCCTTATATTATTCTTCTAAATTCTCCGTCTTTCTTTTACGCCACCAAATATGCTTCTTAAAATTCTTCATTTCCTTACTTTGAATTAGTTTTCTTCTTTCTTGTTCACCATCCAAATTTCACAGTCTAAGTATCAGAGGGTCTTGTTATTGTTATTTCATTTGTTGACTAATGTGAATTGATAAACATTTAGTTGAATTTGATGGAGCCTGTGGTGGATTGACTTGATCAGTAAGGTTGATATATAACCCCTTTCCACATTAACTTTTGTAAATTCTGTATACGCATTTCGACAACCAAGTTGTCATCATCAGCAGATAATTTCAAAGTGTCGCACCTGGTAAAACACGGCGAAAAACAACTGTACGAAAATCAAACTCAATCAAACAGTGTACATCTTGGTTTTGAGCGGTGTATGTACACCCAGTGTACATCTTGGTTTTGAGCGGTGTGGATCGCGTACGGAGTTTGATTTTAGTACAGTTGTTTTTCGCCGTATTTTACCAGGTGCGACACTTTGCAATTATCTGCTGATGATGACAACTTGGTTGTCGAAATGCGTATACAGAATTTACAAAAGTTAATGTGGAAAGGGGTTATATATCAACCTTATTGATCATGATAAACATTTAATTTTGCAATAAAATTCTAGCAAGGTACTTCAGAATGCTTAATTTCATTCAATTGTAAGTTATTTTAGCATTACCGGCAGTTACTCCTGAAGCGTGTTTAAAAGAGGTTCCTTAAATATTTGTCCTACAGAATTCATGGACATTATCCAGCCTTTGGTTCGACGTATGAGAATCTGCTTGCCAGGCACCATTTTGATTCTCTTGCTATACGCAGGGAGAAAGTTAGTGGCGGTTTTCTTTATAAATTAATAAATAATTTTATTGATTCTTCTGTGCTGTTGTCCCAGATTGATTTCCTCGTGGCTAGTTTTGACGCTAGATCATCGGCAACGTTCTCAATAGCTAGGGCAAGAACCAATGTCCTCTACAAGGTTCCACTGGTACATATATCCAGAAATGCCGATGTATTATACGAGGATCCCTTTCGTTAAATTATTACATATAAGTGTGTATATTTTTTTGTTAATTGGATTCTTATTTTTTTTTGTATTACATTAACTGTACCTATTTTTGTTTTTAATTTTATTTTTAAGTGCATTATGTCCTGTAAATGGCCTGTGTAACTGTTGGGCATTAAAAATTATTATTATTATTAAAAAAAAATTATTTTAATTGTAAAAAAGTATAATCTCGTAAAGATTAATCAAAATTCACTTTTAATGCTGCTTAATGAACATATCGCGAATTAATATTTACAATACTTCTTGTGTCAACTTTCGGTATCGTAACCCCTTAGTATTCTATTGATACTTAAAGCAGTTAGCTAAACTTTCATTAGAGTTACGCCTATCGATTTACCGAACGCCGAACTTGTGAAATGTCAATACTGTTTCAAAGTTTATCGGCGTGCCTGGCCCAAAACGTTTTCTTAAGCAAGAAATTTCCGAAACTGGAAGCGCAAAGTTTTCAATCTCTTCTCTTCCCCTCAACACCGCCTAATTATGAAACGGATTTAGATGGAGGACTGTAATTTATTTACAGTACACGTTGACGGTATTCGTAAATTCCTCCACCATAAATTTGCTCAACGATAGAGGTAGTAATTGGTTGCGATGTCGGCATTTCGACAATGTTGGAAAACTCTTTATTTAACTTTTGCATTGAGCAAGGCGCACGTATTTGTACCGAGTATTTGAGCGTTATGTAAATTTGTGCTTACCTCCGGCAACGAAAATGTGTAAACTAACCTGTAATATAGATTGATTGGAAGTTTGATATTTTAAGTAACGAAATAGAATCAAAGCTTTTGCCGTTATTTCATCATTCTATTTTAATATAAACATTTTTATATTAAAATTGAATTTCCTTAAACACATAATGGACAACGAATATTATTATTAATATAAGTCAGTTAGTTGATTGCAATATTTAGATTTAATAATTTTCATTTTAGGAAATGCAAATTCGCATAAATAAGTTGACCCAAACAATCTGGTTATTTGAAGCGCAATTTGATTCAGACATGGATACATCTTCGAATACAAAAAACCATTATTTTGCATTAGTTGCTCTAGCTTTGGAAATCATTTACCTTCAATCAATGCCTTATTTTCGACGACTAGGCTTGATCGAATATTTTAATAACAGATTCCTTAACGCCATGTCTGTCCAAAAAAAAACGGATAGCTCATCAAAGTTGCAATTTTCGTCAATTTGTTAACATCGAAAAAGGTCTTTCAAATTCACACAATGTATTTCGTACTTTTGTCTCGTAATTACGATAATTTAACTGAGGATTTGCCTTCGCTTCCAAGCATAGAAAATTTTTCAAGTCTTTTCTATTTAGTTGACTAATCAGTAGCTACAATTTAGGAGGTAATTTTGATGGAGCCTGTGGTTGATTAACTTGATCACTGATGACTGTTTAATTATCTGCTGATGATGGCAACTTAGTCGTCAAAATACGTATACGGAAAACGAAAATTAATATGGCAAGGTGTTATATATCAATCTTCAGTGATCAAGCTGCAATTTACCTCTAAAAGCATTTATAGAGACAATCATATCACTAATGATTGTATCTTTCCGTTTCAGCTCTAAGTTATCTTTGTCATTTTTCATCTAGAAAAGAGATTAATTCATATGTAGTTTATAATAAAGATGGAATTTGATCTGCAGACATAAATATCCTCGTATTAAAATCAATAATTTCCAAACGAAATTGGTAATTTGCGAAACATATACAATAATTTTAACCAAATTTATTGCAGGAGTGGTTTGTTTTTATAACGTGAGCTAAAATATTTTTGAATTACACATTATTCAAAACAATTAGCGGATATTTCATATATACATATATAACAATAAATATTAAAAAAATTGATTTAGAATTTTTTGGTTTAAGTACGTTTGTGATCTAGTAGCTTACGTTAGTCTTTGAGCTTGTTTGGATAAATTTTACTGTGATCTTTTAAGAGAGCATAAAATGCTGCATTTAGTGTCGGAAAATATAGAAATATTCAGCTAGAGGTACACGAGGTGTACCGGAAAGTCATTACTAAAAGACTACATAATTTTCAAGGAAATGGAAAAATTTATTTATTCAAAGTATTGGCTATTTGATTCTACACATCTTGCCCATCTTCAGGCAATTTATGGATGCGATCCCAAAAAAACTGTTTGTCTTTTGAGCAAAACCATTTATCGAGCCATTTTCTAACTTTTTCGAAATTGGCAAAGTGTTTCTTTGCACGCGCATGTCCCATTGATGCTAGAAGGTAATAGTCGGGCGGGGCAAGGTCTGGAGAAAACGGCGGGTATGATATTATCTCCCATCTAAGTGCTTTCAACGCTTCCTTGATGACCAGTTTTGCTGTATAAGACGGCGCGTTATCGTGCGGTAAAATCACTTTACCGTGCTCTCGAGCCTATTTTGGATGTTTTTCTATTAATGCATGGCTCAAATTGACAATTTACTGTCTGTAGCGATCAGTATTAGCTGCACCAGGTGTCAACAGATCGTAATACATTACACCACATTGGTCTCACCAAACACTGAGCATTGTCTTGCAACCAAAACGATTTGATCTTGGAGTCGATGGGACGGCTTCGCTAGGTAATAACCATGATTTTTTGCGCTTAGTGTTTTTTGCTTTTAGATTTTCATCACTCGTCACTATTCGATGCAGAAATGACTTTAAATCATGCCTTTGAAGCAGCATTTCAGGGACGATCATTCAATTGATGCGGCACCCATTTTCCCATCTTTTGGATTTTTCCCATTGCTCGTAATCGGCCGCTAATCGTTTCTTGGGCCACGTTTAATGCTTCTGCCAATTACTTTTGTGTTTGGATTAGGTCTTCACTCAATAACTCCTGCAGTTTCGTATCTTGAAACTTTTTCGGTCTACCAGAACGTTCTTTTTCTTGCATATCGAAATAGCAACTTTGGAATTATCGAAACCATACTTCACATGTTTTTATGATTGGAGAATGCTCACAGTAAGTTTCTGCCAGCAAGCGATGACTTCAGCGACTTTTTTCTTTTGATTAAATATGGAAAGTAATGTGTGCAGCGAATGCACTTTTTCAGGCATGAAACTCGACATTTTCAAAGACGTATAAATCTATGATGGTGTGACTTTCGCAATATATAACATATATGGCTTTGAAACGTGATATCAGTAAAATAAAATAACATATGTGTCAAATCTTCCTCAGGTTTCTCATGTCTTGTCAATATAAAAGTAATTTTAAGACTTCATTGTTGTAAATTTTTATTATATGGCTGATCTAATGATATGGCTTGCTCGACTTTCAAACTAATTTACAAATCTTTTGCTGTTCGTCTTCTTTAACCATCTCTTTGTTGGAAAATTGTTTTCATCATTTTTATGTAAGGTTTTATAACATATTTCGAGGTTCCCACGTTTAGGCAATGCAACTGAGGCCTAACAAACCATACAAATGCTTATTTTTGACCACAGTAGCAGGACTGCCTTCATCCAACCATGACTAAAATGGTACTTTTTTTTATATTAGGTACAGTGACGAAAACGGTGTTCTGAATTCACAAATAAAACACTACATAAAAGTGCTCTTTGAACATCATTAATATTACTAGTGCCCTTTGTTGACAAAATACAGTTAAGTGTAACAATGCATTCCAAACATGCTTTTAACACTAGTTGCCCTGGACTAGCTCTATATATCGTTATCAAATTCCACAGAGAGACTAACTTCGCTTAATCCAAATTATTTCCTTTGAGAGTTCTATTATTGGATTTGGACGACACAATTCTAGTGTCAAACAGACGATAGATCGCTCACAATTTAATGTAAACAGCTACACAAGACAACTAAATCTAAACTCTTATTTAATTAATATAAAAGTTAATATTCAATTCACACAATCACGACGTATTCAAGGACGCTTAATCACAATAGAATTGAAGTAATATGAACTCTCACCGCGTAATAATTAGGTTCAAAATCGCATGTCGAATTTAAAAAAAAGAGTAGGGTATCACTTTTATACTATAATTAGGATGTCGCTGTGTGAGTTATCGACAGAAGGCAGTTATTTTTTATTTCTTGTGGAAATGTGGACATATTTTTGTGATCGATTTTTAAAGCTCTCGAGATCAACCGTTTGAGCATCGCAGATCTACACGGTCAGAAGCCTTTGCTGGCTCGCATGTATAGTATCTACTTAGCATATTAAGTTGGTAATAATCTAACGCTTTTTCGTAAAGCCCTATTGAGTTGATGAAGGTTTCTTTTTAGAAACGGGATACGCATGAGAATATTAATACTATTACGAAGATTTTTACAAAATTATTTAGAATAGAAATTGGTCTGTAATTTTCCATATACAGTGTGTATCAGCCAAAAGGAATATATTCGATAATAATTAAATGGAAGGGAGTTCGAAAAAACGCTCGGACACGTCGATTGGGATTGTTAGTTGCGTATTTTTTTAAATAAAAGGTTTATATACAGGCTGTGTCATGTAAAAGTGGTCAATACCAACTTTCTTATTTTAAATACAACACCCTGTCAAATATTAAATTTTTGGATTCTTTAGAAAATTCCAGACATATTTCATGTACAATGTCCTATACCTATCTTCGACTGTTTCGGAAATATTAAATGTTTTCAGATTAATTTGAAAAATTTTTGATAATGTAAAAAATAACAAGAAAAACATTAATGTCACTGTAGGAGATGTTCAAAATGTTCTCCGCAAACGTCTGGACAACATCCTAATCTTAAATAAAAATTTTTTCTAACGTTGCTCAACATCTCAAGTGTGACCGATCTAATCGCAACTATTATTCGTCTTCTTAAGTCAGCTAAGTCGAGGGGTTTAGTTTTGTATACTATACTCTTGACATATCCCCATAAGAAGAAGTCTAATGGCGTTAGATCAGGGGATCGTGCTGGCCATTCCATCGATCCTCGCCTACCTATCCATCGATTCGGGAATATTTGGTTGAGGTACTGCCGCACATTGATTTGGTAATGGGGTGGTGCTCCATCTTGCTGGAACCACATCGTATTTGCTGGAACTTGTGGGTTTGCTAGATCAGGATATAAGTTTGTCAAAGCTGGCATGAGATTATTTTGAAGCAATGCTAAATAATTGTCGCCATTCAAATTTCTATCAATGAAAAAAGGACCTACGATACGATCTCCAACAATTCCTGCCCAAACATTAACCTTCCCAGGGTATTGCGTATGTTCTTCCCTCATCCAGTGAGGATTTTCTCTGGACCAATAGTGGCAATTTTGACGATTAGCATGACCGTGAAGCGTAAAGGTACACTAATCAGAAAATAAAATATGTTCTAATTGGATCACATTGTTATCTAATATTGTCATCATTTGTTCACAAAAATACGTTCTCGATGAATGGCAAACATCAAACATTGACGCTGCTCGTCTACTAGAAGTATGCGGGTTTTCTTCAAACTCAAGCACAATATCCAGTTTGGTATCATTACTTACTGCATTCGCAGCTGCTTTTTTTATTTGCCTTACATGTCCAAACTCGCGAAACTGCTTTTCTATTTTACTAATTGTTCCTTGGGATATAGGCGGCAAATTTGGAAATTTCTCATGAAATAAGTGAGCAATTTCCATTTGTGTCCGTGTGTTATCTCCATAACCAATCATCTGCAGAATTGTTATTTTGTGCATTTCTGTTAAATGAACCATTTTGCTGAAATGTAGTTAACGAAATTCAAACAGTTATGACACTGACAACACTTTGCTAAGGCAAGGTATTTTAAAACGAAGTACAGGTACAATTAAAGATTTTCACTTAATAGTTCGGTAAACAAACTATTATGTGAAAATCTTATTTTAATTGTAAACAAAATTATTAATCCGAAAACATTTAATATTTCCGAAACAGTGGAAGATAGGTATAGGATATTGCACATGAAATATGTCTGGAATTTTCTAAAGAATCTAAAAATTTAATATTTGACAGGATGTTGCATTTAAAATAAGAAAGTTGGTATTAACCACTTTTACATGACTCACGATGTACACCGTGAATATATTTTATAATGCAACATGCACATACAAACATAACGTAATAATGAAATGACAGCAATGTATTTTAGCGTGTATTTTATTTTGCAACATAGGATGTGAAATACAGTAGTTGAACAAAATTATTTAAAAACTAATTTAACAAATTTTCAAAAATGTCACCATTGACGGCCAGACAAAATCCTAAGCGATTGTAGATTTCATTTATTGTATTTTGTATCTGCTCTGGAGTTATTTCTCTTGCAGCAACTCGTATTCTATTTTTTAATTGGTCAATATTTCCATGAAAAACTTTATTTCTGATACATGACCAAAGAAAGAAATCGTTTGGAGACAGGTCTGGTGACCTTGCGGACCATTCTACTTCTCCTCCACGGCCTATCCAACGGTTTGGAAATCTTTGGTTGAAAAATATTCTAACAATATGAGAATTATGTGCCGGCGCACCATCAATATTTAAAGCGTGGAGGGCTGGCATAACTCTGTACTCAAGCAATTCTAAATATTTTTCTCCTGTAAGAGTACCCTCAATAAAAAAACAATATGGTGTTCAACCCAGTCCAAACATTGACTTTCTGTGGCCGCTGAGTCCTTGTGATATGATATCTATGCAAGTTTTGTCTACTCCAGTAGCGGCAGTTCTGTGAATTTACTTCACCATTTACATAAAATGTTGCTTCATCTGTAAAGCAAATTCTGCGTAGTAAAGTATCATCATTATGAAGCTTATCCAACATGATTTCACAAAAGTTACTTCTTCTTTCTGCATCATTCGCAATTAGTTCCTGATGGTTTTGAAAATGATACGACTTAAAATGTTCTCGTTTTAGTAGTTTATGCACGGAAGATTTGCTTACATTTGTAGTTTGTGCTAAAGCTCTTGTGGAGAGCATATTATTATTTTCGATTGTTTGTAGAATTTCATCTCTTTTGGCGTCAGTAAAAAATCTCGGCCTATTCTTTTTTTTATGATTAGGAACGATGCATCCATTATTTTTATACTTCTGTACTAACCTAATTGTAGTTGGACTCGGTCTTGGACGGTCAGGATATGTAATTTGAAACAAATCTGCTACTCTCCTCAAACTCATATTCGAGTTATACCAGTTCACTAATAACAGTTTTTCTTCTACACTATACATACCTCAAAAATAGAGTAACTTATTTTGATATCCTATGTTGAAAAATAAAATACACGCTAAAATACATTGCTGTCATTTCATTATTACGTTACTCTAGCAACTAGTGTATGTATGTATGTGCATGTTGCATTATAAAATATATTCACGGTATAAACTTTTTATTTAAATAAATACGCAACTAAAAATCCCAATCGAAATGTCCGAGCGTATTTTCGAACACCCTTCCATTTAATTATTATCGAATTTATTCCATTTGGGTGATACACACTGTATAGAGGAGAGTAATTTTTAATAATATCTATGAAGATATTCCTTTTTGTACAAAAATTTTTGCATTAAATTAGAAATATTAACAACTTAAACACGTACAGCAGTAAAGGCAGTACTGAATTACATTATACTATTAACAATTTCAGAATTTGTAAAATTAAATAATTCAGTACACGTAAAATCATTCTGCTGGAATAACTTGACAATGTCTGCATTAAATGAGAAAGTAAGTTCAGAAGGGTTATATTAGGAAATGTTTCGAAGCTTTAGTAATCCGAAGACATTTAAAATGGCCATAGTGTAGTGATGATACTTAATCTGTAAAGCGCGTTATTCTACCATAACGTAATTACTGCAGCTTAATAGAATAAAAAAGGCGAGATATTCGAACGCGATATTCGACGCGATAAAAATAAAGTTCTCGCGTTATCGAATAGATGATATTCCTTTATGAAACTCTTATAGCCAGAAATACTTTCATAATAAATACTTTCTCCAAACACATTAAAAGCAGCAATTATACTTTTATTTCCCTTTCTAGAATTGGCCGAGTAGGATAAATTCGATTAAGCGAATTTTTCCGACCTTAAGTGCGGACGAGTTAACTTGGAAATATGGTGGAGAAAAAATAATTTAATTACCCTAAAATCGTGAGTACTTGGAAAAGGCCACGGTCGGAAAAAAGGACCGTCGAACTGACGAATGGAGAAGGAAAAGGAAGGCGACCGAGGGGATAGGAACGCCGTGGAAGGACGGCGGGTCGGATTTATTGAATGGCGTCCTTGCTGATGGATACAGATCCTCGAATTCGATCACATATTATTCGTTGGGAACCTCCATTAGTGTTGAATCGAACGTGAGGATTTTTTATATGAAACGTGCCTTAAATACGAGAAATACACATATATAGATCGATGTATATGGAATATCCAATAAACAACTGCAATTTTTTTCTTTCACTCTTTTTTCAACTTCTTCCTTCTCATATCGACGATGTGGATTTAGTGTTATTGAGAAAATGCTTATTCCAACGTCGCAGTTGTTTAGCTTTAAATATTCAAAAAATATTATTATTATTAAGTGATAGATATTAATAATTATTACAAAATATTAGAGAATTATTCAAAACAACATATATTTTTTGAAATATTGTTGATATTGGTGAAAGGAATTTTGAGTTTATTGTTTCTCATAATCATCTGCTTCGCGATACAACGGGTACCAGGAAAGTTTTGCAATACAGCTTTGTTTATTTAATTTTTTCAAAGTAATTTCGTCTAGACTCAATACACCTCTCCAGTACTGCTAAGTTTCACTAGTGAGTAAAGCATACTCGTTTTCCCAAGGCCGCAGAAGGTCCTCATCCCTGGAAAACCGCCACACTTTTAGCTTCATTTTCAAATGAAGGAACAGTACAAAATCGCAGGGAGCAAGATCCTGTAGGGAGGGTGCTCGAGAAATTTCAATCCTGTCGTGGTCAAATATTCGATGCAGGCTTTGGCGCGGTGTCCATTCTTGACTTTGGCCGCAGGTTCTTCATAGATCCAATCACTTTAGGCAGGCACTGTTCAGTATATCACTTAGCTGTGACTGTCTTCTGTGTGTTAAAAAGGACGCGTTCCATAATTCCACACGATTTAAAAAATACAACTATCATTTTCTTCTTTACAGATCGGGATTTTCTGACAGCGTCAACGGGTGTGTCGTCAACGTCAAAGACCCAAACGTTGTTAAGGTTTGGTCAGCACATCGTAATAGTACATCCAAGTCTCGTCACCTGTCACGATGATGTTCACATACCGAGATTGTCCCTTATTAAACTTTATTAGCATCTCCGGCACCAATTCACACGTCGTGTCATCTGCACTTCAGTCAGTCGATGCGCACCCAGAGAGAACAAAGTTTCTTCACGTGCAAATGATCATGCAGGATCGAACGAATTGCTGGTGCATTTAGGCTTAAGTACTCTGTATCTGTTGCTAGGTCATTCGCCTGTTCTCGCCAAGCATTTTCCTCACAGTAGTAACGTTTTCCTCTGTAACTGACGTTCGTGGCCTTCCTGGTCTCTCAGCTTTCTGGTCTCCTGTCTATTAACGACTGTAAAATTCCAGCCTTGCTGATGACGTAAAAATGCTTTCTTCGGTTATATATGCTTCTGAGTGCTTAAATTTCTAACATAATCTTATATGGAATTTATGCGATTCAAGCAAAATAGGATTCAATGTTGGCAAATATCGTATTATGAATGCCATGATCCTATTGTACATAGTTGGTAATTTTGATGGAGCCTGTGGTTGAATCACTTGATCACTGAAGGTTGATATATAGTAAATTAATGTGACAAGGGGTTATGTCACATTAATTTTCGTATTCTGTATACGTATTTCGAGTGTACATTTTGGTTTTCAACGGTACGAATCGCGTACGGAGTTTGTTTTCGTACTGGTATTTTTCGCCGTAGTTCTCCAGGTGCGTCACTTTTTAATTATCTGCTGATGATGACAACTTAGTTGTCGAAATACGTATACAGAATACGAAAATTAATGGGCAAGGGGTTATATATCAACTTTCAGCGATTGTATATAGTTGTTCAATGAAACAAATCCATTTGATTGGGCAAAGTGACGTTAGAGAATCAGAAGTTCTTTTCAATACGCACTTATGCTTATAGCTTTATCATCTGCTCTTGTTTTCGTTTATCCAATTCTTGTACTTTCAGGCTACTGCATTACACCTTCCTACGCTCTAAACTTCAATACATTGCCACAGTTTGGTATTTTCATTACTAAGGATGCCAATTTGAGGATACTCTCAAATGGCGTATCAGGTCAACGCACTGCCTTCTCTTAAAAAGCATTGTAGTAGCTCGTTTCAAGATTTCAGTCTAGTGGTAAATATTATTCGACTGTGTTATCCTGAAGTAGACGCTTTAATAGCGCTTACAAAAGCAGGTGTGTGTCAAATTCCCAAAACATGTATTTTAAAGGTAAAAAAGGTGGTTTTAAAATTAGATCCGAAAGAAGCTGCAGCTACCAAGCAGAGCTAAATTTTAAGATAGGTTAAAATAAATTTAAAACTAATCAGAATAATTACTTCGGACGAGTGGAGGCCACAGAAAAACTGAAAAATTCTTCTCTCTCGTTACTGGAATCTGTCAAAATAGGGAAAGACATTCACGCACAGCTGTGTGCGGCAAAAGACAAAAAATGCATGTTATGTGGAGGTTTGAAGTTGTTTTAAAGAAGAATTCAGGTTTTACCACATTATAACAAAATTACGCGTCTACAGGTACGTTAAGATATCTTACAGATTATTTTAATTATGCAAAAATAACGTCACTAGATGTAGAACGCTCGTTTTCTGTATATAAACACATTTTTCCCCACACCGTACTCAGTTTACTGAAACAACTGCGAACACACCTAATGTTACAAATATCTAACCGATTTTATCCATTTTGTGACTTCACGCAAGACATTTAAAACGATGTGCGTTCCAACACGCTTTATAAACTTATAACTAATTATTTCTTTTACGTATATACAATAAAGCGCACGCCTATGATGCCCAACTCAGTTTGCTTTTCTATTGATTACTCCTCGCGTAGATACGATATAAAATTATAAATATTATCTTCCACATACATCGATTGTTATATTAAAAAAAGACTTAAAAACACTTTAACCTGCCCTATTCAAATGTTGCTACAACTAGGGCTGCAATCATATCGTTTGTTTTTAATTTAAATTATGAATATTTACAGTTGTAATTATAGAAATGAGCACTGTTAGATTGTTATCATTGGAAAATTTTCGGCTTCAGGTGATTTTCTAAACGTATTGCATATTTCCTTTACGCTAATTTGGGGGTACCTACTTGTGGAAAGTAACTGGAAGCGAATTCACCATACACTTACCTTTGCCAAGATCGTAAATAGTCCGCTGCCATGAGAACGATCATAAATACCGTCACTGGAAATAGGGCGGGTGTATAGCTAATTATCCAGATACATACCGATAAAACTAACGAATGTTTCCTTTGCTATACATTCGGAGCAACGGAAATTCTAATAGCATTAATCGGAAGATGGAAGACGGGGCAGACTGCTGGAGGAAGAAATGTGGGAGTTACGGTTTCGCCTTGCCAATTTTTGCCACATAAAATATCAGAAATCTGGAGTGGCGGCTTCTGACTTTAATTATTGCCCAGTTTACTTGAGGGTGTTGTTCCCTTTTAAGTTCGTTACGTGGTGATATTTTATCGTCTCGGAAATTGGGTCAAAAATTGGAACGGCTAATTGCGGATGGAAGAATGAATGGAACGACTATTATTATTAATGTTTACGATTCTGCAGAACGTTCCTTACATACGAAATTGATTTTGGAGTAAGACTTAGAAACTAATTTTAACATGAAAAAGTAATTACGAGGGTAGTCTGAAAAGTTTCCAGCTTAACACAGAAACAAGTATTTTCATCGATTCATTTTTATTTTTCACATAGTGTTTTTGTAAGTTTATACACATTTCTTAGTGAAGCTTCCATTTCTTTAACTGGTCCAAGTAGTACTTGGTATCTTGTTCTGCAAAATAGGCTCTTGCGAATGTCACAGCCTATTCATTCTATGAAAGTCTCTGCCCTTCGAGAGCAACTTTGATTCTAGAAAACAGAAAAAGGTCGCTGGTGGCCAGAATACGGCGATCAATCGATTCTAACACCGTTTCGCGACTTTTACCATAGAGACCAGTTTGTAGTAGCAGCTCAAACATGATGAGATAATTGTAAACAATCGCAATTTGAAACTTATAAAGACTCCTAAAGGCGCCTAAATTCATTACAACATTGGTTGTTTTCAATTATACGCAATTCTTTGCGAAAGTAGTTTTAAATTCTATTCATTCTCTTGGCTAAACAACGAAAGAAAGCAGACTTTAATTTGCGTTTTTTATTTGTGATTTTATGCATACAAGAGAGTGCTGAATCTGCTCAAAGCAACGTCTGTATAATTAGAAAAGAAAAACCAATCACATTGATGTAAAGAGTTATTCAGATAAACAAAATCATCACGAAGGTAATTTTGATGACGCCTGTGATTGATTAACTTAATCACTTAAGTTTCATATATTACCCCATTCCACATTTTTGTGTTCTCTATACGTATTTTAGGCAACTAAGTTGTCATCATCACCAGATAATTAAACAGTGTCGCACCTGGAAACTACGGTAAAAACACGCACGAAACAAATTCCATACATGATTTATACCATCGAAAGCCAAAACGCACACTGTGTATTCGTTTCACATATTTTATAAAGAAATTGTAGTCTAGTTTTAAACTAATAAAAGTACCTGCATGCGTTTACAACACCCTTCCTTGTTTATCGTATAAGAGGTCAAAGGGAAATGAGTTATGGGTAGGACCCATGTCAGTGTTCAACACATGGCCCTTATTCTTCAAAATGTACATGCTTTTATACGTATCTAATTCGCGATAATTACACACATTCTTTATCAAATGCAAACAATCAGCGGTTACACTATGATAACTTTCCAACATATGTTTTGCTCAACCGGATTTTTCTGGCCGATTGAATCTTATGAGCGCAATATGTTCTTTATACCGGCTCTCTATCGATCGTTTTGTTTAGCCACTATATTGTTTACTGCAATCTAGACATTTAATTCCATAAATTCCCGATTTTTTGTTGTCCGCGACTTTGTCTTTTGCGTTTCCTAAGAGAGATTTGATGGAGTCTCTTGTATTGGGGAATTTCTTTCATTATTTCAATGTTTCATGATTTTTTTAAAATAATTACTAGTATTTGTTAAAATAAATTGTAATAAAGTGTATTACAATTAATTTTATTATCTAATAATATTTATATATATATATATATATATATATATATATATATGTATATATACGAGGGAGCGTTTTTATATTAGCGGAATGAGCGGGTTGTAGAGGGGTGAGTAGACGCATTGGGGGCGTGGCCTGTGCAGCGACTCATGATTAGTATAAATACGAAGTTTCATTGTTATTAGACAGTTAGTCTTTGAGCTATCGTCATCCAAGTAACATAATCAGGAGTGAAAAGTGAAATATGGAAAAAATCGAATATCTTGCCGTTATAAAGTTCCTTACCAGGCAAGGAAAATCAGTTGCGACCATAATGAATGAGATGTCATTGGTTTACGGCGACTCTTGTCCAGGAAAAACCATGGTGTACAAGTGGCATAGTTTATTTAAACAAGGAAGGGAATCCCTTGAAGACGACCCGAGGCCGGGCAGGAGCATTGAGGCGACCACGCCAGCACTTATCCAAAAAGTTGAACAAAGAAGAAACAACTCGCAGAAATGGTTGGAGTATCCGATACAACAATTTTTAAAATCCTACACGATCATCTCGGCATGTCTAAGGTCAGCGCAAGATGGGTGCCGAGAATGCTCACGCCGCCGCAAAAACAACAGCGCGTAGAGTGTTCGCGTGCATTTTTGGACCTCTGTAATGAAGACAAGGATGGTGTATTGAGTGGAATTGTTACTGGAGACGAAACTTGGGTTCATCATTATGAACCTGAGTCCAAACAAGACTCCATGTAGTGGCATAAAAAGGGCACAGCACCTCCCAAGAAATTTAAAGTGTCACAATCAGCTGGGAAACTCATGGCAACTGTATTTTGGGACTCGGAAGGAATATTGTTGATTGATTATAAAGATAAAGGTGTTTTTATAACCGGAGAATATTACGCTTCAATATTAGAGCGACTAAAAGAAGCCATTAAAGAGAAAAGACGGGGAAAATTGACAAAAGGTGTTCTGCTTTTGCATAACAACGCGCCCGTCCACAAGAGCCGCGTTGCGTTAGCTGCCCTGCATAAGGTGGGCTTCAAAATTGTGAATCACACACCCTACAGCCCAGACATGGCCCCGAGTAATTATTACCTGTTTCCGAAAATGAAAAAAGAGCTGCGGGGTAAAAAATTTACTGCCGATGATGAAGGCAAAGAGGCAGTTTCGGCGTATTTTGCAGATAAAGAGAAATCATTTTTTATGAGGGTATAAATAAATTAATTGAAAGATGTGAAAAATGTATCCGTCTTGCAGGTGAATGTATTGAAAAAGAAAAACAATTTGGTTTTTTTATTTCCACCCCTTGTCCCCCATTCCGCGAATATAAAAACGCTCCCTCGTAGGTATATATAAAGTTTTGTTCCGTATATGTATAAGTACGTATCGCCACAACGGAACATCAATTGTAGTTCTGTTATATATAGTATACCTTTCAAGACTTTCATAACTCGTTCGTTCTACCTTAAAAAAACTATTTCAATATAACGTAAATATAACATAAAAGCAAATACACATGTTATGAAAGGAAAACATAGTGATTTTGCCTTTTCGTCTACAATATCTTGGAGTATATTACAAACGAATCAATGTCCAATGCAAAAGTAAGTATTGGCTTTTCTCTTCCATGTTGTATTCCTGGAACTTTAATATTCAAGAAATAAGAGCTTTTACTTTACATAAATTGCATGTTGACTTCCTATATATACAGTGGCCCCTTTGAGCAAAATGCGAGCATTTCTTGAAGAATTTCTATTGTCGAAACAGAGAATTTTCCTGCTATCTTAACATTTCGCAGATATTAATAATTTTCAATAAATAGTCTAAAGACTGTGCTTCGGTAAACTGATTAAAAAAAATGTGCTTTTTATTGAGTGTAAGTATGCACCTTAAAATTGTATTGGGCTCTTTATGTGAATTGAGTACACTTCATGTTCCATATTTTATTATGTAACGTATATTTCGATGGTTTTATAATTTAAAGGATTAACTTGGTCAAGAGACCTTTACTTGTTTGTATTTGACTGGCTTCCCGAATAAGCCGATTTAACGCACAAGTTAAATTGTCCTAACTACAATGTTAGACAAATGTAATTTAACATTTCAAACACTTATGTAGATCTAATCTTCTCAATTATTTACTTATTATCTTTATTTAAATCTTGCCCTGTCCGAGTATCACCTTTTCGCATCAATGGGTTACGCGCTTGTAGTGCAGCACTTCGCCAATTTCGAAGAAGTTAGAAAATGGCTTGATGAATGGTTTTGCTCAAAGGACAAACAGTTTTTTTGGAATGGCATCCATAAATTGCCTGAAAGAGGGGCAGGATGTCTAGAATTAAATGGCCGGCACTTCGAATAAATACATTTTCCATTTTATTGAAAATTATGTAGATTTTTTTACGGAAAAACCAGTAATTATTTTCCGGTATACCTGATACATAATTACTTTCATTCTATCAGGAAAATTAATGAAAGCTCGTAAATTAAATTAATGAGAAAATGAGATTTATGGTGAAATTAAGAAATCGAATCTAGCTAGTTCAATGGTAGAGCAACCGCCTGGAAAGCGAACAACTGGGGTTTGAACGGCAAAATTTTTCATTAATTTGTGCCATATTTATAATGAGATTATAAAACAAGTTTTCAGTTCCATTACGAATTTTTTTTGCAAAATTGTTATTATTGGGTTCATTAGTCTGAATTGAAAGTATGTATATACATGTGTGGAATAGTGGTATAAACAACTCGCTAATTTCTGACTCACCCTCGTATATTAATAAATTACATTTTTTTTTGAAAAAATCTATGTAGTGTCAGCATATTGAATAAATATTTCACAAATACAGTCAAAATAATATCTCGAATACCACAAAGTCTAGATTATATTAGGCACGTACACAAGATTTAGTTTACTTTAAGGACCTACATTTATTACAGTAGATACAAGTTTGGCCAATTAGATTCTAATTTTAGATAGGGAATTTCAATCTTGGCCTTTAAAGATGCTATTATTCCATTGTTTTAGCTATTCATCAGAAGTCAAATCACCTAGCTTGTATCTTAAAAATTAGAGATTGTACGCGAAAAGGGCAGGTGTTTTAGGAATCAGCAAATCAAAGATATCCAAAATCAATACTTATTTTTTCGACACGGATTTTGTTTTATTAGTCTGCGTTATTAATTGGAGAAAAAATGATCTAGGATTCACTCTGTTTTATTTAATTTGTTAAATAGAACAGTTTCATGTATTAAACTTATTAAATATCCTTTGTTTGAGTTACAAGAAGTAAACAAGATATCAAGAATAAAGAAAACTTCATTGGAATCGTTATACGAATTCCAAAAAGGAGCCTCGGAAATAAACATTTCAGGTTCTAAAAGGAGGAAAAAGTTTATGATCATATTTTACATCTCAAAGTAAAAGAAAATAAACAACTATAAACGGAGACATTAAAGGAAAGCCAATTAGAAAATTCATAAGGAAATTGTTTACCTCCTTTATTTTGGAAACAAATATCAAGAAAGTAAAAGTAATTGAGGCGTAAAAATACAGTAGAAATATACCTCTTCAATAATAGGAATTATTTATTTAAAATTATATGCAAAATTTCTACATTAAGTTGAGAATTTTAAATTAATTTAAATTTTACATCGAATGTATCGGCCCCTAAATAAACGTAATTTAATAACATCGGTTTATAACAACGATTGCAATGAAAAAATATATATTTTAGAAGAAAATGTTTAATTTTTTAAGTGAGGAAGATCAAATTTTCATTTTGTGAACAATCAAATTTGAAAATCCTTTTCGTAAGCTCTAGAAAATTTTATCGCTTCTGCATATAAAAGGTGTTCCAACAAGACATTTCATTTTCAATAATCCGTCATTTTGAGAGTTGTCATGACTCATCCTGTAACTACTTGACAGATGACAGGTAAAAACTACGCCATTATTAAAAACAGAACGATATACGTTTCAACAACGTACTGAAATTATTAACACTCACTGCAAAAATAGTGAAAATTTCGCGGTCACAGTTCACAAAACTAAAGCATCTTTGGGTAGACGTGTAGCACCTTTACGGTCAGCAATTGTGTAACTGGTTGAAAAATTTGAGCTGTTGGGATAATTAATGATGTGAAAAATCGAACTCGTGCACGTCGCTCAAGAACAACTGAGAATATTGCTGTTGTAGTCCATAGTGTTGAGAAAAACCCAGGTTTGTCCGTTTCTCGTCGATCTTTGCAATTCGGTATTCCATAAACCACATTACACCGTATTCTGCATAAAGACTTAGGTCTTAGGGCTTTTAAAGTTCAGTGAACACATAAACTCACGCCTACCAAGCATCAACGACGTGGTGTCTTGGCTGATTGGGTCCCTGTAATGCATCAAACTCATCCGGTATTTCTTCGAAAAATCATCTTGAGTGGTGAGGCCCATATACACCTGGGAGACTACGTTAACAAGCAGAGTTGTCGCACTTGGGGCTCGGAAAACCCAAGAATTATTATTGAAAACCTCTCCATCCTTACCGTGTGACTGCTTGGTGCGGTTTTTGGTCCAGCGGAGTTATTGGACATTAGTTTTTCGAAAATGTGCCGGTAGAAACTGTTACGGTGGATGAATTGCCCTATCGAACGATGGTTAATGATTTTGTATGGCTGAAATTAGAAGATATTGATGTAGAGGACGTTTATTTTCAATAAGGCGGCGCTACGTGCTACACAAGTAACGATACCATCGCTCTTTTACGTGAAAAGTTTCCTGGCCGTGCGATTTCTCGAAGAGGCAATCACAATTGTCCACCGAGATCTTGTGATTTAACACTTTTGGACTTTTTTCTTTGAGGCTATGTGAAAGATAATATATATGCCAATAGTCTACAATCAAAACAAGACCTCAAAAATGGAATTCGTGATGTTATCGAGGACATACAGCTGCAAATGTGCGAATTGGTGATGAAAAATTTCACGAAAGAAATATGGTCCTACAAGCGTAGCCGTGGCGGCCATTTGGCTGATTTTGTTTTCCATTATTAATGGTATACTCTCCTCTTTACAATTAAATAAACATCCGATGATTTTGCTTAAAAACACTCGTATTTTTTACATATCAAAATGAAACCTCTTATTGGAAGACCCGTTAGATATACTTGAATGTGTATATCCCTGGACAGGACTTCTTATGTACTGCGAACGCGATGAGCGGAAGTGCATCAAGTGGAAACATCACTTGCATGAGGTTGTGGACTATGGACTATGTGGATTTTTAAAAGACGGTGTATTTTAAAAGTTGGATGAAGGATGGCTGCCGTAGTTATTAGGCATTGGTAAATGAGAGGCCACAGGGTACGCCAAAATTAATAAATAATTGAAAGCACAACAAGTAAAGGGGTTATAGCGACATTAAAAACAATATCCTTAAACGATTAGTTGCATAAAGTATTTTAAAATGATATGTCACACAACTTGCTTTATGTAATTATTGCAACAATAATAGCAAATAATGGATAAAAGCAGAAAAGGCGAATCTTTATCAATAGTTGTCTGGCAGGTATATATGCGAGAAGCGATAAATATTATTGCCTTTCTAAGTATGAAAGTTTGAAACGTAAGAGTAATTAAAAATTAACTAAAATTAAATTAAATTATGAAAACAGTATAAAGAATGTTCTATAAAGCGAACTTTGCACAAGTAGGTTTTGTGGTAAGATTTTCTTCGCAAAAAAGGTTTTACAATCAACATATTTTAACTCGTAAAAATGTTTTCCTTGGAAATATTTATGACATTTAAAATTTGTCTTTTTTAAAAAGTTTTTAAAATCGATCTGCACGTAAAAAAGAAAAGAGACTTAAAAAAATTAGATACAAACATTCGAAACGGCAGTACTTTAGAAATTAAACGATATTATTTAAAAAATTAATACAACTTTAGTTTAAAGCTCTTAAAACATTAATCTAATCGTACAAATCTCTTAAATACCAAAACTGCAGCGTCCCTGCTAACAATTTCAATTGAACGCGAGTCGTGATAGATCGCCAAAAAAATCAGGTTCTAAATTGAAATTACTTGATACCACCGTTCCTTGCAAAGATTAAAGTCGGATTTCAAATATTGATTGCCTAATTTAAGAAATTTATTTGTGCACTCTGGTAATTGGCAGAACTGAACTTATAGGTGGTTGTTCGTTTGTCGCGGGATTTAGAAAGAATTGGTGCAGCTTGTAATTATTAGTGTATAAAGTGCTATAAAAGTCATGGTTTATATTTACCACGTGTTTTCCCATTGCATTTCCGATTAGCGTACGTATATCGAGAAATTTTTATTTATTTGGAAAAATTTTAAATGTAATAATTTTTCCATTTTCGAAGCAATAAATTACTTAACCCTTTGCCTGTCCCCATACAAAAAGAAACTTTTATGCCGTACGTCCAAAATTTTAATTTTGTTTAGAACGATTTTTGTGCACTACGTATTGTTTCTTGTATTATAATATGTAATTTTAGTAACGCGTATATAGTTTTTCTTTAAAAAAAAGTGTGAATCATATATGGTGCACAGACATTTTTTTATCATTATTTTTAATCAGACGTTTTGCGAATCACATGATTCACACAATTTTTTTAACAATTTTCTTGTTTTACAGCTACTGCTAAATAATGGATCCAAAAGTCTTTTATGTCCAAAAAAGTATAAGAAGCGATGATTTCGGTAGTGATGAAGAGGACTTTTTTCAAGGCAGCGGTGATGATTATGTTCCTTCTGTTTCATAATTTTCAACATCTGATGATAGTGAAGAAGTATGTGAAGAAAATTGTACATTTGAAGACGAAGACTTGGATCAAATTCCATATAGATCGGCTCCATCCAGAATGCCTGAGTTGCAGCAATGGAACTCCACTTTTGAAGCCAGGGAAAGATTAGATAATAATAAATTTTATTTTCAAAACAATGTGCGCACAGGACATGTCATTACACATAAGAAAATAGCAATTAATACATACCACGCACACTTATGCTAGAAACACGTCTCATCAAGAAAAAAAGATACTATAAATTCGGACATATAAAGTCATTTAAACAATAACAATTTATCGTAAGCAAGTACCGCTTAAGGTTGCTTTTATAATTAGAGAAGTTTGTAATATTTCTAATGCAAAGTGGTAATTTATTGTATAATTTACATCCCATAAAATATGTTCCTTTTTGGAATATAGATTTTGAGTGTGAAGCCGGTAATAAATAATTATGAGTTCGTGTATCGTATTTATGATTTACATTGCCACTCGAAAAAGCATTTCTGTTCCTATAAACGAAACATAGGAGATCTAATACCGTGAATATATTTTATAATGCAACATGCACATTCTCGTATATACACTAGTTGCTAGAGTAACGTAATAATGAAATGACAGCAATGTATTTTAGCGTGTATTTTATTTTGCAACATAGGATGTGAAAATAAGTTACTTTATTTTTGAGGTATGTATAGTGTAGAAGAAAAACTGTTATTAGTGAACTGGTATAACTCGAATATGAGTTTGAGGAGAGTAGCAGATTTGTTTCAAATTACATATCCTGACCGTCCAAGATCGAGTCCAACTACAATAAGTAGGTTAGTACAGAAGTATAAAAATAATGGATGCATCGTTCCTAATTATAAAAAAAAGAATAGGCCAAGATATGTTATTACTGACGCCAAAAGAGATGAAATTCTACAAACAATCGAAAATAATAATATGCTCTCCACAAGAGCTTTAGCACAAACTACAAATGTAAGCACATCTTCCTTGCATAAACTACTAAAACGAGAACATTTTAAGTCGTATCATTTTCAAAACCATCAGGAACTAATTGCGAATGATGCAGAAAGAAGAAGTAACTTTTGTGAAATCATGTTGGATAAGCTTCATAATGATGATACTTTACTACGCAGAATTTGCTTTACAGATGAAGCAACATTTTATGTAAATGGTGAAGTAAATTCACAGAACTTCTGCTACTGGAGTAGACAAAATTTGCATCGATATCATATCACAAGGACTCAGCGGCCACAGAAAGTCAATGTTTGGACTGGGTTGATTGGACACCATATTGTAGGACCGTTTTTTATTGAGAGTACTCTTACAGGAGAAAAATATTTAGAATTGCTTGAGTACAGAGTTATGCCAGCCCTCCACGCTTTAAATATTGATGGTGAGATTTGGTACCAGCATGATGGCGCGCCGGCACATAATTCTCATATGGTTAGAATATTTTTCAACCAAAGATTTCCAAACCGTTGGATAGGCCGTGGAGGAGAAGTAGAATGGTCCGCAAGGTCACCAGACCTGTCTCCAAACGATTTCTTTCTTTGGTCATGTATCAGAAATAAAGTTTTTCATGGAGAACCTCTAAACAATATTGACCAATTAAAAAATAGAATACGAGTTGCTGCAAGAGAAATAACTCCAGAGCAGATACAAAATACAATAAATGAATTCTACAATCGCTTAGGATATTGTTTGCCCGTCAATGGTGACATTTTTGAAAATTTGTTAAATTAGTTTTTAAATTTTGTTCAACTACTGTATTTCACATCCTATGCTGTAAAATAAAATACACGCTAAAATACATTGCTGTCATTTCATTATTACGTTACTCTAGCAACTAGTGTATGTACGTATGTGCATGTTGCATTATAAAATATATTCACGGTATATAAATATCATAAATAGTTAATATCGAATTACTTCGAAAATGTTCTCTGCAAGAATCCCTATAGCCCAACCCAAAGATAATTCTTAGGGCCCGTTTTTTGCATAAGGAACACCCTGCCCACCTCCGGCGACACATCCCAGTGTATCACACCATATCTCATGCAAGAAGCAAAATTAGCATGATAGAAAATAAGCAGATGGACACGTTACGGTTGATAATTGTGAACCCATGCCAATTAACATATTTCAACAGTTCTTTGATGAAGAGATAATAGAATTGATGGTGATAGAAACAAATAAGTATGCAAGGCAATTTATGGAAAATAATCAGCTGTGTCGTTATTTCCATATGTCAGATGTAACAACGACTGAAATGAAGACTTTTTTGGGCGTTATAATTATTTCAGGTCTCATAAAATATGCCAACATGAAAGACTATTGGAAGAAAGATGAAATTTGTTATTATACTTTGTTTCATAAAATTAATATGAGCTACAACCGTTTTGCCTTAATTTTACGAAACTGGAATGTAAGTGATAATAACATTGCTCCGCCTGGAGACTGATTATATAAGATTTCAAACTTCACAAAAATGTTGATTTCGAAGTACTAGAAAGTATATACTCCAGGCGAAGAAATTTCTGTAGATGAAACAATGATTTCGCACAAGGGAAGGCTCATATTCAGATAATATAATCCTGGAAAAGCTCATAAATATGGCATGAAGATATTTAACTCTGTGAGATGAACGTTTATGTTTGGAATTTTTCGATATATTGTGGTAAAGGATCATCTGAAAAATTGCAGAGCTAGATTAATCTGGAAGCATTGTTGCTACACTAGCCGAGGGTTTATTGAATGAGGGAAGACTTTTAGTTGCTGATAATTGGTATGCCAGTACAATGTTTTTAAAGCGAAAAAGAACAGATTACTGTGGAACATTACGATCGAATAGAGTCGAGCTGTCAAATTTGAAATCTGTTAAATTGAAGAAAGGACAGCTTTTTGAAAAGTAAACCTTTGTGATATTCGAGTGATGAAATTTCAAGACAAGAGGGAAACACATATGATCTCAACTTTCCATGGTTCCGATATGAAAGACACTGGAAAAAAATTCACAAGGGGAGAAGTTGGTAAAGTCTGCTGTAATACTAGATTATAATCGTGTGAAAGGTGGTGTGGATCTTTCGGATCAGATGATATCCTACTACAGTCCTGCTAGAAAAAGTGTTAAGTGGTATCGCAAGGCGTTTTTCGAATGCGTAAGCATGTCGATTTTAAGTACCTGGTTGTTGCACCATAACTTTTATGCAACCAAAAAATTAAATATACAAGAGATTTCAAAGTCCATTGCAATGGCATTAATTGATGTCGCAAAACCCTGAAGATACTGGAGGAACTGCACCAAAGGTAGTGGACGTGCCGACAACTATTCCTCGGAAGGTACACACATTTCTTTGTCATGTCGATGGTTTTGAATCGAGTAGAGTAAAATGAGTCGATTATGTTGACCATAAAATGGCCGAAATGCTCTATGAACTTCGCGAATATTTTTTTCAAAGTAAATTTCCACAATTTGGAAGCGTCGTTCTTTCGTTAAACGATTCATGATGACTTGCCAAACCTTACTGAACAGAAATGTCGACACAGTTTGACATTATCAGCTGTCAAACCACAGTTATCGATATCGATAGTTCTCATGCAGCTAAAACAAGACCCATTAGTAGAACCCCAGAACTTTTAAAGCAACCTACGTATTTTATTTTTAGTTTGGATTCTTATGTCAATTATTTTTTTTGTACATATAGGAGGGAGCCTTTTTATATTCGCGGAATGGGGGACAAGGGGTGGAAATAAAAAAACCAAATTATTTTTCTTCTTCAATATATTCACCTGCAAGACGGATACATTTTTCACATCTTTCAATTAATTTATTTATACCCTCATAAAAAAATGATTGCTCTTTATCTGCAAAATACGCCGAAACTGCCTCCTTGACTTCATCATCGGCAGTAAATTTTTTACCCCGCAGCTCTTTTTTCATTTTCGGAAACAGGTAATAATCACTCGGGGCCAGGTCTGGGCTGTAGGGCGGGTGATTCACAATTTCGAAGCCTACCTTATGCTAACGCAACGCGGCTCTTGTGGACGGGCGCGTTGTCGTGCAAAAGCAGAACAGCTTTTGTCAATTTTCCCCGTCTTTTCTCTTTAATGGCTTCTTTTAGTCGCTCTAATATTGAAGCGTAATATTCTCCGGTTATAGAAACACCTTTATCTGTATAATCAATCAACAATATTCCTTCCGAGTCCCAAAATACCGTTGCCATGAGTTTCCCAGCTGATTGTGACACTTTAAATTTCTTGGGAGGTGCTGTGCCCTTTTTATGCCACTGCATGGAGTCTTGTTTGGACTCAGGTTCATAATGATGAACCCAAGTTTCGTCTCCAGTAACAATTCCACTCAATACACCATCCTTGTCTTCATTACAGAGGTCCAAAAATGCACGCGAACACTCTACGCGCTGTTGTTTTTGCGGCGGCGTGAGCATTCTCGGCACCCATCTTGCGCTGACCTTGGACATGCCGAGGTGATCGTGTAGGATTTTAAAAATTGTTGTATCGGATACTCCAACCATTTCTGCGAGTTGTTTCTTCTTTAGTCGAGCATCTTCGAGTACAATTTGTTCAACTTTTTGGATAAGTGCTGGCGTGGTCACCTCAATGCTCCTGCCCGGCCTCGGGTCGTCTTCAAGGGATTCCCTTCCTTGTTTAAATAAACTATGCCACTTGTACACCATGGCTTTTCCTGGACAAGAGTCGCCGTAAACCAATGACATCTCATTCATTATGGTCGCGACTGATTTTCCTTGCCTGGTAAGGAACTTTATAACGGCACGATATTCGATTTTTTCCATATTTCACTTTTCACTCCTGATTATGTTACTTGGTTGACGATAGCTCAAAGACTAATTGTCTAATAACAATGAAACTTCGTATTTATACTAATCATGAGTCGCTGCACAGGCCACGCCCCCAGTGCGCCTACTCACCCCTCTACAACCCGCTCATTCCGCGAATATAAAAACGCTCCCTCGTAAATACTATATGTATTCTAGTATCCTATTATAGAAATTTCTTCTGTTGGCCAATAAAATCATATTATTACTTTATGAAATATAGCAAAAGTTCCAAAATAAGTACATATGAACGTTGCCCGATGTACAGTGAATTAGATTTGCGTGTGAATTATTAAACATTGCATTTTTCAATTCTCAAAGTAATCTTCTTCTTTCTGTTGAATTTGATGGAGCCTGTGGTTCATTCACTTAATCACTAAGGTTGATATATAACCTCTTTCCACATTAACTTTTGCAATTCTGTATACGCATTTCGACAACTAAGTTGTCATCATCAGGAGACAATTGCAAGGTGTCGCACCTGGTAAAACACGGCGAAAAACACCTGTACGAAAACAAACTCCGTACGCGATCTACACCGCTAAGAACCAAGATGTGCACTGCGCGTCCATCTTGGTTCGCGTATACAGAATTACAAAAGTTAATGTGGAAAGGGGTTATATATCAACCTTAGTGATTAAATATTATTTCTGTAAGATCAAAAGTGCAGAGTTCTGTGTTGATGAAGATTGAAATGATTGCTCATGGATTTTGGATAGTAACTTTATTTAATTCTTCTTACACTTAAGATTGCTTGCTAAACCTTTGATTGCTTAGGAAATTGCTTTTGTTGAATTTCTTTTAGCGACGAAGACAACAAAAATATTAAATTAATCATTTACATCAATTAATATCGAGTACATTTAAATTCAAATATATCATAGTTCAAATTGAATTTTCGAAAATACCAGACAATCCTCTCCGCCTGAATTACAACGCAGAAAACAAGGCACATGAATGTATATACATGAATATCAAGTTTATTCCATACAAGCTTCAAATATCAATAAACTCGCAAGCCCGCTAGGTTCATCCTAGAGACATATTGATATTCTCCTACGCTGTCAAAGAGGATATATGAGATCATTTTCAGCGTAGATACAGACATAGGGTACGTATACACATTCGTATGTACAACATACTACATATATGTACTTTTCATTCTGAATTTCTTTGCTTACACTTTTGCCTATATCGACTAACTTATTGACACGCATCTAGTCATACCGATGAATCTAAAGCTGTAAACTTGATAGACACGATGGTTGTATCGTAAACTAGTTTACGATTTGTGCTATATAGCTTCGTGCATATTTCAATCTACACTGTCCTTCGCCATCTAGAAACTTTCGCAAAATATTTTAATACTGCGGCTCTATTGATTGGAAATAATGTCATGAGTTTTAGTGTCATGATACAATGTCGTTATAATGTAATTTATTACAAACTTTCATGGAGCGAGAAATAACTGCTTTTGGAAAAATAGTTGCAAAAATGTTTTTATAGCCAGAATAAATGAACACTAAAATGTAATCGAGTTATAAATTTTATATCGGTTTCGATAATTATTTTGCAAAGTTCAGAGCGTTTCGAAGACATTAGAATGAAATTAGAGAAATAAATTTAAGAATCTCTACACTAGAGCTTAGTGTAGATCGTCGCACCACAAGGCCGTACTGCTTACCTTAATAAAGTAATATAAAAAGAAATTACGATGCTTCCTCTTAGGGAGAAAGTAGCCAGTTAATTTGGAGTCTAGGGGGAGTTCCTGTATGAAAATTCTTAAGAGGCGCCACAGTATTCAATCCCTAGTAGTATCTCTGCTAATGTTGAAGCACTTGGATCCTCCAATAAAGAGGTTGGGCAATACAAAAAAGTAAAATATTGGGTTGGCAACTAAGTACTTTCGGTTTCTACTGATAGAGAGCGTTGCTTTATTTTTTGTATAACGTATGTTAGTGCTGTACTTTACCGTTTGTCGCGTGATACTAGTCACATTGACGTAATTTCAGAAGCAATTAGTGCGTGATTTTTATTAAAGCTATTAGTTGTGGGTTAATTTTAAATGGAGTGCAGAAACGAACATTTTCGACATATTTTACTATTTTATTTTCGTAAAGGAAAGAAAGCTGCTGCGGCTCACAAAAAGATTTGTGAAGTTTATGGTGCTAATTGCTTAATAGAGCGCACGTGTCAGAATTGGTATAAAAAATTCCGTTCTGGAGATTTTTCCCTCAGAGATGAGCAACGTTCTGGTCGGCCTACTGTAGTTGATGATGACCAAATCAAAGTCATAATTGAAGAGGATCGTCATATAACTGTTCGAGAGGTTGCGGAGAGGCTACATGTATCGCACACAACAATTGAAAAACATTTAAAATGTCTTGGGCTAGTTAAGAAGCTTGATATTTGGGTACCTCACGAATTGAAAGAAATTCATTTAACACAAAGAATCAACTTTTGCGATATGCACCTTAGACGAAATGAAACCGACCCTTTCTTAAAAAGAATCATCACTGGTGATGAAAAATGGGTCCTGTACAGTAACATAGTTCGAAAACGATCATGGAGCAAACACGATAAACCAGCTCAAACCACATCGAAAGCTGAATTGCATCCAAAAAAGATCATGCTGTCAGTTTGGTGGGATTACAAAAGTGTTGTATTTTTTGAGCTGCTTCCAAGGAACCAAGCGATCAATTCTAATGTTTACTGCCAACAATTAATAAAACTGGATGAAGCAATCAAAGAAAAACGGCCAGAATTGTCAAATCGGAAAGGTGTAGTTTTCCACCAAGATAATACAAGGCCTCACACATTTTTGGCAACTCGTGGGAAACTATTGGAGCTTGGCTGGGAAGTGATGCCACATCCCCCATAGAGCCCCGATCTAGCACCATCTGATTACCATTTATTTCGAAGTTTGCAGAATTTTTTGAATGGTAAAACTTTCACAAATGACGATGACCTTCACTCGCACCTGGTTCAGTTTTTTGCTGATAAGGACCAGAAATTTTATGAGCGCGGAATCATGCAGCTGAAAGGAAGATGGCAAGAGGTTATTGAGCAAAATGGAAAATATATAATTGATTAAAAACTATTCTTTGTTTAAAGAAAGTGTTTTATTTTATACTACAAAACCGAAAGTACTTAGTTGCCAACCCAATAAACTGTTTAAAGTAAAATGGGAAGAATCCTCGTAATCACTTATTAATCGTCAACTCATTTATTAACAAAAATGCCGAACAAATACTCTCAACCACTACAGGACTTAATGACCGACTCTGGTATACGAGATCTTAGAGATACTAATAAAATTGCTCATAGCCATTTGAAATTTTCGACTGTTGTCTTACCTTTCGGCCATATATCACTGATGTGTGCTCAGAAGTCTGCAAATCGCTGGGGTTTATATTCCTCACCTCCAAATATTTCTGTGACCCTGCTGTATCAAAATGTAATGAGTAAGGTGTAAGGAGTATACATCATTGGTCTGGTCTCGGATATATGCTTGTGAGTGCTTGAAGTTGGAGCGCATCCATCGAAGGTTTTTAAAATTCCCTACCTTCAAGATTACTGGTGCTTACCCTCTTTACCTCTTTGCATGACAAGAGGGCTGATCTTTGTGTTGGGATGTTGCATGGCATCCTTGGTAACAGTGTTGACTGTCCTTCGTTACTGCATCGTTTGTGTTTTTTAGTGCCCCGTTTGAACTCTAGGTGCAATGTGTCCATTGTAACGCCAAGGGCGCGGACTAATATTCTCAGGAGAACACCGGTCTACATTTTGAGTAAAAGTGCCAATAAATCTGCTGACTTGTTTGCTTAGCTTGTATTTTTAGTACTTTTTGTTTCTGTTTGCTTTTCTGATTAACTTTAGTTTTAATTAGCTTTAATTTTCTTTTATTATATCTGCCACACATATCTTGTTATTTATAAATGTTCTTTGTAGCACCGCCATTATATTTTTTGTGTATTTTTTGGCACCAATCGACGTGAGTCCTTTTTTAGCGGTTGTCAACACGGTTGTAACTTCTAAACGGCTAAATGTGCATGCAGGATCTTATGCACGCTGGTGTTACTAATGCATTATCAATTCAGACACTGCATTAATGTTTTTCTAAACTCAGTTAGCTATTTTGTATTTGCCTGTTATTGGGCTATACGTCTGTTGGAACTAAAGATCGTTATTATTAAAAATGTACAGATAGCAGTTAACATTTAATATTCTCTACCTTGATGAACTTGACGATTCTGCATCGAGGTAATCCGAAGGGTGTTCCAGTCACCAATACCTTGAGACGATTACAATTGTTGGGAAGAATCTCGATACAGGCTAGCAGATATACACTGGGCAACGTAGTTCCTAATACAATATCTATAGTTCCTCAAACCAACACAGCTTTGTGAGATCTTCTTAGTTTTTTACAAAACCCACTCAATTGTTAAGGACAAAAAACACCAAGAGCTTCAACTGTTACATGGAACACTTAGTTATCGTTAAAGTGTTGTAAAGAAATTTTCCTTACGAGTGTAGCACAAGATGGCGTTGACAGGTCCCACACACGTGGTTTTCGACACGGATATTCCAGTAGTAACCTACTCCAACCTTGATGAAATCGTCGAAGGGAAAAACGTTTTCCCTGCACTTAACCTCAGCACCACCTCAAGTTGCGCCAAGAAGAAAGGCGGTTATTAACGCGTATTCGCACTAACAGAGCTCATTCGAAAGTGTCGAATGTTCCTTTAACTTATATATATATATATATATATATATATATATATATATATCGAATATAGAATATGTCTTCTTCCTTGTTTGACACTGGTAAAGTTTTGTATTTACCGAGAAACAGACAACCATGTATATAGATACATTTA
Source organism: Dermolepida albohirtum (assembly GCA_031893035.1). NCBI lineage: Eukaryota > Metazoa > Arthropoda > Insecta > Coleoptera > Scarabaeidae > Dermolepida > Dermolepida albohirtum. The sequence goes on from JAVIWB010002674.1 coordinate 226,786, forward strand.
TTAACATTTTGTATCACACCACCCCTAATGGTAAAGTATCTGATTTTAGTAAAGGTCTTTGCTCTGTATACATAACAAGTACAGAATGATCATAACATTTATTATAAACTTGAAATAATCCAGAACTCATTATAAATTCGTCCAATATTGATTTAAATATCATACTAGTGCTTGTGTCACAACAAGTATTACCTATTATATTATTAATTATCGTTTTCTATGCTTTCAAATACTAATTATACAGAAAATGTTGGTATTTTCATCTACATTTAAATACGAGGATAGCCGTTTATGTTTCGGGAATAGCAAATAAAAAAGAATTTTATTATCTAAAATAGTTTTATTGCTTTCCAAAATATTCTCCTTGAAAATCAATGCACTTTTGCATTCGTTTAAACCAATCCCAAAAGAATTGCTGCCACTGTGAAGGCGGTATCTCCAAAATATGAGTTATAAATGCATCAACTGTGTTTTTCGGCGTAGTAAACCGTTTACCAGGAAGTTTATTCTTCACGTGTGGGAACAAAAAGAAATCACAGTGTGCTAGATCAGGGTTGTACCGCGGATGGCTCATCAATTCAATGTTTTGCCCGGTCAAATATTCAATTATTTGAACCGACCTGTGAGAGCTTTCATTGTCATGGTGGAGAATTATCTGTCATTTCCGGTTTATTTTTCTTATTTCTTCAAAAACTTTTGGCAAACACATAGTCGTGTACCATTGGGTTTTTTCGAAAAAACAGGCGACCATTTGTTTTGATGTGCTTCAAGCGGGAACAACTTTTGTTGGTTTCAGCTCATGTTGGAATACCCACACAGTCAACTGCTGGGTTCATACGTATAGATCCAAGATTCACTACCTGTGACAACTTTATAAATGTTCTTTGAAGCACCGCCATTGTATTTTTTGTGCGTTTCTTGGCACCAATCGACGTGAGCCCTTTTTTAAGCGGTTGTCAAATTATACATAGCTTCTTAACGGATAAATGTTCATGTAGGATTTTATGCACGCTGGTGGTCTTGCATTATCAATTCAGACACTGCATTAATGTTTTCCGACACAATAACATTTTTGCGACTACCTTCACGAAAGTTTGAATTCACTATACCATCTATATACTGTAGTTTTCGATGGTGCTTCATCGCCATATAAAGAATTCAGCTCGTCGATGCATTCCTGTTGAGTTAATCCACGCCGAAAGTTGTGAAAAATATTTGCACGAAAATCTTCGCGAGTAAATTCAATTTTTGCTCTGATATAAAATTTTCAAGTTACTGTCAACAATAGAAATAGCGACCGGACTCATCAGATCGGAGACAACACTAACAGTGTCGCCAGATCCCGAAATATAAACGGCTACCCTCGAATAAGAATCATATTTATATTTAGTTCCCTTTTACTTTGTATATAAACCTAATTGAATTATTACGTTGTAACAATGTATGCGTATATATAGTCGATTATATATTACTTTTGAGATCATGTATCCCTATATTAGGTAACACCTATCTCTACGCATTTACTAGTACTTGAAGTTGAAGACCGACATATTGCCACTTGAAAATTCTGTTTTAAAAATAAAATTCCAAAAATATAATTATCTCATATCTCAATATAAAACGGTTTCAGGTGTAAACAAATTTGTTGAAGTATAAGTCTCCAAATTTTATTGAACGTCTAAAAAGACTGTCATGATCAAAAGTGCGAACAGTAAAAAGAAGTATTAGAAACAAAGATAAAACTAAAGTGATAATAATAAAAGTAATAATATGTACATACTTATGTGTTTCTAATGCGTCAAGCGCTGGGTCTTATATATCTTTTCAACATGATATTCGAATGTACTCTATTCAATATTATCACAAAGGAAATTTCATTTCATTTTGATCTTACTGTAAACCAGTGAAAGGTTATTATGCGATCCAGATATCACTATAGCAACGGCCCGTTTGCACTGATGGGGACAAATTTATAGAAAGTAGTTCAAAGCGGAAAATTAATTCTTCGCGTTCGTAATTTTTGGGCCTCTTTTAAATCTCTGTCTTGTGAGGTATGCGAATATTGAAACAAATATCCAGGGCAAGAAAGAAGAATAAAATAAATTGTACTCAAATATGAACGTAATAACATATCGTGGTTAAAATAACGCAGTACTTTTTTTATAAAGTACTTGTATTATTATTTATGGTACTATAAATAAGTAACAATGTTATCCGGAAGTAATACATACGTATAAAATGTTATGGCCAATAGACACCTAATTTAATGCTTGGCAGAGGCTATAATAGAATTTATATTCAGACATTCGCAATTTAACTATTAAATTTTAGGTCAAACCTTCACTGTTCATGTTATGCTTTAGGGAATGGTGACTGAGATAAACAAGCTGGCAGGCTTCCAATCTAACTGATTGAAATTGTTTAAGTATTATTTGTGTTGGATACAATTTTTAGTTTACCTCGTCGCAAATTTTTAGCCTGATGATGTTATTTATCACAGGGCTACGATAAGAACGTGACCATAGTTTAAGAAATATATATTACATCGTATGCGCAATAGATGTAGTCATCCGGTGTGTCTATCATTTCCCGTTTAGAGGTGGATTTATAACATGACAGCGGCGTACATGGTAGCAGTTGGATGTAGTATTTTATTGTTATAACCAGGGATCGGAAGTCAGGGGTACATGGTGTCAGTGCCAAGGACGGAGCGAGGATCACGAATTTCGATTTGACATTTTTCACACGCGAATCATGTATATATATTGTTACGGTTTATTTTTCATTTAGAACATATTTCGGCGTATTGTATATATATTTATTTATTAAAATAACCCTGCCGTATTTGATAGAAGGGACGCCTATGGCCATTGATGAAGGTTATGTGGAAACACATATTTAGGATATCATATTCATTTTAGAGTTTTAAAATATATTTTAATAAATATATTTCGGCGTACGTTTACATCGACCTTGATTTTGTTGATACCTATGAACGCTTTTTGTGGTGAGCAGGTGTTCATATAGCGAATGCAAAAACATCCCCTCATTCGTCTTACTCGCCCTGGTCGAAACAATCTATCTATATCGAGGGCATTTGAAAGTTAGCTCCGTAAAAGGTTGGACGTATAATATCGATCCGATTCGATTTCTTATAATCACATGTGTATCTGAACGTAATTAGCAAATCCACAGGGTTTCTCCAATTACCGCGGTCTAGGTGCCCGCACATATAAGTAAAACTCCGACGAAGCATCGTGCCGGCTAACGCTACTCTTCCGTGGGTACCACCGAACTTCTGGGCCGCACGGGAATTGCACCTCAGCTTGGATGCGATAAGTAGCCTCCAATTTACTATATTATACGTCGACACTAGTACAAAAAAAATAACTCACGGAGTGGGAACATATATAGCAAAAGAATAAGGCGTCGTAGTTGTTTGTAAATTTAACGATTCAACTTAGTAGATTTAATTAGTTTTCGAAATCATATGTGGGAAATCTATTAAATTTAGGGAACCAATTTTAGTAGATTTAATGTTTACGAAACTATATGTGGGATGTGTATTAATTTACAGTACTGGCTAGTGTAAACTCAATATATATATATATATATATATATATATATATATATCGGGGTCGCCGAAAACTTTAATGTTCTTTAGTTGTTGAGATATTTATTTCCCCCTTTTGTGTTACATAGCCTTGATACTTGTATATATATCTAAAGAATAAATTATCATATGTTGAGAGAGAGTAGAGGAATGTTTAATAAATAGTGGAATTGTTGAGTACAAATGTACTGGGTGTTTCAATCTTAATTTACCCGTCGTAACTGTGGGGATTCTAGGCAACTCACAGGCCAATAGAGCTACAGCCTGTGAGAAATCAAACGATTACATCTGTCATAATTTCGCTCTTGGCGCCCTTCTCTTTTTTGTAATCTTAAAGCTAAAACTAAAAAAAAAAAAAACAAGATCTGAACTTGCGAACCACGACCTCCGCGATAGCTGGCTGGCATCGTTCGGTTGCTGCCCGGAAAAACTTAAGCTCCCCCGAGCGGTCGTTCGTGACCCGCAGCATTTGCTCTCGTGTACAATCAGCACGTAGCAAGTTTTTGGCGCCCAACGTGGGGCCTTTTTTTTGTAAGAATTTCAACACCCAGTGTTTGAACTATTTTGTTTTCGTGCGGTTTATTGATTTTTTTTTTCTTTCTTGTTCAAGTTTCGATTATTTTTGACCATCCTCATCTCACATATTTTCGCGAATACGACGTCCTCATTCGATATTTGTGTTACCGTTTTAGAATTAATATATTTTGTATCACCCTGTATTAGGAATCAAGGCCTATGGACGTGGCTTACGAATAACTCCATCAGTTAATGCCCGTGAGGTAAAAGTCCTCTAATCGCTCTCTTGCTTGTTGTGATTGCAGTGCCAAATAGGTTAAGTAGTATTTTGATGTGAATTTCGGAACGTTTTGTTCAATATTTAGCACACCTAATTTTGGTCTGCCTTACAACAATAATATATTTTGTATATTTTTCATATTTTTTTATCTGCTTCTGGGTTTCCGGGCTGGAACCGCGTCACTAGTATATCTGCCGACGTTTCGTACCCATTTGTATGGGACATCTTCAGAGCTGAACTACTGCACTGAAACTGTTTCAGTGCAGTAGTTCAGCCCTGAAGATGTCCCATACAAATGGGTACGAAACGTCTGCATATATACTAGTGACGCGGTTCCAGCTCGGTAACCCAGAAGCAGATAGCATGGACCACGACTGCGGAAGTCTACGTACCAAATTAATTCATATTTTTTTGATTTTGAAATACATTGGTAGCAATAATGAATGTTTTACTAAGAAAACATAGAGAATGGAATATGAAATCCAAATAATACATAACGATTCAATATATACGGCAATTCAGTATGTACATAGTCTTGTACTTTTTCGATTAAACAAATACAGGCGGATACGAATAAACGACAAGAAAACAATATAAATCCCGCTGCAATTCGTAGCCGTCATCTAAATCAATCGACGATAAACGAAGTCCGAACTTATCTATGTCGTACGTTATCGTGAATTTATGTATTGTATCCGGACTTAAATTGACCGATCACTTATATTGCATCCGACTACGTGCCACGTTCAAATTGATTGTTGTCAGAAACGTGATAATAAAATGAAACTGGTCGGCATCAATCAATTCAATTTAACCATTGCCATCTAGCGTGGAATTTAGATTTCCGTGCACCTGTATATTTAGAGAGATTTAGAGGAAATAAAAAAATATATAAAATGTTAAAATGCTTGAATTAAAAATTGGAGCGTTTTTCGATTAGGGAAACAATTTATTTGTACTATTTCCATAGAGCGACAACGGTCGTGCTTTAGAGAAACGAAAGGTTGTTACGAAAGGCAACTACTGTTTTTTAGAGTCGAAAATGTTTCGAGGAATTCAATTAATTGAAATGAATAGAAATATGTTATTTAAATTATTGAAATAAAGCACACTGTGATTTCGACAAAATATGTTTCAATTTAAAAATCCTGATGTGTATTTCGAGTACACTTTCCAGTGTACAATTGGTCTAAACTTCTTTCTTACGAGCTTATTACAAATTCTGAATGCTCTTATCAAAGTATAAAAGAGCGAAATAAATAGAATCTGTTGTTAATGATTACATCCATACATTAAACAATTAACATATTTTTAAATTCGGAATATTTAAGTTAAATAAATAAAAAAAGTGAAAATCCATCCTGAATTGATTTGATTACCTGTTACTCACTCAGACTACAACTTGCTATTCTACTCGGTCGAAAACCGTGTCGGTTATTAAAAAATAAAGGCGCCCCCTTATTAAATTAGTAACCAAGCCATGTATAGTAGTTGAAGTACTTACACTACAGGCCATAAGTGAGGGATCAGTAGATGAAATTTAAAAACACATGCACGCTTAGTGAAACAAAACGTATATTTCTACAAAACTATATCTACGAGACAAATGAACAGTTTTCCTTATAAAATAAAATAATTTCAACATATTCTGTAGAATTTCTTATCATATTTGACTTTCGTGGAAGTATCCACTTCTGCCCTTAATGATTTCTTTACAAATATTAGGCAACCGCGATACAAATTTCTGGAGCGTATCCATTGGTAAATTAATCCACACCCTTGTAAGTTGCTCCCAAAGCTGTCTCTGCGATTGTGGACAGTTTTCTATCACGTTTCTATCTAATTCATCCCACAGTAATTCGATAGGGTTGAGATCGGGTGATTGTGGTGGCCAAATCATATTTATCAGCACCCCTTCCTCCTCTTTTTGATTTACATAGTTTTTACAAAGTTGTGAAGTGTGTTTGGGATCATTATCTTGTTGCAGGTGAAAACCTTCACCAATTAACCTTAATCCAGACGGAATTGCATGTTCCTCCAAAATCTTCAGATACCCCTCTTTTTTTAAAAAGGATCCCCAAACAAGCACAGAACCTCCCCCGTGTTTAACAGTTGGAACTACACATTCGGGTAACATCCTTTCATCCACTTGTCTTCGAACGAAAACTCGTCGATTACTACCAAACACTTGGAACTTTGACTCATCTGTCCATAACACCTGCTTCCACATTTCCATGTCCCAGTGTTGATGGTACAGGGTCCATTGTAACCGTTTTTTACGATTTCGTGAATTCAATAATGGTTTTCGAGGTGCAATACGCCCGCCTTTGTCAAACGTCGTTTTACACTAGTCAGTGACACCGGCTTTCGACGGCCTTCATTCAGCTCTATGGTATGTCGTTTTGATATTATTTTTAGGCGCAAATCCTCTTGTCTGGTAGTTACCCTTGGCCTTCCGCAACGTTTTATTGGTTGTAATGATCCACTTTATGAATATCGTTTCACTGTTCCTTGTACCGCGTGATAAGCTAAATTTAACTTTTGGACTATTTGCCGCAGTGAAAATTTTTCACCATGCAGCGTTATTATAGAACTACGAGTTTCTGCGCTAAGTTCCTTTCTTTTCGGCATTTTTATAAGTTACTTTTACGTCTGTTCTCAAATACTCGTATTGCAACTTACTCGGACAAATGCTGCACGAAAACTAATTTTTAAAAAGCTAAATAGTTTACTATGAATTCCTAATACCATTATAATAATATTTCGTTATAAACCCTATTAAATTTATTGGGGTATATAAAATATTTCTATTAAATAGACGCCATAAAACTATTAAAAGGATTTACAATATTTTTCAGAAACAAATATATTTATCTAATATATAATAATAATCCGAATAATCCTTCTCAGAATTACATTTACAACTGTTATTTCAATTATTCTCACCAAAACAGGTAAAAGTCTAAGGGATGTGCCTAAAATACAAGTGTTTTGTTATTTATGATAAGTGATCCCTCACTTATGGCCTGTAGTGTATTTACTTACACTACTGACACACTACATTCTCTTTGGCACCCATAACGTGGGGCTACTCTATTCACTTCAATATATTACTTTCGCGTTCTGTGTTCCATTGCGATAATGACATCGAGATAAAGGTGTCTTGTTCAAATTACATCATCTACATATACTATAAAATCGTATATGTAATAAATTAGAGTATATAAAGCAATAATTATTATTTCCACATGGTTTAGATAATAATATAATAATTATAAACGAGGTCTTAATAGAATTGTTCGAAAATTTGTAATAAAATGTAAATAATACCTTCAAATTCGGTATTAAATAATCATGAAGAAACGTTTAATACACCTAATTTTTGTATGCGTATACGTGTGTGTATCACAACACTCAATATATTGTCATGCTCACGACCAAAAATGCGGCTTACCAATCATTTTAGCGTTTTACAATTCACTGTAACATAACAGGTGGTGCAAAAGTAATGTCATAATTTGAATTTGGAATTATTTTTACCGCTTATTTGACAAATTTTCAGTCTGTTGCTTTAGCGCAGCGTGAATTTTGAATTTCCTCGTCGTCGTGTTCCATGTTCTCAAACAATTAAGCGTCTGGCTGAGCGCTTCGGGCAAACTGGGTCCAGTACAAATGTCGCAAGAAGTGGCCGACCTCGTATTGCTCATTCGACCGAGAACATCGTTTGTGTTACCGACGACGCCAGAGAGATTCCACAAATATCAACGAGACAACGATGTACATAATTAGGCATCAGCAGACGTTCGTTGCAACGAATTTTAGTGAAAGATTTGGAAATGTTCCCCTACAAAATGCAAACTGTTCACGAATTGCTGCCTGCTAATCATCGGACTAGGTTAATTTACTGCCATACTCTGTTAAATGTTGTGCAAGAAGCGGATGATTTTGTATCAAAAATCATAATGAGCGACGAGATCCATTTCCACTTAAGTGGTTATGTTAACAAACAAAATTTGCGTTTCTAGGGCACAGAGAATCCACATGAAATACATGAAGAGCCGTTGCATCCCGTCGAAGTGCCTGTTTCGTGCGGCATTTGCGGGGGAAAAGTGATCGGCCCCTACTTTTTTGAAGACGCCGATGGCACAACCGTAACCGTAAATGGTGGGCGTTTCACGCAGATGCTAAACGAGTTTTTCTTGCAGCAGGGTGCTGCATTGGATCTCGATCATTGTTGGTTTCAACAGGACGGAGCAACCGCTCACACAGCTCAGCCAACGATGGAGATTTTGAGACACCAATTTCCTGGTCGAGTGGTCTCCCGTTTTGGAGATTTGAACTGGTCGTCCAGATCGTCAGATCTAACAGGACCAGACTTCTTCTTCTGGGGCTCTTTAAGATTTCGCGTTTACCACAACAAACCACGAACCTTGCACGCCTTGAAAGCTAACATTGAAGAAGAAATCGCGAATTTGGAGCCAGATGTTTTGCGAGCAACTGTTAAAAATACCGTAAAACGAGCGCAATTATGCATCAACCCTGGAGGTGGCGTATTGAGCGATATAATTTTTTCCAATTAATTTCAATTTAACACTTTCAAATAAACTTTTTATGAAAACAGAGCCTTTTTTTTCATTTATAACAAAATGGCAGCCAGTTCATTACTTTTGCGCCACCCGTTACACTTTTTAAATATGTTCAAACGTTAATACGTCAAAACAGATCATTTAACTCATTTGAAAAATGGCATACATTAATTTTTTCATTCCATAACAACGGCCACAATTTAAATAAAATGAAGGTTAAATGTCAACCAAGGAAAGACGTACACGGAAACAAATCTTTTTCTTGCAATGAAAAAATGAAAACAAAAACACCGGGATAACCAACATATAATATGAGTTTCAAAATACTTTGCAGGGGATTTTAACGTACGAAACTCACACGCGCTCTCACACAACAACCACGAAGGTACTCACATACACATAAATACCAGATAGTACAAATTTCAGTTGTTTACCGCCGCCTCGTTTCTGCTTTTTTTGCGCCCTTTCTCTGCCAAAATTAATGCTTTAAAACGAAACAATTGGGCTTTAAATTTATCGTTCTTATTTAGCGTGGAGGATTATTGTTGTATTGCTCCACTGTGTTTTCGCTCGGCTCGGAGCATCGAGACCGCGATTATTAGTCTAACGTTCTATTAAGGATCATTTTTACACGTCAAATTAGTTAACTCCGTTATCGGTGGTGTCGTCTCTCTTCCTAAAATGCGTTACCGACACACAACGACGTAAAATTTGTCTTTTGAGAATAAAGCAACTAAACAACGGTAATTACCGAGATGAAGAGTAATATGAGAAGGACGCACTGAAAATAAAACGTCTTTGATATCGCTATAGCAAGATTAATAGATCGCGTGTATCTAAAAAAGTCAGGGCGTGTAAACGTTGTATAACAAGCGACAAATTAATATTTTGTTGTAAATTATGTACGTAAATTCATAGAGTAATGAATTAGTGATAAAATAGGAGTAGTTCCACTATCTGGGAAAACTTTAAAATTACGCAAAGCCAAGGTAATGCCCAAATACATAATTCCGATCTTAAAATTCGTTGTATATTATGGATTACTTATATTACACGGTTTCATGTAACCCACTAATGTCAGAAAACTACAAAGTAATACAAAATAGAGAGAGGGAACTATATGTCCATCTTTCGATTAGTGGTGCTACACCACCTATATCATTTGACTGCAATCGGAGAGAATATCTTTACCGCAGAAACAGCGATGCGTGCATATAAATGGCAATTGCAGAACAAAACAAAGTCCATGACCATCATTTCACTCAAATTCAGAACTCGTCACTTGGACTTGTTTTCTCGATGGTTCTACGCACCTAGTTTGTATCATTATCAAAATTATAATACAAATAATTAGAAAGAACTATATGCCATCACTCAGATTGAAGTGAAAGCATATAACTATATATAGTTTCCTGTCATTAGTTTGAATTATTGTGTCGATAAAATACCCACCAGGCTCGTAGAACTGTACGAAAAAAACAGATTAACTTACGACTTCTGGAATTTCACGAAATGTTCGTTGGGTCATTACTTTTCTCACCATTTGCTATTTTTTTTTAACGAACAATTACCTACACGTGTATTTATCTATAAATTGCATCAACTTGGGGTTTTAATAAAATAGTTTCAAGAATAGAACGATATGAAATCAGAAACTAGATAGGATACCATTAGAAAGAGCTCATTACATTCTGAGATCCTCTTTAAGACTCACAGCTAGCGTATGAATATGGGAATTATTGCTCCCGAAGAGTCTACACTAAAGTAAGGTGTAAGATAATATTCTGAAAGTGGCGCGGCCACAGAGAAATGCAGTAATTAACATTTCGTTTGGGGAACCAGGCGCAATCGCTTTGCATTTAATCTTACCCAATCAAGTACGCCTCTGATCTGGTGGATTATTAAACGGTAAAAGCAGATCCCCTACCTTCCCACGCACACTGCTGAGCATGCGTTTTGGCTTTCGACGGAACAGATCGTATACGGAATTTGTTTCGTGCGGATTTTGCTGATGATGACAACTTAGTTGCCGAAATCAAATACAGAATACGAAAATTATTGTGGAACAACATAAAAAAATTAATCAATTTTTATATTGTTGTGAATTATCTGATCTCACAACAGGAAAACATATTTTCCATGAAACTAATTCAAATTTGTACTTTGGCACTCGTACCGACGATTCTCCATCTATGACTGGATCGGCAAAAGGATTTGAAGTACATGTAAGGGAACATTATGCAGATATATTAGTTACCCCATTGTTTTTTTGCATCGGGAAACACTCATTATGAAACTGTTACCAACCGAATTGAAAATAGTGTTGGAAGGATGTGTTAAAATGATTAATTATATAAAATCAAGACCATTAAAGAGTCGACTACTTTCTCAATTATGCCAGACTGTAGTCTAAATATAAATGGTGTTACTTCATACGGAAGTTAAGTGGTTGTCCAAAAGGAAAATTTTATCCCGTCTGTTTAAATTACCAGGTCGGCTGAAAAGTCCCCGGTCTGACACATAGATGGCGTTACTGTTATTAAATGCATATGTTTTTTAGATAGTACTAACCTTCAAACGAAACGTGTCAAAATTTGACAGCAATCCGACCATTAGTTACTGAGATATTGCGTTAAGAGTGAAGCTACTTTTGTTATTCAAAAAAAATGGAAAAAAAAGAATTTCGTGTGCTTATAAAGTACTGCTTTTTGAAGGGAAAAAATACCGTTGAAGCAAAAGCATGGCTTGATGAGGAGTTGCCGGATTCTGCGCCAGGAAAATCAACCACAATTGATTGGTAACTTAGCATACCAATCAATTTGATGATGAGTTGATGATTTTGAGCTGTGTTTGAAGCTATTAAATCGTAATAAAACCGAGTTTTTGCGTCGATATGTGACAATGGATGAAACATGGATTCATCACTACACTCCAGAGTCCAATCGACAGTCAGCCGAGTGGACTGCACGCGATGAACCGGCTCCAAAGCGTGGAATAGCATGGAATAATTTTCATAGACTATCTCAAAAAGGGCCAGTCCATCAACAGCGACTATTATACAGCATTATTGGACCGTTTGAAGAACGAAATCGCAAAAAAACGGCCCCATATGAAGAAGAAGAAAGTGCTGTTTCACCAAGACAATGCACCGTGTCACAAATCAATGAAAACAATGGCCCAATTAAGTGAATTGGGTTTCGAATTACTTCCCCATCCACCGTACTCTCCAGATGTGGCTTCCAGCGACTATTTCCTGTTTGCAGACCTCAAGAGAATGCTCGCCGAGAAGAAATTTAGCAGGGATGAGGAGGTGATCGCCGAAACTGAGGCATATTTCGAGGCTAAAGACAATTCGTACTACAAAAATGGTATCGAAAAGTTGGAAGAACGCTATAATGGGTGTATCGCCCTCGAAGGCAACTATGTTGAATAATAAAATCGAATTTTGCCAAAAAACTGTGTTTTACTATGGTAGACTGGGGACTTTTCAGTTCGACTGTTAAAGAACAAAATAAAGATATTTTTTCAACAAGATAATAAAGATTTTATTGGTTTGCTGGATGACCAAAAATTGTGTGCTAAACTAGCTTACTTATCTTATATTTTCATTATTTTTAATAACATAAATGTAAGTATGTAGGAACCAAAAGAAAATATTTTAAACACAATCGACAAATTGTTGAAATTTTCAAAAAAGTTACTTTATAGAAAAATTACGCACAAGAAGCTAGTTGAAAAGTTCGAGTCTGTTCCAAAAGACTATTATAAAATAATTCATAAAATAGTTATCGAAGATTTGACTATACTTGAGCAAAGAATTGTTCATTACTTTCCCAATTTAAAAATGAAAAAAAATTGATTGAATTCTAAATCGATTTATGATAAATGACATATCGGTGTATGATTTAACTTTGAAAGAAGAAGAACTAATTTCGATGTGTAATAACAAAGAGTTAATTTCGAAACGTTCGGAAGAATTAAATAGTTCGTTCTGGATTAATCTTAGATACGATTATCCGGTAATATCACAAAAAGCTTCAAGCGCGATATTACAATTTTCTACATTTTATTTGTGCGAATTCGGATTTTCGACGTTCACCAAAATAAAAACGAGAAAAAGTCCAGTCTTTTAAATTTGAATCACGAAATGGTAGTAGCATTATTATTTTTACGCCTACATATAAATGAAGTTATTAAAAAAAATCAAGCTCGAATTTTGCATTCAATATAATAATAATAATAATAATAATAATAATAATATTTATTAACCACCCAACAGAGTACTCCTATAGGGAATACAGACCAAAAGTTACAATTACATTGATAATACATATGAAAAAGCAAAAACACAAAAAAATGAATAACAAAATAATAGAACTGAATGTATGTTAAATAAGTAAATAAATCAAATTAAATCCAGTCAAACACCGCGACGATGCAGTTGGTTGAAATTTTTAGCTGCGTGCGTAAGCGGAGCCCTAAACAGAATGTTGATTCTTGGCGTTCCCATTGTTAAAGGATCACCGAACCTCGACTCCAGGCGTGGAACCCCAAAATCTACGCCAGCCAATAGCTCTGGCGCATCAATTTTCCCCGAAATCAAGCCAGACATAAACGTAGCACTGACATTCCGCCTCCGTTCTGCCAAGGACTCAAAGCCATGACTAAGTAGAAGTTCCCCATAGTCAGTGTCGTGTCCCAGATAAAAACCATTTTCTTTGAATGATAAGTATTTCAAAACCTTTCTCTGCACTCGTTCCACGGTATCAATTTGATTATCGTAAATAGGGTACCACACCACTGCAGCATACTCCAGCTTACTACGAACTAACGCGCGAAATAAAGAGGATATGCATCCCGTGTTTGTAAAGTTCCTACAAGTCCGCATGATAAGGCCAAGAACCTTGTGTGCATTCGTGAGCATAACCGAAACATGGTCAGAAAAGGACAGCCTGCAATCGAAAACAACACCCAAATCCCTCATAGAATCCACATGCGAAACTAACACGTTATCAATTTGATATAGGTACTCAATCCTATTCAATTTTCGTGTATAAGAGACTGAATAACATTTTTCAATATTTAGGGACAGATTATTGTTGGTACACCAGACAGAGACAAAAGTCAAAGCCTCCTGCAAAAGTCGAACATCATCAATTGAGGCAATTCTATGGTAAATTTTCAAATCGTCGGCATAGGCTAGTACTGGGCATTCAATCGCAGCAATAAGGTCGTTTATGAAAATCACAAACAAAAATGGCCCAAGATTAGAACCCTGCGGCACACCAGAAGTTGACACATAATATTTGGATTTGAAACCGTTGTAGTAAACATAATTATACCGATTAGTTATGTAGGAAATGAAAAATCCTAGCAAAGCATCATCAAAACCAAAAGAATCCAACTTGTGTAACAAAATGGTATGATCCACAGTATCAAAAGCTTTAGAAAAATCTGTCCACCCTCATCCGACGCCTCAGCATTGGCCTGAGAAATCGTGCAGATTTTAGTAACTGTAGATTGCCGTGCCATAAATCCATGCTGATATGGAGAGATTAATATACATTTTATTTACTGTGCAACCCAATTTTCATTTTATTTTTCATTGAAAAATATCCTATGCTAATCCTACAAAATATATTATAGATATATCAATCAATAAATCAAATAAAATACTTTTAATTTATTTTGATAGTATGGCGCTAAATTTTTAAATTATTAAAAATGTACTGTGACGAAGAAAACGTTGAGCATTTTTGATGTAGGTAATCGAAAGGGATAAAGTATTATTTCCATTTTATGATTCACCTTGACACCTTATGTGTATAATTGATAAATGTATATATATAAGTAAAGATTAGAATACAGAGTTTATAGTAGCTAATATACGATTACATATTCTAACAAAATATGCCTCTGGATCTGCCACTTTAGAATTAGTAGTGAGAGCAAAGGAAATACGAGGTGTGGCAATTAAATTACAAGACTGGTGTGGGAAATGTTATTTATTGCAAATAAACTTACATTTAACTTTATTCCCTTCAATATATAAAGGGTACTAGGAAAATTTTGTATTACAGCTTTGTTTATTTAATTTTTTCAAAGTAATTTCCTCTGCACTCAATACACCTCTTCATCATTCGAAACCAATCTTCGAACCAGTTCTGCCAAGTTCCACTAGGGAGTAAAGTACACTAGTTTTCCTAAGCCCGCAGAAGGTCCTCATCACTGGAAAACCGCCTCCCTTTTAGCTTCATTTTCACATGCGGGAACAGTGCGAAGTCGCAGGGATATCTGGACTGTAGGGAGGGTGTTCGAGAAGTTTTAATCCTGTTGTGGTCAAATATTCGGTGCATATTATCGTGATGGAGGAAGAAAGTTCTTTATTTTGGCCGCAGATTCTTCATAGATCCAATAACTTTAGGCAGGCACTGTTCAGTACACCACTTAGCTGTGACTTTCTTGTATGTGTCCAAAACGATGCTTTCCACATGTAATGGTACATTTATATATTTAAAAATTTTTTTTTATTTTATTTTTGTATGTATATATCTTCCTTTTATTGAGTCATGTCATATAATAGAAATTCCAAAGCAGATGTATATTTGGAATTTCTATTATCGCAAATGTATATATTATTAATTAGGGTCTAGAAGATATTAAGTTTTATTATGGTTAGTTTCAGAATATTATAAAATTCTTTTGTTATAGTTCCCAGAACCTTTTAGTTATAAGTGATTATATATTGTAGAAAATTATCAAATCATGTATATTCCGGGAAAGAGTAATTATACCCGTATTGTATTCATATCATTACGTCCGGCGAAATAGATTCGAAAACCATTTCATTATAGAAAAACATTCTTGCTATTCTTAGGTAAATAGTCGATAAAGATTAAAGAAAATGTTAATGGGTAGTTCTAATGTATTCCACGAAATGACCATTTTTCGGATTTATCGTGACCCATATATAGGCTATACGGAAAACCAGATGAACAGTGGACTCCTAGCCGGGGGCGAGTGACAGTTGACCCATAGCCGGGGACGAGTGACAGTTGACCTATAGCGGAACGATAGTCAACGGATAGTTGTGGATAGCCGACAAGTGTCGGATATACGAGTCGTCGTCGAATAATCGATAGATAGACAGTGTTCTGTGTTTTTAAGCCATAAGTGCAAAATCGGAGGCAAGGTTAAACGGAAATATTACGTTATCTTCGCCCAGATATATATATATATATATATATTGGCAAATAGTGTGGAAAATCTTCGAGTGGTCAAGTGTCAACAGAAGAAGTGATACCCATGTTAAACAGGTACCTATTAAAAGTCTATAAATTTTGCGTGTTCATAGTATATTTAAGATATATCTAGTTAGGAGTAGTAAGAAGCGTTTTTCTAAGCGATTCAGATCGTTTGTCTTTTCATCGCGTAGTTTTGTGTTTCCGGATTAAATTTAAAAGGGGTGTGTTTGTTTGTTTTTTGAAACCCCTTTTTCGAATCTGAATCGCTCTGAGGTCAGGGTAAAAAAGGAAAGGAGTCTCTCTAGCCGGAGCTAATTTAATATTTTATAAACATAATAAATAATTTTGCTACATCACCCCACGTACTTTTATTTATCTTTTTAAGGCGCCCAACAAATTATAATCTTTTTTTTTAAAACAAAGAGTACAGTAGCACACAATTTCACTCTATTTGAAAAATACATTAATATAATATCAACTACGGGTGTGTCCTCATCATCAAAGACCTAAACTTTTTTGAGCTTTGGTCGGCTCATCGTAGTAGTATAGCCAAGTCTCGTCACCTGTCACGATGTTGTTCACATACCGAGATTGTCCCTTATTAAACTTTTATAGCATCTCCCGGCAGTCAAATGTCGTGTCATCTGCTCTTCTGTCAGTCGATGCGGAACTTAGAGAGAACAAAGTTTCTTCATTTGCAAACGATCACGCAGAATCGAACGAATTGCTGGTACATTTAGGCCTGAAGTACCCTCTATCTGTTGAAAGGTCACTCGCCTGTCCTCGCTAAGCATTTTCCTCACAGTAGTAACGTTTTCCTCCGTTACTGATGTTCGTGGCCTTCCCGGCCTCTCAGCATCCTCCACAGTTAAATTTCCCCTTTGGAATTCTCTAGACAAACATCACCTAGTGCAAGAGTCATTTCTTCGAAGCACTGGTCTATGTTTAAACCACGCACGAAATTATAACGCAAAATTTATCTCATTTCGTGACCAGGATGCCATCGCAAGCACTTTACACTCTCACTGCTAATGAATAACTGAGCCCATCGACATTGTGCGTCGGCTACTATCCACGTATGAATATGTTTCAACATGCAGCAACAAGCAGCTTCCTACGGTGCATCGTTGCGTCATATTGCAAAACTTTCCTAGTACCCTTTGTACTTTCCCCCTCTATCTATACACCGCTGTACGCGTGTCTTCCATTGTTCAAGACAATCTTATAGTTCACCAGTTGCCAGCCTCTTCAACAACTCTGCCGTTTCTACTTTTACATGTTCGACAGATTGAAAATGTTTTCACTTTAATTCACTTTTCACTTTTGGGAACAGATAGAAGTCACATGGTGCGGGTATATTCAAGCTCAGTTTGATTCGAACTTCTTTGTCGATAGTTTTGTCTGCTCGATATTCTCCTGACAGACAAAAGTAAGCGCAGTATATATAATATGTTATAGGGTCAAATTGATACAAATTGTTTTATTTATTCCTTAGTGTAATTGAATTTCACAAAGAAACGATCTCAACGAACTCCTCTTGAAACCGATTAAGACCCATGATACGAGGGAGCGTTTTTAGATTCGCGGAATGGGGGACAAGGGGTGGAAATAAAAAAACCAAATTATTTTTCTTTTTCAATATATTCACCTGCAAGACGGATACATTTTTCACATCTTTCAATTAATTTATTTATACCCTCATAAAAAAATGATTTCTCTTTATCTGCAAAATACGCCGAAACTGCCTCCTTGACTTCATCATCGGCAGTAAATTTTTTACCCCGCAGCTCTTTCTTCATTTTCGGAAACAGGTAATAATCACTCGGGGCCAGGTCTGGGCTGTAGGGTGGGTGATTCACAATTTCGAAACCCACCTTATGCAGGCCGGCTAACGCAACGCGGCTCTTGTGGACGGGCGCGTTGTCGTGCAAAAGCAGAACAGCTTTTGTCAATTTTCCCCGTCTTTTCTCTTTAATGGCTTCTTTTAGTCGCTCTAATATTGAAGCGTAATATTCTCCGGTTATAGAAACACCTTTATCTTTATAATCAATCAACAATATTCCTTCCGAGTCCCAAAATACCGTTGCCATGAGTTTCCCAGTTGATTGTGACACTTTAAATTTCTTGGGAGGTGCTGTGCCCTTTTTATGCCACTGTTCATAATGATGAACCCAAGTTTCGTCTCCAGTAACAATTCCACTCAATACACCATCCTTGTCTTCATTACAGAGGCCCAAAAATGCACGCGAACACTCTACGCGCTGTTGTTTTTGCGGCGGCGTGAGCATTCTCGGCACCCATCTTGCGCTGACCTTAGACATGCCGAGATGATCGTGTAGGATTTTAAAAATTGTTATGTCGGATACTCCAACCATTTCTGCGAGTTGTTTCTTCTTTAGTCGAGCATCTTCGAGTACAGTTTGTTCAACTTTTTGGATAAGTGCTGGCGTGGTCACCTCAATGCTCCTGCCCGGCCTCGTGTCGTCTTCAAGGGATTCCCTTCCTTGTTTAAATAAACTATGCCACTTGTACACCATGGTTTTTCCTGGACAAGAGTCGCCGTAAACCAATGACATCTCATTCATTATGGTCGCGACTGATTTTCCTTGCCTGGTAAGGAACTTTATTACGGCACGATATTCGATTTTTTCCATATTTCACTTTTCACTCCTGATTATGTTACTTGGTTGACGATAGCTCAAAGACTAACTGTCTAATAACAATGAAACTTCGTATTTATACTAATCATGAGTCGCTGCACAGGCCGCGCCCCCAATGCGCCTACTCACCTCTCTACAACCCGCTCATTCCGCGAATATAGAAACGCTCCCTCGTATCCGTCTATAACAGGTAAGAAAACAAGGGTTTACGATGTTGACATGCAAATCTGTAACAGAAATCACGTAAAAATAGTTCGAAAATTAAAAACACCTTTACACCGTTAAAGGTTGTTGTCAACAACAGGATACAGCAGGTGGCTGTACAAGTGTATTGCCTTTTTTTCTAATATCTTTGTTTTATGTTTATTTGCATAGTACATTTTCCGCGGAATTATTAAGTCATTAAAAAAATGCAATGATAATATTTTTCGGACAAATTTGTAGATTATAAATACTTTAAGGGCGATCAATAATAGTAATGAATATTTAACAATGGTACTCCAAGGTAATTTATGTCAATATAAAACAATTAATTCAATATTCAGCCGTATATTTTTTTTATAATTTAACTCGTTGTATTGACTAGGCCATATGCATTAGTAGATCAATTAATATGATAAAGCCACAGTAAATAATTGAGTAGGTAATTACTTTGTCAACCTACATTGTATACTTCAATTTTAATAAAGAATTTAACTGAATTTATTTTTAATATACATACATTCTAGTTTATGAATTGTACTTTTTGCAATTAATTATAACTATAGTTTACATTTTATACAATTTACTAGTGTATGCTATTTGACCAAATGCTTATGTGTTACCCTATCGTGGGATCAGTATCACTGTACGACTATGTACATGTACAGTGACGTTTACATCTCTTTAATTGACTTCATTGTCGGACTCAGAGTCAACATACTTACGAGGGTGGTCCCCAAAGTACCCGACCCAACAAAGAAAACACAAAAATTTTGGAAAGAAATATATTTGCTTTTCAACATAATCTCCTTTCAGCTCTATACACTTATCTCAGCGATGTTCAATAAGTTCGATACCTTTTTATAATAAGAACTGTCTTGCTCTTCGAAATAGCCATTAACTGCCGACATCACTTCTTCATCGTTGGAAAAGCTTTGACCACTGAGCCATTTTTTCAAGTTTGGGAACAGAAAATAATCTGAGGGGGCTAAATCTGGCGAATAGGGTGCACGAGGTAGCAATTCAAATTTCAATTCATTAATTTTGGTCATTGGAATGACGGATTTGTGAGTTGGTGCATTGTTTTGATGAAACAACACTTTCTTCTTAGTCAAATGCGGCCGTTTTTGCTTGATTTCTTCGTTCAAACGTTGCAAGTTCGCCGTTGATAGTTTTTCCTTTTTCAAGATAGTCAATGAAAATTATTCAACCGGCATCCCAAGAAAAACCAATGCCATAACCGTGCCTGCAGATGAAAGGGTCTTCGCCATCTTTGGAACTGGTTCTCCTATTCG
The DNA here is from genome assembly GCA_031893035.1 of Dermolepida albohirtum. Classification (NCBI taxonomy): domain Eukaryota; kingdom Metazoa; phylum Arthropoda; class Insecta; order Coleoptera; family Scarabaeidae; genus Dermolepida; species Dermolepida albohirtum. The sequence continues at coordinate 247,181 of JAVIWB010002674.1, forward strand.
AGTCGATGATTTTGATTGTTTCGGGTGTAACGTTATGGATCCATGTTTCATCCACGGTTATAAAACGGCGTAAAAATTCTACTTTGTTACTATGAAATTTCGCTGAACACTCAATTGAAACATCTTCGCGACACTGTTTTTACTCGAGTATGAGCAAACGCGGCACCCATCTTTCTCATGTCCAAATTTGCGGATAATATGCAAGGTACTTTCAGTCGAGGATCATCCAGTACCGCTTTATGGATTTTCTTCACTATTTCAGGAGTCGTCACCTCATTTGGTCCACTATTACGATGTTCGTCTTAGCAGCTCGTACGGCGTCGTTTAAACTCTGCTACCCAATAGTTCACTGTTGTAAACGAAGATGCAGACTCACTCAAAGTAGTATCCAGTTCAGTTTTTATATCGGTTGTGCTGAGGCCTTTCAAATTAAAATATTGTAACACGTAACGATGGCCAATTTTCTCTATTTTTACAAATTCACTGAAAATGTTGATGGCTGCCAAACAAGTACTAAACAACGTGTCGTCTCCAAATTTGAAACGTATGTTTTATAAGTTGTGTACTTTCTAATACAGTGATATGTTTCAAACAACTACCGCCAATTCCAGGTCAGGTCCGGTACTTATAGGACCGCCCTCGGGAATAATTATTGCGTATTTTTTTACTACTTTTTATAAATTGAGTTCTCTGAGAAGTTAATATATTTTAAAATCAATAAATTCTATTGTAGTATTTTAGTGAAATTCTGATTTACAGTTCTAAACATACTAGCAACGCATTTTTTAAATATTGAAGGAAAAGGTTTCAGATAATGGAAATGTGCCTAAAAAGACCCACTTCTTTTCTCCTTCTGCTTTAATAAATTTTAAAAATTTATAAATTTAAATTTAACAAAATATAAAGCAATAACAGAATAATAAAATTTCATCATTTCAGAAAATGTTAAATGCAAAATCAAAGAGTTATAGTTAAAAAGTGAAGAATAACTTCGGCAGTATTTATTAGCAACTACTGATAGTAAAATTAGATAATGTTCGAGTAAAGGTCTTAAGTATGTATTATCATTAGATCAGAGATGTCTTCACCATTAACAGACATAAATATCGGCGTTCTGAAGAATGCAATCTCACGCAGCGTAAAATGTGGGTTTTCATTCGTTACGGTCGTTATTGTGTCCACATCAGTTGTAACAGGCTGTCCGGAGCGCTCTGTCTTTAAGTTCAAACTCGTCGTTCTTAAACCGAGCATTCCAATTTTGTACGGCGTGATCGGTAACTGCAGATTCCGCGTTGACATATCTTTTTAGCTGCTTCAGTCGCGCTTCTTCCTTTCCTGAAATAATGCTCATTTTCTTTCTCCATTTTCGTCTGCACAAAGCCACAAACTAGATTCGCGAAATTAAAGAAACTACATTAAAATTTCACAAATGTATGTTACAAATAGGTTAAGAGAATATTCCACTCAGCTAACTGATATTCTGATATTCCCCTCCCGCTACACGTCTTCGTGAGCGAGAACACAAACGAACTTATGAAACAACCCAACAGTTCCAGATTTGTTTTGGATTCTCTAAAGTTCCTTCTCAAACCATTAATAGATAGACATTTTGATTTTCACTAACTCACTAACTCTGTTTTATGTCACCTCGGTAGCAGGGTAATTACTATCAATACTTTCAAAAAATATTTCTTAGGCTTTTTTAATTTGTTTGTCTTTGGAAAGCCATTAGAAAAACTTGGCGTATAGAATTGATTGATTCTTTAAACTTTCGTAAAAAGATTGTATAGATATGCACATGCTATGAAGTATAGTATAGGGGGGTCACTTATTTTTACATTAATTATTAATGGCCTTAAATTATGAGAGCAAGTCAAATTTATGCGAAACTTCTTTATTCCCTTGCCAACGCGGCAATACAGGGATCGCGATTTAATGAAGTTGTTAGCCGCGCATTTATATTTATTAGCGTAACAGGAGTAGTCGACCGACCAATTTTTTTTTCGGAAGCAATGTATGAATAGTCTGTATTTAGTTCCATTGCACAGTGCATTTTAATACAGTTTTTAGTGCTGGAAAATGTGGAACTAATTCATATTACATCCAGACTACGTTGAAATTCTTGTAGCGACGCATTTTCGAGACGCCAGGTATTCGAATTGTATAAAATATTCGCTATGTACATGTCGGCAAGTTGGCACTAACACTAGCAGGATGAACGCTAATTAAATTTACGGGACTACTGAGGACAATTGCGACTGCTATTTTGCGAAATATATACAGAAAGTAGGTGTTAGTCATGGCAGTATCAAGTCGGTAGTAAAAAACCTATTTAAATTTGAATCGAAAAAGTTTTTATTACTGAAGGATGTTAGGCCAAGGTGACTTTCAATTATTAAGAACGCCCTCAAAACTATTAGGTGTGCAACTAAGTTCTCGTTGTTTTTCAAGAGATGGCTCCAGTAGTAAGTGCTGGTCGATTGTCACATAAACAAAACGTCATGAACCAAGCTTAGACATATGGTAAACGAACCGCTTTGACACATTAGTGATTTTGTTTTTGCGTCATATACTTTTGGTTGTGTGAGAATGTCTGATTTTGTGCCAAATAATCGTCATTTGCGGGAAGTGTTGCTTTTCTTCTTTCATTCAAAGAAAACGGCGGCTGAAGCGCATCGAGAACGCCAAAAAGTTTATGGAGATGCTGCTCTAACTGAAACAACGTGCCGTGATTGATTCCGTCACTTCAAAGACGGTGATTTCGATGTAGACGACCGTTCGCGTGAAGGAAGACCAAAAACATTCGAAGACATTAAATTGGAGGCATTGCTCGATGAGGATCCGTGCCAAACACAAAATGAGCTTGCTTCAGCATTAGGCAGCATTAGGAGTTACCCACCAAGTCGTTTCACAGCGATTGCATGCGTTAGGAATGATTCAAAAACAAGGAACTTGGGTTCCTTATGATTTGAAGCCAAGAGACATTGAACGTCGTTTTTTCGCCTGTGAACAACTGCTCCAGCGGCAAAATAGGAAGGGTTTTCTTCATCGCATCGTTACGGGTGATGAAAAATGGATTCATTACAGCAACCGAAAGAGAACAAAATCATGGGGACTGCACGGTCATGCTTCTACGTCATCGGTTCGGCCGAATATTCACACTGCGAAGGCTTTGCTGTGTATTTGGTGGAACCAGGGCGGTGTTATATATTATGAGCTCTTGAAACCGAACGAAATCATCACTGGGGAACGGTATCGAACTTAATTGATGCGATTAAGCCGAGCACTGCGCGAAAAGCGGCCACAATACGAGCAGAGGCACGAAAAAGTGATTCTACAGCATGACAACGCTCAGCCTCACGTTGCAAACCCGTTAAAACCTACTTAGAAACGCTCAAATGGGAGGTCCTACCCCACCCGCCATATTCCACAGATATTGCGCCGTCGGATTATTACTTGTTCCGTTCGATGGCACATGGTCTGGCTAATCAGCAGTTCCGCTCATATGAAGACATCTCAAAATGGCTTGATTCGCGGATAGCCTCAAAAGACGAACACTTCTACCGTGACGGTATTCGAGCTCTGCCAGGAAGATGGGAAAAAGTTGTCGCTAGCGATGGACAATATTTCGAATGATTCATTTGTAAACACTTTTTCACAATAAAATTGCATTTTCATCAAAAGAGCAGCGAGAACTTAGTTGCGCACCTAATATTTAATTTTTTTTGCTGAATGAAGAATAACGAGTGTTCAATAATATTATGATCGGTTTGCCAGACAAAAAAAACACAAACTTCTAATCAAAAAGTGCTTCTTTCACAAGACAATATACGATACCATTCGGACAACTTAGTTCTAGCCAAATTGGAACAAATACATTGGAAGATATTGGATCACCGTCCTCGGAACTATGTCTTCAGAAAGTAGTAGTCTAAAAGTAACAACCAATTAGAGGTATTTGTGCAAAAACAGGTCTAAGATCGATGTAAGCACTTTTGCAAAAACTTGCTCGTCTGATAGAATTAATTTATGGAACAGAAGGAGAAGAAAAATGTCTGCTGTGCATTTTACTGTCACATCTCGTGTCAGTAGAGTTATGAAGAGGCCTCTCGTATTATAGAGCATTTGCAAACAATAAGTTAAAGAAGTTTCAGTAAAATTATTAATCAGATACTGATAATACTTCATTAGTCGCATAAAAGTAAATAAATTGTTATTGCAGAGGAGAAAAAAATTTTTCACTTAATCTCCAATTAAATAATAGAAGATTGAAGAGGGTGAATTTAATTTCAATAGTTATACTTTAGAACAGATATGGGCAACTTTAGATATGTTGTGGGCCAAACTTTAATGTGTAAATACGTTCGCGGGCCGTGTTTAAAAGAAGTGCATTTTAAAGTAGTGTTATAAAGTAGCGGTCATAATGTTTATGCGATAGGTATCAGACATGAAATAATACGACAATGTCTCGCGAGCCGGATCAAATCTTACAGCGGTCCGAATCCGGCCCGTGGACCAGTTGTTGCCCACATATGCTTTAAAAAATATACTTCGGTAGCACAATTTTTTAAAATTGGGTTTGAACTAAATTCGAAAAGAGTTGTTGTGTTTCAGCAGTACATATTCCCGCAACATATTAAACGTGTTCTATTGAACAGATAGCATAATCTCATTCAGATATCTCTAAATAGTAAGAGGTCTATTTTTTATGAAATAAATGTCAATGTGCTCTCCAGCATTCGCCCGGCGCATACCATTAAACAAACATCCTCATGTTAAGGTCTTTGCCTGCAAGACAAATTGTGGGTTATTCGAATGCCAAATCAGAGTACACCTACTATCTGAATACAACGTATATTTGGATTTCTAACTGAATCATATTTGCCTCCCATTCATTAGGATCTCAATTGATATGCCAATACTCCCTGATCTTATGAACCTTTTCTGATCTGCATGAAAGCATCATTTTTCTCCTTCTTTGAGTTCCTGGAAGACCGTTAAAAAGATTTATCAATGGAAGTCGGTGTGTACTTTAGTACAAGTGTTAGTTTTAAGAGTAATAAATAAATCAGCGTGTATTTGGTGGTTAGCGGCGAAAGTTGTGAGGAATTATTCTGTTCGTATTTTGACAAGAATCCAGATACGACATTATTATTAATTATCTAATGATTATGGCAAGTTAGTTGTCGAAACACGTATGCAAGCATGAACATTGAGTGATATGTAGCTTTACTTAGTCATAGTTTTCATTAAAATTTAAATCCTATATAAAAGGTGTTTCAAATTGCGCGTTTTCTTTGAGAATAAATAAAATATAGATAGCGCACTTAAGTTGTCTGGGTATGTGAGCATTAAAAAAGTGTGGTGTATGACATTTATAAAAATGGTTTCGTACACACTACAACAACGCATTCAAATTGTTGAATTATTTTATGAAAGTCAGCGTTCTGTGTAAAGAGTTTTTAGAAAATTGATCGAATTATTAAAAAATTTCAAGAGACCGGTTCCGTGGAAGATCAAAAAAGTGAAAAACACAGTCGTAGTGGTCGTTCACAAGAAAATATTGGTTTGGTTCGTGAAAATATTGCTGAAGGTCCTGAAATGTCCATCAGACGACGTTCACAACTTGGACTTAGTGGATCAACGACATGGCATATTTTACACAAGGATTTAGGTCTGATGGCATACAAGGTTCAAATAACACAAGAACTGAAGCCATTAGATCATTTAAAACGTCGTTCATTTGTCAATTTCATCGATGAACAATCAGCTGATTTTTCTCGAAAAATAATGTTTTTTGATGAGGCACTTTTGAATTTGGTGGCTATGTTAATAAACAAAATTGCCGTATCTGGGGTAAGGAAAATCCACGAATTATTATTGAGAAACCTATGCATCCTAAACGAGTTACTATTTGGTGTGCACTATGGTCAGGTGGTGTAATTGGACCTTACTTCTTTGAAAATGCTGCTGGTGAAACTGTAACTGTCAATGGTGATCGATATCGTCGAATTTTTGTGGCCCGAATTAACGAATATTGATCTAGAGGATATGTGGTTTCAACAGGATGGCGCTACACCTCACTTTGCATACGAATCAATTGATTTATTGAGCGAAATATTTCTTGGACGTATAATCTCAAGAAACGGTGATGTTAACTGGCCACCAAGATTATGTGATTTGACACCGTTCGACTATTTTCTTTGGGGTTATGTGAAAAGTCAGGTTTATAAAAACAATCCACAATCAATTCCTACTTTTAAAGATGAAATTATTCGTGTCATTGGTGAGATAGAGCCTCAATTATGTCAAAATGTCATTGAAAAATTTTAACAAAAGAGTGGACGTCTGTGGAGATGCTAGAGGAGGCCATTTGGCAGATATTATTTTTCGCATATAAATGACATAACTGATACTTCAATTACTAATAAAAAGTTTTTGAAAGTGAATGCAAATTATGTGTTTTATTTATTCTTAAAAGAACGCGAAATTTGAAACACCCTTTATTTTTTGAGGAGTGCAGAAGAAAAAGTCATTTCCCTCGAACTGCGACAAATTCAAGGGTTTCACGGAATCGGTGCACTCTGGTTGTTTGTTGTTTATACAGTGTTTGTGTTTATTTATCCCAAGTTTCCGTTTACAATTCAAGTTTTTCTTATTCTCTATGGAAGCATTGTAGTGATTATTTCTTTTATAAAACCTATGAATATTTTTTAACTCCAGCAACTCATACAAGTTTCCCGCTATCGACGTTACATTCTACCCAAATGTTCATGAAAACAAAGAATACTTAATTGTGTATAGACTTTTATTTTTCCTTTGCTCTAAATTAGTAGTAAGCAGCGTTCCAGATCTGAAAACTTTTCCGAATGGCCGCTCTTTTCGCTCAGACGGCGGAAAACTTTTTAATAGTTTATATGCATGACTTGATGCGAGCCTTGCAGTCATATAATTATCGCGCGCTGCTATGAAATTTAATCGTTACCAGTTCTTTTCGAGGTTGCGAAAACATTAAGATAACTAAGATATCTCCTCGGTCCTAAAGACGTAATCTTCTCAGAACATTTCGTAATTAATTCAGTTTAATCGGTGAATTTATGAACATTACTTTAAACAATTTCTATTTATTTGTACAGTAATTATGTTATATCATTGTCATAGCTGAATAACAATTATCGCACTACGAGTAAATTTACGAATTTCAACCTGTGATACATTGCTAGGAAACGAGAAGGCTTTTCATATATACTATAGTAATAATAATAAAAGGTATAAAGTATCACAAAGTCTGTATTGATTTACCGTTTTGTTATGTGTAGTAGCACCTCAGTATCAGCCGCGTGCAGTCTAAGCTCAAACATATATATATATATATATAAGATGAGTGGAAAATTCACTATCGTTAGGTTGAGATAGTAAGTAAAATCTATGCCATAATAATAATAGTAATAATAATAATAATAATAATAATAATAATAATAATAATAATAATAATAGTAATGATAATAACACAAGTATACACGGTTTTGAATCTAAGCAACCAAAACCTGTTTCTAAGGTTATTTGGGGCGCTGAATCCGAATCTGCACTCCGTTTTTTGATATTGGCTCTTGTTTTCGAGATATTAAATAAACACGTTTTTACAATTTTTGACAATTAATCTTCATTTTATTCATTAAAAAGTGTTAAATCAGGAATGAAGAGCAGTCGAACTGAGTCGCTTGTACTGTTTGGGATCTGTTTCACGCATTAAAGTCCAACAGTAGTCGCTCATCATGCCCTCGTCCCAAAATACTTGGTATCGTTTTTAGATTTTCGCCAAATCTTGGTGTAGTCGCTCTCCTTGCTCGTCACTTGTATCACCCAAGTTTTCAGGCAAAAAATTGAGATGGGAATGCAGAAAATATATTTTGAGAAACATTCGAGCTCCAATCTTGCAATAATTTTGCAACAAACTGTGGATTTTCTTCTTGAAATCCGGGGATTTGCGGTTACCGAGAAAGTTGTGAACAACATCTTGAAACTTTACAAAATGTTTAACGCCCAATAAAGCAGCAGCATGGGTATTATCATGCTGCTGCTTTATTGGGCGTTAAACATTTTGTAAAGTTTCTGTCAGCCACTAATTTTCGAATATCAGGTCCGACAAATATTCCATCTTTGATTTTAAATGTTTTTCCTCCATGTTAAAATCGCTTCCACTGTTCGTCGGTGATGAACTACAAGTTTCCATAGAATTTGCACTCGTACCTGGACAAATTGGCAAAGGATCATTGCTCGCACAGGGAACTGGTTTAGACACTGATAATACTTCACGATATTTATATTTTGCTAGTTTTTTTTTACATTTAGACCGACAACATTCATCAAGCAAATTGATTTTTCGACTCTCTCCATAACATTGGCAATGAAAATGAAAAACATACTTTTTTACCGCGTGACCACTTGTATAATATTGTGCTACACGGGTTACAAAACAATTTCGGTATCCACGGCTTGTGAGTGTTTGATACAGAGAAACCAAAATAATAAAAATATGCATTTCTGATCACATTAGTAATAACTTTGCCACTTTTTCTGATCATATAACATCTGCAAACATAAGAAAAACACTTTGAATCAACTTTGCAATTCTGTCTTTGCATTTTCACACGTTTTGGGTTCAAAAAAAAACTTTAAAAATACAAATTAAATAATGTCTCTAGCTACGCCAACAGCTGACTGTCATTATGATAGCGCAGTGCTACCAACATGCGCGAACTCACAAACTAGAACCAATTTTGAAAAACGAAACCAGGATTTGAATTCAGCACCTCAAATAACGTCAAGATTTCTTCTCATCTGCTCTGATCCAAAAGTTGACCGGAATTTGTAAACTAGTGTAATAGGTCGGCACTTAATTACAGGACAACATAACTAATGTTACAATAGACGCAAACAATTATTAAAAATAATAATGAAATAATGAAAGGGGCAAATTATGTTAATTAAGAAAAAAATCAAGTCAATAAAAAGGAAAACGCAAATAAAAAATATTAGAAAAAGAGACAAAAATATAACATATACAAAAATATATTATATCATTTATAACTAAGTTGTCATTTTCAGCAGACTATTAATCACTGTGTCGCACTTGAATCTGAGGGTAAAGTTCGTATAGAAAATTCTGTGTTCTACTTCTGCCAAAACTAAGCGCACACTAATTTTCGCAAGAAATTTATAACTCTAAGAGACTTATAGGTTCCTTATGAAAGCCAGTGTATGTTAGTACTTTCTAAATAAGACCTATAATATAAGTGTAAGAGACTTATAGATTTCTTATAAAGGCTAGTGTGTTTAGTTTTGGGGGAATAGTTCGCGAAAGCTCCTGTGTGATACTGTGATTAATGGTCTGCTGATGATGACAACTTATTTGTCGAAATACCTTTACAGAGTACGAACAGTAAGAACTGTTTTGCCTTTTTTGATTAAGTTAATTAGCCACAGTCTTCAACAAATTTCGCCATTAAATATTATCCAGTTTACCAAATTATAGTGGACAAACTTCAGGCATTACCACCAAAGTATAAGATAAATTTTGAAATGTAAATTAAGTCGCCTTTCTATGTATAACATTTCTTAGAATAAATTTTATTAATTCATTTAGATTAGTTTACAACACTTACAAATATATAAATATACTTAGATATTTCGTCTTTTAAATAACTTGCTTTATTTTATAAGCAGTCGGAATACCTTGTAAATTACCCAGGCTAACTGTAGCCTCACAGACTATAGAAACGAGAAATGTTACACAAACAATATAAATTGTGTTAGATGGATATCGGAACACAATAAAATTTAGTGCATAAAAAAATCGACAAATGTTCAAACGCCTAAATCTCACCATAAATATTTGATGAAAAATTCCATTGCTTTCTTCTTCGAAGTAGGAGCACCGATGAACCTCGAATCACGTAGTCTTCGCTTCCTTCGACATTAAGAAGGTGTCATATCCATCTTATTCACGCCTTCTCAAATTTCAATACGTTTGTAATTATTTATTACTTGCTACCATGACTAATGGCAAGTTCGGCGCATATCTCGTCAATTATTAGTTACTGATCGTCTTCGATGCATCCACAAATTCGATTAAAGTTACTCTCGCTATACCTGGTTCGAACGCAACACAAATATTTTAAAATTTGTACATTATTATGTCCTATAGCGAATATTTTATACCATTTCAAAAGGCTATTGTGTCTCTTCAATAAGACGTCTCTGCCGAACCTGTTCAGAAGTATTCACATTGCGCGATTGGTACTGACAAAATGTCCAATTGCGTCATCTTGTATTGCTATTTTGGATTGCAATAATCTCGTTATGATTTGACATACTCTTGCAACCTGGAGTGTGAATAATGTAAAAATTAATTGACCCCAATAGTGAGTCTTATGACATCTAAATGTATTTATATCAAGGGAAATTTTTCTTTGCGAAAATGAACCATCCACATAACCAAATGCCGTAGATTAATAAACAATAAAATTTTAGTACATTCAATTAGCAGTGCGCAAAACTAGTACAGCCAATTAAAAAAAATACGTTCGAATAAGAAAAAATGTTTACCAGACAAAGTGAACATTATCTTAAGATATTAATTAAGGTCTTTCTATAGGCTAAGTAATACTATCAAGTGAATAAAATTTTCTTGCAGGTGCACGGATGAGCGCACAATATATAACCATAAAGGGATCTTCCAAGCCAAAAATTTGGAAAGTTAGTAAAGTGACCCTGTTTTTGAAAGTGGAGGTTCTTCAAGTGCGGTAGACCAAATAGGGTACTTTACTAATTTTACTAAAATTTTGAGAATCTTATATACCAACATATCTACAATAGCACAAAATATACATACTATGATGATGTAATTATTTCGAAGACTACTGATTTTGCCAAGAGGTCTAGTTCGATCGATTATAATATGTATATTATTGACTAAACTGAATATAATAGGTTTTTTGGAGGTCTGTTGGAATTTGTGCTTTGATATCAATGGCGGCGTTAGCTACATTTGCTATAATAGTTATTACTTTCTAACCATTTACTATTATATCTGGTGTTCCGCAGTGATCAAACACGAGTCCGTTAAGATTCAATATTTATAAAAAGTTAAACTACATGTTGTCATATGCAGATATTTGCTTCGATATCCAATTTGAAGAAGTGCTTAATGAACTCAAGAATGTAACATACATTGAGATTGCTTGAATGTCCCCAATTATTTCGAAACGAACGTCTCTTTAATTTGATTGTTCATCTTGAAGAAGGGCAAGAACTCATAAGAAGACAAGCTGAAAGCTGTATGGGGTTGGGGTAGCCAAATTTATTTCGTAACTAGATACTCATGGATCAGTAATCAGCCAATTTTTGGCGATCGCGAGCCAATCTTACTATCAAACGCTTCAAGGCTTCGAGAAAGAACATATGCATTCTCGTATCTATAGTCACCGGATAGAACCTGTTACAATACAAACTACCGATAGATAACTAAACGTTAAGGAGTGAACGAAATCGCAATCTCCGAGCTATAATACAACGCAAATTACTAATCGATATTACTCTATCGTAGATAGATGTATACGAGGTTAGTTTGACAAGTAGTGAGAATGACACATAGGTGGCGCTCTAATTCTTAAAACAAATACACCGTAATTTTGGTTGCGTATTTATATGTTTACATTCCGATATTTAGATAAATTGGTTGATTAGTTTATATTTGACAGCTGATTGAAAAAGAAGCAACACGTTTTGTTAAAATGGAAAAAGCAGAGTATCGTGCGGTGATTAAATACTTCGTAATTAAAGGTATGAAAGCTACCGAAATAAAAGATAAGTTACGGGAAACATTAGGTGAATCTGCTCCATCATCCGCCACGATGAGTAGATGGACAAATGTATTTAAACGTGGTAGAACAAGCTGTGTTGATGAAGCGCGCTCTAGAGCACCCAAAATCGTGACTTCTAAGGAAATGATTATAAAAATCCATAATATTATTACGCAAGATCAACGACTCAAAAATGAGGGAGATAGCAGACATGGTAAACATTTCAACAGAATGCGTACACCACATTTTAACGAAAGAATTGGGTCTTTCCAAACTTTCGGCAAGATGGGTGCCGCGATTGCTTACGACCGAACAAAAGTTCACATGTTTGCGCATTTCCAGTGAGTGTTTGGACCTTTATAAGCGGAATCCGGTTGATTTTTGTAGGCGATTTGTTACTTGCGATGAAACTTGGATACACTACAGTACACCCGAAACTAAACAACAGTCTAAACAATGGTTAGAACGTGGTTTTGCACCTCCAAAGCCACTTTATCGGCAAACAAGGTGATGGCATCAATTTTTTGGCATTCAAAGGCCATTTTGATCATTGGTTACCTTCAGACAGGTCCCACAATAAACGGAAAAAATTATGCAGAACTTCTACAAAAATTAAATGTTGAGATTCGTGCTAAACGGCCAGAAATGGCAAAGAAAAAGATTCTGTTTCACCAAGACAACGCTCCCTCGCATACCAGCACAGTTGCGATGTCCAAAATCCACGAGTTGCATTTCCAATTAGTACCGCATGCGCCTTATTCGCCGGATCTAGCCCCTTCCGAGTTCCACCTTTTTCCAAAATCGAAAACGACACTAGGTGGAAAGAAATTTTCGTCTAACAACGAGCTTATCATCTTCGTAAATGAGTATTTTGCAAGCCTTCCGGAATCGCATTTTAGAGATGGCATAAAGGTATTGGAGCACCGTTGGAATAAATGTATTGCTCTTTCAGGAGAATATATTGAAAAATAAAGATTACTTTGTATTTAAAAAATTCGTTTTTTTCCCCATTCTCACTACTTGTCAAACTACCCTCGTATTAGTCAAATGCCACTCGTCAGTGCCAAGAGATTTGCTAGTATTACAACTTATAATAGTATTAATAAACTTTCATATCTTTAATCTAAATTTAAATGCTTAAAATAACGTTTAATTAGAACCTTATATAAGATGGATGTAGATGGACATACAGACATGCGTATTCATATGTTTCCCATCAACATGTCAACAAACGTGTACGATAATAAAAGGTACGACCCCGTAGGATTTTTAATATTAAAAGAATATGCAGAATACGAGCCAATTTCTATGCAAATCCACCAGTGTATACCTGTATAAACAATGGTACACCTTTAAATCTGAGCGCCAGTATGTTTTCACAATTGCCAATGAATACGTAATGGACTATTACTAGGAATGACCAGAGTTTTACATGAATGCGATTTTTTTTGTCAGCATGCGACAATTCTTGTCTTCACAGGAAAATCTACATACTGCTTGCATAGTCTGAGACTTAAAAAAACCGCTAATATATTCAAAAAATGTAAAGAATATTTTTTTCAGACATGTATTTTATGATTAAATGAATAAATTACGTCTTGGTACAAACTTAATTGAAAACGCTAATAATCTGAGTATGTTTTTATTAGCTTTTTCCGTTTGAGTTGAATGCGTAGGGTGGGAAACAAGTTGATAATGAAATACATTTTTTTTTCTTAAAAGCTTCACTTTATATAGGGAGTATTAATATATATTTTATTTCAAAAGGAACACATAACAGATGTACCGGAAAGTCTTACTCGTAACCGGTTTTTCTAACAGATGTCTCTAGGCTTAAGTATGCAAAGTTTTGATTTGACGCATATGTCATTTCATTCTACTGATATCAAGTTTCAAAGCCATATGCGAAAGTAACACTGTCATAGATTTATACCTCTTTGAAAATGTCGAGTTTCGTGCCTGAAAAAGTGCATTTGCGGCACGCATTGCTTTTCTTATTTAATCAAAAGGAAAAAGCCGCTGAAAGTTATCGTTTGATGGTAGAAATTTACGGTGAGCATACTTGAATAATAAAAACATGTGAAGCGATTTCGACAATTCAAAAGTGGTGATTTCGATGTGTAAGACCAAGAACGTTTTGGGTCGCATCTTCACACTTTTTCGGTAAAAAAAAAGTGTGAACCCAAACTCAAAAACAATTGGCAGAAGCGTTAAATTTGGCCCAAGAGACGATTAACGATGGATTACGAGCAATGGGAAAAGTCCAAAGATGAGGAAATGGGTGCCACATCCATTGAATGACAGGCAAATGGAAAATTGAAAAATCGTCTGTGAAATGCTGCTTCAAATGTACGATCGGAAGTCATTTCCGCATCGAATAGTGACGGGTGATAAAAAATGGATTTATTTCGAAAACTTTAAGCCCCAAAGATCATGGTTATCACCTGGCGAAGCCGGCCCATCGACTGCAAAGCCAAATCGTTTTGGTCGTAAGGCAATGCTCAGAGTGGCGTGGTATATTACGAACTATTCAAACCTGGTGAAACAGTTAATACGGATCGCTATCGATAACAAACTATCAATTTCAACCATGCATTGATAGAAAAACATCCAGAATGGGCTCGAAGACACAGTAAATTGATTTTATATCACTATAACGCGCCGTCTGAAAGCACTTGGCTAGGACATAATATCAAACTCGCCGTACTCTCCAGACCTCGCTCCGTCCGACTATCACCTTTTCGTATCAATGGGACACGCGCTTGCAGAGCAGCGTTTCACCAATTTTGAAGAAGTTAGAGAATGATTCGATGAATGATTTTGCGCAAAGGACGAACAGTGTTCTTGGGACGTCCATAGATTACCTAAAAGATGGGCAAGATATGTAGAATCCAATAATCAATACTTGAATAAATACATTTTTCCATTGTCTTGAAAATTATGTAGTTTTTTTTTTATACGAAAAAGCCGATAATGACTTTCCGGTATACCCGGTTTATGTGTGTGTCAAAATACATATGAAATAAATGATTTCGATGGACAGATATTCACAAAAGAATTAAAAATATCATCTGCTTGGAATTGTTTCTTAAACTGCTTTCTAAAAGCATTAACTCACATTTCACAGATAAATTATTGCCCCATTAACCGAAAATATAGAATACATTTGAAAAAATTTGAAATAATAATTAGTTATTTGTAAAAAAAATATTATTATTCATAAATTCATAAGCTAGTTAAACTATTGATTCATAGATGACTGGTGTTTGATTTTTTGCCAGTCAATAATGTTAAAACTTTATTAGCTCAAAAATTGTTTTACACCCGCTCTGTTTATAAAACCTAAAATATTCATGCAAACAGTAAAGTGTTGAAAAAGGATTCCAACATCGAACAATTTACTGCTGAACAGCGTGTGTTGGTACATATATTGAAAAAATGAAGCACCATGCTATTGATAAACAATAGAGTTTCGATTAACACGTTAGTTTGTGTCTAGAACTTAGAAAATGGGCCAAAAACGGTATAGTAAAAGTTAAATATATACAGATGGTTTTGACTTACGTCAGTTAATAATAGAATATACAAGGGTGTGCCAAAAAGTAACTGGAATGGCAGCGCTGTAAGTGGAGCTAGAACGCGTTTCTGCCGATAGATGCGCGTGACGCAACTTGTTCTGTGTTCGGTACAGTCGATTCTTTCGCTGAATAAGGTTGTCTTCCTACAGTGCATTTTTTTATAAAAGCACTTTCGTTTGGTCGCCATTTTTTTGTAATGTCGGACTTAAGCGAATAGCGTGCGGCTGTGAAACTTTGTATTCCGTTCGGAAAAAAAATGCTACAGAAAACAGTTTTGATGTTGTAAACAACTTACTAGGATGATGCTGTGGGAAAAACTTAAGTGTACGGATAGTGTTCTCGTGCCAAAAAAGGTTAAATTTCAATTGATGACGAACCTCTTTCTGGTACAGACATCCAGAAGTAGGTTCGTCATCAATTGAGATTTAACCGTTTTTGATACGAGAAAACTTCCAGAACGGATGAAAATGACGAGAAAATTCGTACAATTGTGCTTGAGGTATTTTAATTCATATCTATTTTCGTAAGTTTTATATATTCATCTGTTAATTCAGGCAAAATAGGATTGGAAAGATGAAAGAGCACACATAATGAAATAACGTGGTGTCTACTGAAACACTCGGAAATGGTGTTACAGCATCAAAAGAAATAACTTTGTTTTCCGGTTCTCTTTTAAAACTGTTTAATTTAGAAACAAAATCGGAGGTATTTAAAATGGAAATACCTTTTTCAAACTTAAATTTATTACATTTTTTAAATAAGCATTTAGAAATTTCGTAAGTTGGAGAGTTTATATCTGAAACAATTAGACGATATGAATTTTGTGGTTTGTGACTTTTTGGCGAGCAATATAAATGAGGGACTTCAGCGTTAGTAACTTTTAATTTTATTTTTTGTTTTTTGACTAGCAATGAATTGCATTCGTCAAAGTTTTTGCAACATTTTTTACGAAACTATTCAACGGGTTTTTTCTACCTTGACATACGTCCCTGAATTTGGTATAAGCTCTACATTATTCACAAAATTATTCTTACTTACCATCGCTACTGCATTACCTTTATCCGCTTTCGTGAAGATACAATATTTTTTCTTGAGTGATGCGATTCTGTGGCCTTTTTTATCTCCCGTATACTATATACTACATATATTATTTTATTTTTTCAACAAATTTTTGATTATATTTTGTAGAAAGAGCTAATAGCTTTCTTACAAAAGAAAATATTAGTAAATAAAGATGGAAAATAATTAAATTGGAAAGCCAAAATACAGAAAAAAATATTCATTTCCTCAACAGACAACGGAATTGATTTTCTACCTAATTTCGTGTTTTATTTTATAAAACGCGTTGGTGGATTTCTTGAGATGTAAAAGAAAAGTACACGAGGAACTACTGTGCTTTTGATTTTAATCTCGGAGATTTTCCTCGATGCTCGTCACAGATTACAATAGACACTGATTGTGTTTCTAAAAAGGAGCTGCGCTTAACAATAGAATATTTGATTAATATAATTTATGGAAAATTCTTTTTTCCGCAGGAAAAAAGGATCTCATCATGTAGTAATGAGAGTTCGAGAATTAATCGGATCTTCTTCAGACGCTGTATTATGACTTTAGTTGTTCTGTAAAGTCACATGCGATAATGGGACGAAAGCTTAATCAATAAGCTCGTCGCGTAAGGTAACTTTTCGGAAATTAAGTAGCAAATGGAGGAGAAAAAAACAGTTTATACGAACATTAATTTGGAAATCATTTACGGTTTTCATATTACTCGAATTTTGGCGACTATTTTCCTAAACTTTTTTACCTGTTAATCTGACTTGTAGACGTCCACAGTCGTTGTCCATGGTTACTTCTTGGTTTCCAGGCCATCAGTGCACTAAAATATTTAGTTTACCACAATCCTACACGCACAAATACCAAAACGTCCTTTCACTTCATCATCTCTCTCAGAGACGGCGTCAACTCCTTAGGTCAAAGAGTTTCAGCATGTTTGAACAGTATTCTCAAACACAAGAATTAAGGTAGCACCCTAGTAAACAACATTATGGTTGATTAACTTAATCAGTGATGGTTGATACATAACCCCTTTCCACATCAATTTCCGTATTCTGTATACGTATTTCGACAACTAAGCTGTCATCATCACCAGATAATTAAACAATGTCACACCTGAAAAACTACTGCAAAAACTTGCCCGAAACAAATTCCGTACACGATCTGGACCGTCGAAAGTCAAAGCGCACACTAAGAGTGTGCGTAATTGTAAAGCAATTACAAAGCAAAAGTGCATATGTACATATCACATACAAAAAAGAACAAATTACAAAAGAATATAAAACAGACCGAAATTAAATAATCATGTACTTCTTTAATCATTTCTGAACTACCCAATGCGCTGTTTAAATGTACTGGTCTAGCGGCTGTAGAGGGCAGTGACAATCTAAAAGTCATCACCTTATGAAGAGGTACGATCAAAAAGTATCTGAACACGTTTTAAACACATAAATAACAGGTCTGAAACAACTAATCAATAGCTTTGAATAGACAAAGCTTTGATCTGTTAAAAAATATTTCTGAAGAAAAAGCAGGTGGACAAATACGCTGTTGTTTTCTCA
Source organism: Dermolepida albohirtum (assembly GCA_031893035.1). Classification (NCBI taxonomy): domain Eukaryota; kingdom Metazoa; phylum Arthropoda; class Insecta; order Coleoptera; family Scarabaeidae; genus Dermolepida; species Dermolepida albohirtum. The sequence goes on from JAVIWB010002674.1 coordinate 265,238, forward strand.
GATCAAAGCTGAAAGAAAGCGTTGAATTGACAAACAGGTAATGTGTTTTTTGTATGTTAAAAATTGGTCTTTATTAGTTCAAAGCTATTGATTATCTATCCAAAGCTTGTTCAAAAACTGTAGTTCATAAAGTTCACCACCGACCCATGTTCAATCTTCATAATTTGGTGGATTTCCAAATTGTCCCTTTTTCTATACTAGCAACATTTAAGCTCAGATATCTATTGTTTCCAACTATCTGCTTCTGGGCTTCCGGCTGGTCGCACTGAAACACACAGTTTCAATGCTGTAGACAGTAGCAGTATTTGAGCCATGAAAGTCGGGAGTTATACCAGTGACGCGGTTCCAGCCCAGAAGTCCAGAAGCAGACAGTATGGACCACGACCGTGGAAGTCTACGTAACAGTCTATCGATTCAAATTTGCAATCGGTGCGTAAACCGACCCCAGCTCAGCTTCATATTCAAATAAAGAGCGTAATTTCAATTGGAGTGAACACGAATTTTAAGTTTTCATTTGAAGGATTACCAAATTGAAAATTAAGGTCTTTTAGTAGTACTGGCCTCTTTTATGAAGCTGGATAATGGCTGAATCTACCCTCGTATTTAATTTTGATAAATTGAGGGTCATATGAAATTTAATTGACTTTTCGCATTGATTATATATAATACTCAGTCCATGTTCGTTACTGTAGAATAATAGGATCATTTAAAATTCTTTAATGTACACCTTATTTTCCCGCCAAATGTACTATACCGTTATACTCTTTCTTAATAGCCCTGGCGTTGTTACTTTTCGCCAATTTAGAAATTATCATTTATAAAGGGCCTCCATTAAGTTAATTATTATTAATTGAATTTATTCTATAGAGCCATTTAGATAACTGCTATCGTTTCCTCGCACAATTAACTCTACGAAAATAAAAAAAAGAGCAGAATTCGCAAAAAAGTTTATTCGAAAAATAAAAATTCCAGCCCACAATAAAACGGCAATTATTCGAAATGGAGAAGAAACGATCTGTTTCGATTTCGATTTGCAACAGTAACAGGGGCAACGTTTACCCCGTTTCTGATTTCGCGTCCACGGCAAATGTAATCAATCGCGCCAATTTCAACCATATAACCCTAGATAATGCGGCCGTTACCAGAGAACTCTGCGTTCGTAGTTATGGTGGCGGGGATGAGGGTGAAGAGTGAGGGAGGAAGAAACGACGGTATAACATGCTCGATCGCCTACGCAAAAGCATCTCCCAATCAGTGGTGGCGGTTCGTTGGGGCGCATAAATTGAATTTTTGTTGCACCGATTCGATAAATTGCTCAGGACTTGGGTTGTGCGGGACAATAACTTAATAGCATCAAAGCGTGTTCATCATTCGGGACGGAAAAAAAAGGAGGAAGTGAAAAAATCTGCTAAAATAAACCGATGCATGTTATCCGCGTTGTTGTCACGTTTCAGTGAAAACATTCTTTTGACATTATTGATTGTTGGTGCACATAAAGGTTTTTCTTTTGCAAACATATGTATGTATGTACGTATATTACTCACATCACAGCAAATATTATGTTCGATTAGGAATTCCTTGCGCGTCTGCACAGTTGTGGCATTTGTTTTTCTTCAGAAAAAATAATAAATACTAAAAGTACCAGCGATTATCCAAATATTTAAGATTACGAACTATATTCAGCTATATGTATGTACACATAATAAAGAAATTTACTGCATTTGTTATGCATGAGGGTAGTCCAATAAGTATCCGACCTGACCTAGAGATGGCGGTAGTTGTTTGAAAAATATTACTGTATTAAAAAGTACACAATCTATAAAGCATATGTTTCAAGTTTGAAGCTGCCACGTTGTTTAGTATTGGATTGGCAGCCATCAACGTTTTCAGAGAATTGGTAGAAATGGAGAAAATTGGTCATTGTTACGTGATACAATACTTTTATTTGAAAAACCTCAGCCCAACCGATATAAAAGCTGAACTGGATTCTACTATGGGTGAGTCTGCTCCTTTACAACACTGAAGTAATGGGTAGCAGAGCTTAAACGAGGCCGAACGAGCTGCAAAGGCGAGCATCGCAGTGGTCGACGAAATGAGGCAACAACTCCAGAAATGGTGAAGAAAATCCACAAAGCGGTACTGGATGATCGTCGACTGATAGTGCACGAGCTATCAGACACAGTCGGCAATTCAAAAAGTGCGGTACATCGCATAATATCTGAAAATTTGGACATGAGACAACTGCGTGCAAGATGGGTGCCGCGTTTACTCACACCCTAGCAGAAACAGTGTCTTTACAAGATTAGCTGAAAAAAGTACCTTACAATGATTTGTCAGGTGACTTGCGTGTAGTACTAAAACCAGAGATTAGCCATTTTCAATAGTTACGTGGGATACATATTTGACAAGTAGAAAGACGAACGTTTGAAATGGAAACATAATTAAAAATAAAATAAAAACTAAACTAAATGTAATATTGAGAAGAACATTTCAGCAAAAAGTGTAAGTATGGTTTGTGGTAGGTAGGATTTTCTTTGAAAAGAAGCAACAGTTTACGACCGATGCGTGTTACTAAATACAGAAATTTCCCGCTTGAAATATTTGACATCGTCAATGTTGCCTTTAAGACTTTTTAAGTTTTAAAAATTTATATGAAGAAAAAATTAACACATGATAAAACACTATAATTGATAAAAGGATATATTTGGATAGAATCTATATTTCTGCGTTAAAAATATACATTTGAATATCTATTACGCTACTATTGTTATGACGATTATGTAAAGCAAGTCGCGTGACAAATCATGTAAAGTACTTTTTTTAACTAATCTTTAAATAATATTGTTTCTAATGGGTCACAATTCGTTTAGCTGTATCGCGCTTTTAATTATTTCTTAAATTTTATACACCATCATTGGTCAATCCCTAGTTGATCTATTATTAACCCTTTTTCCCACCAATTTATTTTAAAAGATCGATCCTTTGAAGAAAGAGTCCGCGTAGTGTCATTGCACTTTGATGAGTCGTATTTACAGTCCATAAAATTCAAATTTTACTTTATTACAGTCTTTTCTTTTTTATTTAATTAAGTAATCCTGTAAAAACAATCTCGTTTTTCTATTCACATTTCACCATTTTGAAGAAATCCTTAAAAGACAACCTTCGCAGTATCGTAGATATCCCTAATGAAAAATTTCTGATTTAAAACATGACTCATTTATAAACTAAGCTGTCTTTTTCAAGAAAAGCCTTACTAAAGAACGTGGGTCGTTTTCTGGGACAGTATTTTTAATATTAAATATAATTTACTTTTTGTTTTATTTATCTTATAATTACATTACCCAGAAATGGAATCAAGAGTTCTTCGAACAAACTTGACAAATATGCAAGATTTTCTCAAAAAATGGCGCATCCGAGTCAACGAATCCAAGTCAGTACATATCACGTTTACATTGTGAAAAGGAACATGTCCCCAGTCAGTCTAAATAACACTCAGCTGCCTCAGTCAGATTCGGTCAAATACCTTGGAATTCATTTGGATAGAAGGCTCGCATGGCGAAAACATATATTTACTAAGAGGATACATTTGGGAATAAAATATATTGGCTTATAGAGCGGAAATCACAATTTTCTATGGAAAACAAGCTTCTCGTATACAAACCAATCATTATGCCGATTTGGACGAACGGCATCCAGCTATGGGGGACAGCAAGCGTTTCAAATATGGAGATTATCCAAAGATTTCAAAATAAGATAATGCGACCATTGCTGATGCCCCATGCTACGTGCCAAACTACGCTATTCAACGAGACATCCCCATCGCTTCCGTTAAGGAAGTGATTAAAATATACAGCGACAAACATCGTAGAAGAGTTTCACGTCACCCAAATAATTTAGCCCAACAGTTATTTAAAGTAAGCAGTACAGTGCGTCGCCGGAAAAGAGCAAAACCTATCTATTTGGGAAATTGACAGACCTGAAATAACTCTAGTTTAGTAAAAACACACAAAAGAAAAGAACTCTCTGTTTATTCCTTCCGATTTGGGAAATAGACCGACCTAAAATGACTCTAGTTTAGTAAAAACACACAAAAGAAAAGAACTCTATGTTTATTCAATTTTAAAAAGTTCATAACCTAAGTCCATAGGGGAGATCGATGGAGCTACCCTATACGTGTCATGTACAGCCAATATAACTAGCTTATTGCCTCTGGGCAGAGTACTAAATAAAGGAGACAAAAAAATAATCACATTACGTGTCATACTTTGAGAGAGAATAGCCTTTACTATCTGTCAAAAAGTAGTATGGTGGGTACGAGGATAGTTTGACAAGTAGTGAGAATGGCACATAGGTGGCGCTCTAATTGGTACAACAAATGAACTGTAATTTAGGTTGGCTATTATATGCTTACATTCCGATGTTTAGATAGATCGGTTAATCAGTTTATTTTTGACAGCTGATTGAAAAAGAAGCAACACGTCGTTTTGTTAAAATGGAAAAAGCAGAGTATCGTGCGGTGATTAAATACTTCGTAATTAAGGGTATGAAAGCTACCGAAATAAAAGATGAGTTATGGGAAACATTAGGTGAATCTGCTCCATCATCCGCCACAATAAGTAGATGGGTAAATGAATTTAAACGTGGTAGAACAAGCTGTGTTGATGAAGCGCGCTCTGGAGCACCGAAAATCGTGACTTCTGAGGACATGATTACAAAAATCCAAAATATTATTACGCAAGATCAATGACTCAAAGTGAGAGAGATAGCAGACACGGTAAATATTTCAACGGAATGCGTACCTCACATTTTAACGAAAGAATTGGGCCTTTCCAAGCTTTCGGCAAGATGGGTGCCGCGACTGCTTACGTCTGATCAAAAGTTCACTCGTTTGCGCATTTTCAATGAGTGTTTGGACCTTTATAAGCGGAGTCCGGTTGATTTTTGTAGGCGATTTGTTACTTGCCATGAAACTTGGATAAACTACAGTACACCCGAAACTAAACCACAGTCGAAACAATCGTTAGAACGTGGTTCTGCACCTCCAAAGAAAGCGAAAACCACTTTATCGGCAAACACGGTGATGGCATCAATTTTTTGGGATTCAAAGGGCATTTTGCTCATTAATTACCTTCAGGAAGGTGCCACAATGAACGGACAATATTATGCAGAACTTCTACAAAAATTAAATGTTGAGATTCGTGCTAAACGGCCAGGAATGGCAAAGAAAAAGATTCTGTTTCACCAAGACAACGCTCCTTCGCGTACCAGCACAGTTGCGATGTCCAAAATCAACGAGTTGCATTTCCAATTGTACCGCATGCGCCTTATTCGCCGGATCTAGCACCTTCCGACTTACACCTTTTTCCAAAATTGAAAACGGCAAATAAAATGAAATAAATGTATTGCTCTTTTAGGAGAATATATTGAAAAATAAAAATTATTTTGTATTTAAAAAATTCGGTTTTCTTTTCCATTCTCACTACTTGTCAAACTGCCCTCGTAGATCCCTTCTCTTTGAGTAAATAAGATTTTTATCCGAAATAAATAAACATAAAATTGATGTAAGACGTAATACGTTCAATACTTTATTCAAATACATTTGTTGAAAGATAGGAGAGGAGAATATACTGAGGAAACGTGCGTGATGATTCACCGTAAATCTGTTTTAGTGAAAATAGAGGTTTCTATATTTTACTAGATAGACAGACACTAGTGGAATCCGGAAATATATTAGGAAGTGTGAAGGAATATTTAATTAGTATTGGACCTGCCTCTTCCTTTAGATATCATGCCGGATCTTCCTCGAAGAATCTCCCACATTTTATGGCCTCTTTCGTGTTGATAATATATAATTTTCCCCACCGACGATAAAATATAAATTACGGGGTGGTGTCGTTAATTGTTTTCGCGGCCGGCAAAATTGAAAATCTTTTGTTCGAATCTTTCAACACGGACCGTTACTCCTATCCCCACTCCGTTTATATACTATGTATAAAACGTATATTGTATGCTATATATCTATATATTTATGATGTCCGCTATTGTGCGTGTTTCGGAATGTCGACTATAAATTTCCCAACGGCCCCCTCCTGTGGTAATATTTAGTGTGTTTTGTTTTGTTCCACGGTTGGCGTTTCTTCTGGTTGTTTATGTTAATTTCTGGTAACTTTTTCCGAGTTTTAGGGGAGAAAGTTTCGCTTACGGACAATATGTTTTCAAATTGCGGTGATGTTATATAATTAATTATAATTAATTTATTATATACCACAACAGTCAAGAGTTTTCAATTAATTCACCAGAAATCAAGATGTTCTGTATAACCCGTGTTTCATCATACTCTGAATAAATTTCTAGTGTTTTTTGCTTGTTAGCATCTTCTTTGATTGCTAATTATTTTATGCACACCCACTTGCTTATACCGAAGTCTTTATAGTAGGTGTCGATGTGACGAATTATCTCTATCTACGAGGGTGGCCCTAGAAGTACCCGACCCAACAAATAAAACACAAATATTTTGGAAAGAAACATATTTATTTTTCAACAGAATCTCCTTTCAGCTTTTCCCAACGATGTTCAATAAGTTCTAAACCCTTTTTATAATAAGAACTGCCTTCCTCCACAAAATAGTCATTAACTGCCGACATCACTTTTTCATCGTTGGAAAATGTTTGACCACTGATCAATTTTTTCAAGTTTGGGAACAGAAAATAATCCGGGGGTGCTAAATCTGGCGGATAGGGTGCATGAGGTAGCAATTCAAACTTTAATTCATTAATTTTGACCATTGCAATAACGGATTTGCGATCTGGTACATTGTCTTGATGAAATAACACTTTCTTCTTAGCGTTTTTGTTTGATTTCTTTGCTTAAACATTGCAATAAGCTCGCATAATACTCGGCGTTGATAGTATTTCCTTTTTCAAGATAGTCAATGAAAATTATTCCACGCGTATCCCAAAAAAGCCGATGCCATGATCTTGCCTGCAGATGAAACGGTCTTCGCCTTCTTTGGAGTCGGTTCTCCCTTTTGAGTCCATTGGTCTGATTGCCCTTTTATCTCGGGTGTGAAGCGATGGACCCATGTTTCATCCATGGTTAGGAAACGGCGCAAAAATTCTGCTTTGTTGCTGTGAAGCTTCGATAAACACTCAGCTGGAACACCTTTACGACACTGTTTCTGCTCGAGTGTGACCAAACGCTGCACCTATCTCGCACACAGCTTCCTCATGTCCAAATTTTCAGATAATATGCGATGTAACCCACTATTTGAAATGCCTACTATGTCTGCTAGCTCATGCACTTTCAGTCGACGATCATCTAGTACCGCTTTATGGATTTTCTTCACCATTTCTGGAGTCTTCACGTCATTTGGTCGACCACTGCGATGCCCGCCTTGGCAGCTCGTATAGCCTCGTTTAAAGTCTACTACTCAATATTTAACTGTTGTAAACGATGGAGTAGAATCACCCAGAGTAGAATTTAGTTCAGTTTTTATATCAGTTGGGCCTGGGCCTTTCAAATAAAAGTATTGTATTACGTAACGACGACCAATTTTCTTCATTTTTACAAATTCACTGAAAACGTGCAATATTGATGGTTGCCAAACAAATACTAAACAACGTAGCGTCTTCAAAGTTGAAACATATGCTTTATAGATTGTGAACTTTCTAAAATACTGATATTTTTCAAACAAGTACCACCATCTCTAGGTCAGGCCGGATACTTATGGGACCACCCTCGTATATAATATGACTAAAAAAAGCGAATTGCTCAGTAAAAGTATATATTTCCAAATCGATTTTTGTATAAAGTTTACTTTATTGTGAATAATAAGTAATACATGTAATAGCATGAAATAAATAAGCCTCTTCAGCCCGGAAGCCCAAAAGCAGATAGTATTGACCACGACCGCGGAAGTCTACGTACCAGATTAAATTAACCTTTGTATAGTTCTTACCAAATTGTAACAAAAAAATTGGCTCTTCTTTTCTTAATTTTGGACGAGTTTTTTTAGATCATTCGACTGTAATAATCCGTAGTTTCTAACTAGTTTAATAAAAATCTAATAGTACGACGATAACTAAACTATTATCAGCTAAGCTATTTGGAAAGGTTCCGTATCGTTAGACCACATGTGGTAGTTATTGGATTTTGTGAAATCGCTTGACGAATGCAAAGAAATATTACGACTTATTCGTTAAAGAAGATATTGGTAAGAAGGTAGATAACATCGTAGAAGAGGCTCTGAATGACATAGAGGAAGCACCGAACGGAAAGATAGGAGACTGAGAATGTTGGCCATTATAGCTCGATAGAATACCTCGAGGTTCGTAGAAAACTTTTTTTGGTAGAGACTAGCCAATGAGTTCCATATATTTCCGAATTTATTTGTTCGGTTTCTTATTGTCCAAGATTAATACTGACTCTCAAAGAGTTAGCATCGTTGTCTTGATTAGAATGGTGTAATGTACGTGCAGATTGGGATTAAGAGTGGAACAATATCATCTTTTCTAATAAGAATCTCGTTTCTGAGGACTCATAATGGTCGCAGACGAGTCCGATGTTGAAGAGGCGAAGGATAATCTTTTTTATTTTCGCATAGAACCGGGGATTGCACTTACTAGAAGATTGGTGATTAGGGACAGAATTAGCATAGTAATTATGACTCATTTGGTATTCTTTATAAACTATTTGAAGGCTCAAAGTTATATTTGTGAAATTTTGGAACAATTCGTTTTCTATATATCCAAAGGTTAAATGATCCACATTGCTCTTCTTGCAGACGTTTTATTTCGACCCCTGCAAAAAAGCGAACATCAATATCCTTAACTAATATGCGTAATCACCAGACTCAGCAACCATAGAACACGTACTGTCTATTATAATTTGAAGAGTCTCCTTGTTTCCTAACACTTCAAAGAACTTAAAATAGGTACATGATGCCCAACAAGTTGCTTGAAATTATCTTCCACAGTATGCCCCGGCAAGTAGTTGGAAGTAGCTGGAACGGCAACTCGCAGTTCGAATTCTTCAATGAAAGTTTAATCATTTATTATCCCCGGTGTAACAAATATTTGTATTATACAAAATTTTGTTTAAAAATATATACTTTTACTGGATGATAGTTTTTTTGATTACGTAGTGTATTAATACCATTGTACTGGTACGCGTAGTACTGATAATATTTCTTTCAGCTTTCCACAGGTCTTGGACTTTTGATACTCATCATAAATTACTTGGTAATTCTTTTTTTATTATCGCCACGATATAGTTAGCCAGGGATTCAATCAACGTATTATTAATTATACCCACATCTTAGCGTTTGTAATAATTACGGCTCCCATAATGGATCTAGGATCTATAATAGTTATTAATTATCCGTAATAATTTGGTTCACCCTATCACAGGGCAGTTTAATTTTCTCAATCATAGCATCCAAAATGTAATATATATGGTTTCGCAAAATTCGATGTAATGGGAATGGGTCTGTAATTCGACGCTAAAATGGAATCACTTTTTTTATGTACGCGTACAATTCTAGTCTTCTGCCAGCGGATAGAAAACTTGTTGGAAGTAATAGATAAATTAATTAGATGCGATGAGGGATAACGAAGGCAAATCTGTATCTTCTAATTACAAATCTAGGTAATAAATAGTAATTAGATACGTGAGAAGTTAGACTATACCAGTTTTCGCGTAAAATCTTATGTACTTATTTTCTTATGGAGGTTCAGTTGTGATGAAGGAGATAAGTCGAGGGTTTGAGTTTATAATTTTATGGGGTAAGTTAGATGATAGAGACCAATGATGGGATTGGCGATCTTGGGGTCCGCGAGGGAGTTCCAAGATACCGGTCAGATGGAACGTTAACTACGAGGCGTGCTTTTTAAGTAAGGGCCGTTTTGTTGTATACACTAATATGTGGTGCGCGTGCCGGCATTTCTTGGAAACAACCATGCTCAGTTGCAGCTGTGTAGGTAACCTGTACGGTCCGTCCTCTGCTTTTTAAATGTTCAAGATTATCGCGTCGCCAATCCCGTGCGAAGTACAATCAGTGATACGTTTTTTGTCGGCAATAAACATGTCTGCTGCAGACATTCACCGGCATTTGTGAAGTTTACGGAGTTACTGCCATGTGTGAAGGCAAAGTGCGTAAGTGGGTGAGATACTTCGAACTTGCCTGAGTCCTGTTCCGGTCGCCCATCTGTGATCACAGACGTCATGGTGACTTCAGTTGAAGCGAAAATGCTTCAGAACAGACGTTTCACCATAATCACTCTTTCAAACGACTTTCCTGGAGTGTCTAGGACAGTATTTTGTATATAAATGGTTTATTTTTGTGTTTTGTTCAAACCACGAGTATTTCTGTGTTTCTTCAGGCTTTATATTTGTCAGAGTTCCTTATTTCTTTACTTTCAGAAGTCGTAAATTTCCTACTTCTACATTTTTTGTTAGTCTAAATATCTTCATTAAACTCGTCTGTTATTTGCAAGTCCTTCATTTGTTTTATATTGTCCATATAGAGTATATGGTACATTGTAACGGAATTTTTTTATGTTTAATTTTGAATCTTTGTATGGTGCTATTTAACATATTAGACAAAAACGAGGAACCAAGGGAATCTCCCTGAAGTATCTCTCTATTAAGACTGATTCCATTTATTATTGTAGTTTCATTATGGCGAATCTGTATGGTGGATAATTTCCACCGAATCCACATATCTATGGGTTTCGAGCTCGACCTGTACTGTGTACTAAGTAAAATGGTAAATTAATATAAGCTTCGTGATTTCTTTGTATCTCCAGAAGGAGTATTAATGATAATAGTTATAACAGTGAAAATATTACTCGAAAAAATGGATATTTTTGTAAACTTATCATGGCGTTAACAAATAGTGGTGTGCTATCATTTTCGAAAGTCCAAGAAACGATTTTAATGTCAAGAGAAGAATTTTTCAATAACAAAGGATACAAGCATGCCATAAAAATTTTATATTATGCCTCTGTTAAAAATTGCTTTGATAAAATACACATTAAAATGTTAAGGGAAACGCAAGAATATTAATTTAGAGCTTAAACAAAAGATTAAAGCAATTGAATTAAGTAGTACAGCTTCTGTGACATGAGATTATAAGAACTTTTTAGATTTTTAACGCATTACATATTATTACAAATACAGTGAGTTCATTAATGATTGAGATGGAACCTTATGCAACGAAACATACACTATTGGTAGCCTTACATTCAAAATTCCCTAGACCCTAGAAATCTATAGTTTTAAAAAAATTATCCAACACACTTAATATGAAATTAAATTCAACTTACCGCTCTAACCACCAAAAATTTAATAATACTTCTGAAAATTACTGATAATTGATAACACGTAATTACAAATCAAATAAGGCAAAATGCCAAACAATTTAGTAGGGTTATAAAGAGAGATCTGTCACGATCTAGTTACAAGGATATTTCATACCAACTGTAATCTTTGTTGTTGTATACTTGGTTGCATAATCCGTCTCAATCTTTATTGAACACATTGTATATAGCAATATAACTTTAAATTAAAAAAAAATCTGTTGGCGATTTGAAATATAAATTAAAAAATTTGTTTCTTACCGTTTTTAGCGTATAAATAAATATTTAATTCCCTAGCGCACCCCTGTTTATCACAAAGAAGTGTTGTTTTCATTTTCGAGATTTCTCGTCGAGAGAAGGGAGAAAAGTAGGCCGTGACGTAGCAGGCCCACTTGAAATCAATGACATGAGAAGAAAGTCCGTGAAAAGTGCTCCATGGCCGCTAAAGAAGTTGTATACAGTGCAAAGAAATCGAAAAGTTGTTTTTCCATTATAACTTTTTTTCTTTTTACGAAGTTGGTTAATAAAATTGTATGAAGGATGACTTGATTGAAACATGAATAATGTTCCCTTTCAGTAATAAATTAAGGCAATGCTTAAAAGTATTGAAGGCAATGTAGGTTAATGATGTTTATATTTCCTTTTCTAAAAAAGGATTTACGTATACGTATACATATATAAATGCTTGTTTATTTTTTTTCTTTCAGAGATGATTTAATACTAAAATCAGAAATATCAGGTTGTTACAAATGTAATGTCCGTTTTTTCCTTCAGTCTGAACTGAATCGCACCTGTGTGAAGACGTGTATGTTTTTGGTGAAAATTATTATTGTGTTTGTAGAAAAGGGTATTTATTTTGAAGTGTGTACCTGTTCCATTTCTTAGAAAGATTAATACACCTGTCCTTGTCTCGCCTATGGAAATGCTGTCGGCAAGAGATATTCGGGCAATTTACCTCTTTCAATTTAAAAAGGGATTAAATTCAGCTGCAGCAACGCGAGAAATTAATCAGACGTTCGGTGAAACCACGTGTAATGAACGCACATTACGGCGAAGGTTTAAAAAATTCAGGGAGAGAAATTTTGATTTGGAAAATGAGCCTCGCGGATATGCGCGTACTACCGTTAATGACGACGAGCTGCGTGTAGAAGTTGAAAGTAATCCGTCGACAACAGTGCGTAGCCTTGCAGAAACATTTCAAGTGCTCATTGCCACCATTAGTGGTCACCTTTCTTCGATTGGCAAAGTGAAGAAACTCGATCGATGGGTGCCGCACCAATTAACGGAAACCAATAAACTCCGTCGATTAGAGGTGGCTACCTCTTTGGCTAAATCGACAGAAAGTTGAACTGTTTCTGTGACGAAAAGTGGATACTTTATGATAACCGGAGACGGTCAGGACAATGGTTAGATCGAGGTGAAGCACCAAGACAGCATGCACGAACATCACTTCACTCGCGAAAGATTATGGTGACTGTGTGGTGGACCAGTAAGGGTATTATTCACTATTCATTTTTGCAACCTGGTAAAACCATCACGACAGCGTCTTATTATGCCGAACTGGAAACTATGCATGGAAAATTGAGCCGCTTGCAGCCCTCACTAGTCAATAGACATGGACCCATACTTCTTCATGATAATGCAAGACCTCATGTTGCACGACAGACAATCAAAAAACCTTCGTAATTTGGTTACGAAATTCTGCCTCACCCACCTTATTCACCTGACCTTTCGCCAACTGATTTTCATTTTTTCCGAAGTTTAGACAATCACTTAAAAAATAGGGACTTCCCTGACCGGGAATCTGTAATAGCAGTGTTTGAGCAATATGTGAGCCGTTAAAACCTAGATTTCTTTTCAAAGGGAATTTTTCAGCTTCCAGGCCGTTGGCAACAAACTATTGATGTAAATGGAGACTATTTTGCAGAATAAATATTTATATTTTTTTAAATTTAGACTCTTTTTTATTCCTTACAAAATCGGACATTTCATATGTAACAACCTGATACATACCTGACTTGATATTAAAATGACCTTCATTAAACTTTACTCTTGGCACTTTTATATCTTGTTGATATAATCGTAAAAGAATTGCTTATTCATGCATGTTAAAAATAACATTTTTTTGAACAAGTAGTCTTTTCTAATTTAACTTATTTATTTGAAACTTATGCTCGGCTGGTTATACATAGGACAACTTAAGGATGTTGTCAGCATATTAGATGAAAAACAAATATAAAAAGACAATGATAAAAGTAGAAGAAGACTAATATAGGTCTACAAAAAGTAAACTCGGTGTGATAAGTGATATGTTTACATTTACTAGAAATGTAGACATACGGCAAGTACAGACGTAACCAACTGAAGAGGAATTTCTTTCATTTCTTAGCGAAACATGGAGCAATCGAAAAAATTTTTTATTATCGAAAATAGTTTTATTGCTTTTCAAAATATCCTCCTTGAAAATCAATGCACTTTTGCATTTGTTTAAGTCAATCCGAAAAGCATTGCTGCGACTGTGAAGGCGGTATCTCCAAAATATGAGTTTTGAATCCGTCAATTGCCTCTTCCGGAGTGGAAAACCGTTGACCACGAAGTTTATTCTTCACGTGTGGGAACAAAAAGGAATCACAGGGTGCTAGATCAAGGCTATACGGCGGATGGCTCATCATTTCAATGTTTTGCCCGGTCAAATATTCAATTGTTTGTTGTGTACCATTCGGAATGGCCGTTCGACGTCTCTCTAAAGGCACGGTTGCAACGTGATCGGTTTTTCCGAAAAAACCGGCGACCATTTGTTTGATGTGATTCGAACGCCAACAACTTTTGTTAATTTTGGCTAATTTTGGAATACCCACACAGTCGACTGTTGTTTACTATCGGGCTCATACGTATAGATCCAAAATTTATAAATGTTCTTTGAAGCACCGCCATTGTATTTTTTGTGCATTTCTTGGCACCAATCGACGCGAGTCCTTTTTGGAGCGGTTGTCAAATTATGTGGTACCCAACAGCTAAATGTTCATGCAGGATCTTATGCACGCTGGTGCGACTAATACCTAGAGACGCCTCAATCTCACGGTATGTCACATGACGATCTTGCATTGTCAATTCAGACTCTGCATTAATGTTTTCCGACACAACAATATTTTTGGGACGACTGTCATGAAATTCATCGTCCAAAGAACGCCGTACAAGTTTGAATTCACTAACCAACGATATACTGTAGTTTTCGATGGTACTTCATCACCATATAAAGAATTTAAAGAGGAATTGTCAGGCCACGGGTTATTATAACGCCTGCCTTAGTGGTGCGTCTTAAGATTTTTGGCTAATGATATTCACTTAAGAGAGAAGGGAAGCAACGAGAGACCTGTCAGGAAGGTAGGTCTTTAGATTCGGTCCTAAAACTCCCAACGTGATAAGCCAGTAACTTACCACTGAGCCATCAGTAGATCTTATCTAAAAATATTGAGACTAATTTATGTACCTTTTTATAAGTTTTGTATTACTTATCACAATTTCTTATTATCAATATCTATTAATTGCTTTACGAAATATTAATTGGGGACATGTGAAATTTATTTTATAAGTAAATTTTTTTAAATTCTTTGTTAGCTGTATATATATATATATATATATATATATATATATATATATATATATATATATAGAGGTATGCTTTGTAGCGGTTTTATTTATATTTTCTATAATTATTATTAACGTTAATTATAAGGGAAAGTTCAATGAAATAATGTTCGTTAGTAACCATTTCGTACTTGAGTTTCTATTTATGGATAAGACTATTTAATTCCCCCAAAAAGTACGTTTATTTAACATCCTCACACGGATGTATATATTCTATACATAAACGTTTACAAACGTACGTATGATACGTGAAACTGAACATATAAAACCAGGAGATTGCGTCGTTTAATTAGCGACCCCGTAAATTATTGGACTTCCGCTAATCCGCTCTACCTGCTTGATGTCGGATTTAAAGATCCGGTTGACGGTGGAAGTTTGATGTCAATTAGTTTTGAATTATTATTATTCTTAGTTCTAGGTTAATTAGTAACTACGCAGGTACAAACGCAAGTATAAACCTTACAAGTTTTCCAATTATGAAAACACATAAACTGGAAGATCGTTACCTGAAAACTGTATTATTGTTCGTAAATACTTTGTTAATTAAATTTGACTGCTTTATAGTACGTCCTGCGTTCATTAGTGATGAGGTATGGAATTATACAAAAATCGTAATTACGCACGGTTTTAATTAATGTTTTATTCAAAAAATTTGCAAACAGTAGAAATATGCGTACGTGTATTATAAAAACAGATTTTTACTGGTACCTTTGATAAACTGATATTAATTCATACTATGTACTTTCACTAATTTAATTGAACAATTACACACAGATTTGTTAAATATAATTATAGCCTAACCAATTGAATTAATTCGTTCACAAATAGACACATAATGCAATAGAATTAATAGCCATAATGATTTAAATATTCACAAATTTATTACATTATAAAATTTTATGAATGTGCTAAACTTAAATTTATTAGTAATGATGCATGCGAATATTATACTGCACGCCATTAAAGTGGATATGGAAGCTCCGTGAACGTTCTAGATTCTCTGTTATGATTTGCTCGCCGATTGAAATACACGTCGGATGCGCACGTGTGGACTTCTTTATGGTCTCTATTGTGCTGTTTGTAATGATGTCGAACAAAATGGCCTTTATCGAACGCAGTGAATAAGTTTAATAAACATTTAGCTTATTTAATTTACGATGACTCAATAATCAAAGGCGTAGTTTGCTATATATCTCCAATATGCTGGATGAAAAGTGTAAACAGCGATGTAAATAATGTGGAGTAGACTTCGAAAAAACTGGTATACTATTGAATGAGCAATTTTTATTCGGTGTATGTAAAATATCTATTTTGTGTAGCCTATCATTTACTTTATTAAACAGTGAATCATTTGTCTCATGCTGGAATAAATATGTGAATTTATACTACCTAGTCGAAAAACATTACAAAATTTTAGACCATTTGTTGGTGAACGTATTGAATGGGATTACATAAGAATTGAAGAATAGGAAAAATGTGTCTATGTGAGGATGAAACAACAAATTATAAAATAAAATATGTTGTTAATGTTATGGTTTGTCCAGTGGAACCACATTAACCGTCACTTTCATCATCTTACTAACTTACATAAGAGTACAACAATGTATTGCCAAAGTACTATTAAAGGTGGTGTTAAACATACTAGAAAATTAGAACTTTCAAGAAACTCATTCTTAACGTTTATGTTGCCACCCCGCAACAATGCGTCCTGTAGAACGCTTTCTTAAGGAAGCTTGCAGTAACTTCCTACTTGCTACGTGTAAAATCTATGCTTTACATCTTGTGGCAGAATCTAATCGTAGATGTTATCCAAAGTTAGATGAGAGTTTGCGCCTCGCTTAATTATTCCTTACTCCATCGCGTCCAAAAACGCTGCACTCATTTCTGCAAGTTAGTAGTATGACCGTTTTTCATATATTTTTGAAACATCAGACCCAGGTAAAGCTCTATCTATAAGGAAGTGTTCAGGTATCAATGGATTAAAGTCATTAGGTTCGTCGGATAATGGGGAAAACGAATGGAAATTTAAAACTGCTTGTACTAGTGTCAGAAAAGTATAAAAATTCTCAAAAGTTCGAGACGCGTTGCAAAATCACGCTCTAAATGACTTTTTAGAATACATTTCAGCAATATCATATTCGAACACATCTATTTTGAGATTCCAAGAAATTCCTAAGGTTCTATGCTCACATTCGCATATGAAACAATAATTTTCTGATTTGTTTGAATCATTTAAATGAGTATGCGCTTATATGGAGACTGCATTGGGGGAGGCAAGCGAGTGGTTTAGTAGCAATCTCATGAAATTAAATTATGACAAAACCCAACAGCTGACAACAACAAGGGGAGTGGCGGGGAAACCCATAGTGAATATTAAGTTTCTGGGCCTGCTGATTGCGAGCAACCTGATTTGGGAGTGACACATTGATAACTTGTGTGGTAATCTGGCATCAGCAATATACTCTATACGAAGAGTGAAACTAGTGGCTACACCCGAGACGGCTAGGACTGTGTACTATGCAAATTTTCAGGGAAGGGCCATGTATGGCCTAATGATGTGGGGCGCGTCGGGCGCGGCTTTCAGGATGCAAAAGAGTACAATCAGAGCCCTTAGTGGTGTATCTAATACTACAAGTTGTGTAAATCTATTCAGAAAACACAAAATACTGACCCTCCCATCCTTGTATATACTTGCTTGCCTGGAGTTTGTTCATAAGTCGACAGATAAGTTCTGCAAAAATGGTGATTTTCACGAATATGAAACACGAAACCAGAGTAGTTTGGTCATACCGTATCATCGCATTGGGAAAGTCAGCTAAGTTCAAACTGTATGGCTGTGAAGATATACTTTGCGTTATAGGTTTAAGAGCCTACTATGGATTAGTCTCAAAAGATCAATAAAAACAGTGCTGGTGGAGAACTGTTTCTATTCAGTAAATGACTTTCTGATATATAAATTTTGACATTGCCATTTTTGTGTTTTTATGTTTTCATTGTTAGTGTGTTTTGCACAAATCTTGCGGGTTTTAACGTGTTTGGTGGCGTATTAATTGTGAGCCACAGAAGGTTTTCTTTTTTGTGTTTTTATTTATTTATATTATGTAATGACGTATGTATGTAAATATATATCAATACATTATTATTATTATGATAATTACTAAGTCACTTGCGTAAATTGAAACCAACAGAACCTAGTACTTTTATGATTTAACGTCCCAATTAGTCAAGTTTAGCTATTGCTGCAAAAGCAGATTCTTTTAGTAAACCATCTACATAAATATCATGATTTATTATATTGCAAGCCTCGGGATAACGCGAATTAAACTCCCTTCTTGATTGCTGAAGACATCTGGTGGCTATGGAAGATACTGTATGTTGCAGTTTGTAATAGGCCTCCAGTATTAAACATTAACGGTTCATTTTCTCGATGTCTGCAGTTACTACAAAGACATGTTGTCTGAACCTCAGTCATAATATGAAAATATCGCCATGTATCACCGGTTCAACGTGTTGCATATCATCGACAGATAACCCCGTAATAATTTTTGCAAATGCATCAAAAATAACTTGGGTTTTTGTAGTGTTCACCTTTCCGTTTATTGTCGGTGTCTTCGACGGGTTTTATACACCGTAATTGCTTATACTCGAACACAAATTTTAGGTATTCGCCTTTTAAGTTTAGATTTCGATTCAAATGGCGTTCGGAAGCGTTAAATCGCTTTAATGAAAGGTCGTGATTCGCATAAGCTTCCCTTGTCGCAAGCAAATGGAATGGTAGCAACAAATGGTCCCGTTTAATCGCGAGTTGTTGTATCAATGAAGTTATTTTCGTATTATTGCTTCACAATGGACAATTTATGATTGGTATTGCATTCTTAGAATTGATAATTGTAGATACAAATTACATATATTGTATTTATAACATTGACAACATACACATGTGTACCCATTTACATTTTGAGCAGCTAACCTGTGGCAATAAATAACATTAAATATATATATATATATATAAATATATATATAAATATGTATATATACACAGTCTGTCTCAGAAAAAACGGAACTTTTTTAAAATAAAAGCAAATGCTTACTATTTTGGTAAAATTCATTTATTTTATTCAAAGTAGTCGCCTTCGACTTCAATACAACGTTTTGCATGGTCAATTAACATGTCAAATAAATTTTTAAGTTCATCTTGAGAGATGTCCTTCAAGACCGATGTCGACGCCTTTCTATTAGCTTCAACATCGGCATAACTCTGTCCTTTCATCGACAAATGTAGTTTAGAGAATAGGTAGAAATCACAGGGGGCCAAATCTGGTGAATACGATGAATGGTTGATGGCTAAACTACTATTTGTAGTTAGAAAATGAGTGATAAGCGTCGATCGATGAGATGGTGCGTTATCATGCAAGCTAGCTACTATTTTCACGATGTTGAGGACGCACACGACGAATATGCGCCAAAAGACGCTCCATAACACCAAGATAATATACAGCATTGACTGTTTGACTAGTTTGTACAGACTCTTTGTGCACTATGTCTGTCGAATCATAAAAATAAATTCAACATTGTCTTCACTTTTCTAAACAGCTTCTTTTCGACCTTTCTTCGCTTAGATGCTTCCATTCAGAGCTTTGACGCTTGGTTTCTGAATTATATTGAAAACACCATATCTCATCGCCAATTACATTACAATAGAATACCTGAATTTTTTTTCCCTTTTTTGAGTCTTTAATCAAGTCTGTGCAATGTTGAATTCAGTTATTTTGTGTGGTATAACCCTTACAGAAATCTTTGTCAGTTCCAAATGCCGTGTCAAAATGCGATAAATTGAATCGTTGGAAATATTTAATTCCATTCTCACGTATCGCAATGAGGATTTCGGCTCATTTCTGATAAATTTACGCATTAGTTAGTTCGATGTTACTTTCCGTAATCACAGATTCTTTTGTACCAGGATGTTCGTCATTTATGTCTGTACGACCGTCTTTAAATCGTTTATACTACTCATACAGTCACGATACACTTGTTTCATCAAATTATACGTTTCAGTAAACGATTTACCAAGTTTAAAACAGAATTTGATGCTATTTGTCCAAAATTCATTTTTCGACTAATGCCCCAAATACACACTGTTACTTTACGAGTAATTTTTCTGCTTCTAATGATGCAAATGTCATGATATTTTGACATAACATTGGTGAAAAGTCACTTTGCCGATGCATATTCTTCTTGATAGAAAAATAGTATTTCTTAGTGGTGCCTAAGAATTACTATTTTAAGAAAGTTCCGTTTGCTTTGCGACAAACTGTGTGTATATACAATATACCACAACTTACACTTATAATAATATAATAATGTAAGTATTTACATAACCATAATTATTTTGACACTGCCTTTTGTTTTAGTTAGCAGAGATCTTACATGTTTACCAAACAACTAACAAAGAATTAATCTTAAAATTTTAAATTGCACTTGTTTCTATAAGCAAATTTATGCCACCAATGAAAAAGAGACATTAACAAAAGCTGAACGATATATTCAAAATAAAATGGTTAATATGCAAAATTTTTAATTACGAAATGATAATAAATTTTAAATTCTACCACTACTACTACTACCCGTTTATACCCTATTCTTTAAATTAAGATTTTATTTTTATTGATGTCAAAATCATCCGATTACAAATTATACAACTTTAATATATAGGAGAGTTACTTATAACTTTCGTTGTGAACGTATTTCTCCAAGTTTTGCATAACTATCTATTTTTTATCATCTATTTTATTATAAATAATGTTATCTATGATTGTTTTTTGCGTTTTCCCTATATTTATTTACTACTTGCTTTATGTACTTTGATTACTTACACATTCTTGATTTTGCTTAAATCGAAGGATACTAGGAAAGTTTTGCAATATGACGCAACAATGAATCGTACGAAGCTGCTTGTTGCTGCATGTTGAGACATGTTCATACGTGGATAGAAGCCGCCGCGCCATGTCGATGGGCTCAGTTATTCATTAGCAGTGAGAGTGTAAAGTGTACGCGATGGCATCGTGATGACGAAATGAGGTAAGGGCAGTTTTGCGTTATAATTTCGTGCGAGGCTTAAAAATAGACCAGTTCTTAGAAAAATAACTCTTGTACTATATGATGTTTGTACACATCGCACAACGATATTCAGGTGGTATAGAGAATTCCAAAGCGGAAATTTAACTGTGGAGGATGCTGAGAGGGCGGAAAGGCCAAGAACGTCAGTTACGGAGGAAAACGTTACTACTGTGAGGAAAGTGTTTAGCGAAGACAGGCGAGTGATCTACCAACAGATAGAGGGTACTTCAGACCTACATGCACCAGCAACTCGTTCGGTTCCGTATGATCATTTGCACTTTAAGAAACTTTGTTCTCTCCGGGTGCCGCATTGACTGACTGAAGAGCAGATGACACGACGTGTGACTTGGTGCCGGGTGATGCTAAAAAAGTTTAATAAGGGACAATCTCGGTATGTGAACAACATCGTGATAGGTGATGAGAATTGGCTGTATTATTACGATGTGCCGACCAAAGCTCAAAACAAAGTTTGGGTCTTTGATGATAAGGCCACACCCACAGTTGTCAGAAAATTCCGATCTGTAAAGAAGAAAATGATAACTGTGTTTTTCAAATCGAGTAGAATTGTGGAGCGCTTCGTTTTGGACACACAGAAGACAGTCACAGCAAAGTGGTATAATGAACAGTGCCGACCTAAAGTCATTGGATCTATGAAGAACCTGCGGCCAAAGTCAAGAACGGACACCTGTTTCTTCCATCACGATAATGCTCCAGCTCACCGCGCCAAAGCCTGCACCGAATGTTTAACCACGACAGGATTGAAACTTCTCGAGCACCCTCCTTACAGTCCAGATCTTGCTCCCTGCAACTTGGCATTGTTCCGCATGTACAAATGAAGCTAAAAGGGAGGCGGTGATGAGAACTTCTACGGGCTTGGGACAACGAGTGTGCTTTACTCCTTAGTGAAACTTGGCAGAACTGCTTTAAAGATTGGTTTCGGAGGATGGAGAGGTGTATTGAGTGTAGAGGAAATTACTTTGAAAAAATTAAATAAACAAAGCTGTATTGCAAAACTTTCCTGGTACCCTTTGTATATTAACAAGTTTTCTTCACTTTGCTTGTCCTCATTTCAAAATCTCTCTCTCACCGTTACTATAATATATTCCGTCCAATTCTCCCTTTCATTCATCATAAGATTATCTTAAACTAATTGAAAATTATTCTATTTTAAGTTTACTATATTCTGGGAATAATTTAGGAAAAACCAACGAATCTAAGGCGTATAATTATTACAAAGTTATGCTCGATGGAATAACATTTTATTTTATTTGTCATCATGAATTACTAATTTGTAATATTTACACAAGGGTCTTTGTATTATGTCGACTTAATCTTATTGCGTAAGTATTTATTATTAATTCTAGTAATTTTAGGTATTTTTGTAATATGTATCTTAATACTTTTTCAGTTAAATGCCAGTCATGGAACTGATCTTTCTTACCATTTACTTTATTCCTGTTAAAATAAATATATCCTAACAATATGTATATGTATTTATATATATATATATATATATATATATATATATATATATATATATATATATATATATATATAGAGAGAGAGAGAGAGAGAATAAGAGAGAGAATACAAACAGATATTGCTTATAAATAATAACAGAGACAGTCCTTAAGGGCAAATTCCCTTTTGCTTCTTACGTAAACAAGCCAAAATCGATATGTTATTTCTTAGGAAGCTCGATTCGCAGCCTAGAACGCCATCACTCATAATCAGGAAGAACGGCCGCAACGTGGTGTGACATTGCCGCCATTCACCGCATGAAAATACCGCGTACTTTATCATTAAATATTCATAAAACTTTGATGGGAACGCTCAGATAAAATTTAAAAAAAAATTTTTTGATGGACAGTGAATTTTGCATACAATGATTAAAAGTAATAGAGTGATGAAGAAAAACGATAATGCGCGCTATATATTGAAAAATAAGTACACAATTTATAATATAGAGGGAGCTGATAAAGTATGTTATGTTCAATAAAATGAAACGAGGCAGTATAAAATTTTGAATGCCTGGATGAACCGAAGCTGTTGCTATTAATCGTTACAAATCGATATAAGTAAGTTTAACCTGTACATTTACGCTCATATCGTATGTTAAATTTGATATTATGTCGATTCTGGACGTGAAATAGTAAGACGTAACTACTTATATTCGTACTTGATTATTAATCCTAGTTTATGTACAAGGGTAGGAGTTTATATTTCGGGAAAAGCAAACAGAAAAAAAATTTATTACCGAAAATAGTTTTATTGCCTTTCAAAATATTCTCCTTGAATATCAATGCACTTTTGCATTCTTCGTTTTAACCATTTCGAGAAGCATTGCTGCCAATGTGAAGGCGGTATCTGCAAAATATGAGTTTTGAATGCCTCAACTGCCTCTTCAGGCGCAGAAAACCGTTGGCCACGAAGTTTATTCTTCACATGTGGGAACAAAAAGAAGTCACATGGTGTTAGATCAGGGCTGTACGGCGAATGGCTAATCAACTCAATGTTTTGCCCGGTCAAATATTCAATTGTTTAAACCGATCTGTGAGAGCTAGCATTGTCATGGTGGAGAATGATCTGTCGTTTCCGGTTTGCTTTCCTTATTTCTTCAAAAACTTTTGGCAAACAAATAGTTGTGTACCATTCGGAATTGACCGTTCTACTCTCTAAAGGCACGGTTGCAACTGGACCGCTTTTTCCGAAAAACAGACGACCATTTGTTTTGATGTGCTTCTAGCCCTAACAACTTTTGTTTGTTTTGGCTCATCTTGGAATACCCACACAGTCGACTGCTGTTTACTATCGGGCTCATACGTATAGATCCAAGATTCGTCGCCTGTGACGACTTTATAAATGTTCTTTGTAGCACCGCCATTACACTTTTTGTGTATTTCTTGGCACCAATCGACGCGAGTCCTTTTTTTTTTGAGCGGTTGTCAGATTATGTGGTACCCATCGTGAACATAACTTGACTTTGACGAGATCGCCTACAGATCTTCCACCAAAACACCCCAAAATCATTACTGAACCTCCTCCATATTTTACGGTAGGCGCAATACATTCTGGCAGTACTCTTTCTCCTGCGGATCTTCTTACGAAATTCGCCTTTTACTACCGAAAAGTTCAAACTTCGACTCGTCTGTCCACAACACATTATTCCACTGATCAATCGTCCAATTCTTATGTTCTTTAGCCCAATTTCGACGTTTTATCTTGTTTTGCTTTCATAGTAGTGGTTTTCGCAGAGCAATTCTTCCTTATAAACCCGCTTGCCTTAACCTTCTCTGTACTGTGGATACACTAATTGGTTTAGCACGCGCTCTATTCATTTCAGCAGCAATTTCTGGTGCTGTTTTTCGTCTATCTCGTCTACTTATCCGTAGTAGATACCGGTCATCTGCAGAAGTCGTCGCTTTGCGTCGTCCAGATCTTCTTTTGTTGGAAAATGTACCACTTTCTTCAAATTTTGTAACGTTATAATCAACGGTTCTGCGATTTAATCGTAATTCTTTTGCAATTTCGCGATTACTTTTACCCGTACGATGATAAGCAATTATCATACCACGCACTTCAACAGATAATCCCTTCGTCTTCGGCATTGCATTAAAATATTCACAATAACTCTCTATTTCACTGTTTTCGCAACAAAAGATGAACGATGACTGACATAAAATGTATTTTCCTTTTCGAATAACACATCCTAATATTGTAATTAGTTAGCACAATAACACAATATTGGTAATACCTTTCGGAAATGCAGGTAAAACTGTTAATACTGTAGGGATTAGCCTATATAATATTTATGGTATTTTTCCAATTTAGGATACCTTTACGATATATCGTAAACAATTTAAGATTTTCGTAGAAATTCATATGGAATTACTTCCACTAATAATATTGTTGAATAATTATAATACAGATTTTTCGAAAGATAATCCGTATTTCAGGAAACACATAAAATTGGGGTGGGCAAATAAATACGACCTGCAGTATATATATACAGACTTGTTCATTCTAGAATTAGATATGCGCTGTCCACAAGTGGAAAGAGTGCAGTTAGGTTAAAGCGCGCGAGAGAGGAGGATAGAATATCTCTCACTGGCAGTTTCGTTTTCTCCCACTTTTGTATTGCAAACAACTTCCCCTACTTTCTCGCGTGTTACGCGTGAGAATGTCTGAAATCAGTCTTCACCAGCGACATGATGTGTGTAGGTCGGGGCTGTAAATCATTATGCATTGACAATACGTACCTACATTTTTGAATTGTATAAATTATTTGATGCATTTTATTTGAATCTTTTAATAAAATGCAACATGGCTATTTTCTTGAAATGTTTTGCCGTTTGGCGTGAAACTAATAAAATATTCTTGAAATAAATGAAATAGAAAATTCTAAAAATTAAAAAGATTTTCAAACATGGCTATTTTCTTGAAATGTTTTGCCTTTTGGCGTGAAACTAATAAAATATTCTTGAAATAAATGAAATAGAAAATTCTAAAAATTAAAAAGATTTTCAAACATGGCTATTTTCTTGAAATGTTTTGCCGTTTGGCGTGAAACTAATAAAATATTCTTGAAATAAATGAAATAGAAAATTCTAAAAATTAAAAAGATTTTCAAACAATGAAAAAATTAAAAGAAACTTTTAAAAATCCTAGTGTAGAATACGACGAACTGTTAGAGGTTTTACGTCAACTACTTCAGATATTTGTTTACTAGAATAAGAAGGTTCGATTTCAACAATACTGCACACCTCGATTTCCCTCTGTTCTCGTTCTTCAGATAACTGACGAATTCTAGCTTGATCTTCGTCAAATAAGTGAATACAGTTTTGGCAGCTATTCAAACATCCCGTACTCTCTAACCTACGGACAATATTCAAAACAGTCTGAACAGTCGGTACGGGTCTATTTTCAAACGAAAAAACAAATCGCCCAACAATTTCTTGTGCGCTATGGCCACCATAGTTCCATTTTATAATTTGTATTCGTTCTTCGTGTGTATAAGTCACTTTTAAAAGTAAAATAATAAATGCTTAGTACACCGCAACGGCTTTAACAAGAATGACTTATTTTGATTATCAGTAGGGGAGGTTTATCGTAGCAGCGCACGCACACACGAACTGTGGTGTGGTGAGAGATATTCTATCCTCCTCTCTTTCCACTTGTGGACAGCGCATATTTAATTCTAGAATGAACAAGTCTGTATATAAGCAGATAGTGCTTATAAATAGTAACAGAGGTAGATAGATTATTTTTTACCTTGTAGTAATGTGATTCGTGTAATTTAAGTATTATTATTGCTTTCTTTTATTATCTTTACATATTCATTTCCAAAGAAAAAAGTATTGGCAAAGAACTTAATTTTTTGTAAAAGTCTACAAAGTGCTCATTTTATTGTTTTAAGAGAGAAATCTCAAAGAAAAATGTGAGGTCTCTATAAAATCTTCTGATTAGTCCGACAGTGTTTTCATTTCTGATGTAGCAGGTATGTATATGTATTCGTAAAGATTTATTGAACTTAAGCGTCCATCAGAGTTTAGTGTCAAGATGCCAAGAACCATTAAATTAGTTGATCCTGAGTTCAATATATAAAGAGATATAGAAATTTTAATCGGGGCTAAATTATTTTACTAACTTCATTGTGTTGGTCGAATCAAAATAGGGGTAAAAGTTCTTATTTGCAGAATACTTTATTCGGCTGGGTAGTGTCGGAAAATTGTGACACCCCTTTGAACTTATATTTGTACGTATAGAACGATTGAACTACGTTTCTGTTTATTATTTGAATTGTTTTATTTATACTTGCAGCATACAGTGTGTTTCAACAAGAATATACGTATACAAATTATTGTGTCCAAATTATCGATCGCTGCGCCTCGGCTCGGCTATTGGAGAAACGAATACATAGTTTAGTTTATTTAATAGTTTAGTTTCATATGTTTAAAATGGCTACTCCGCAGCAGAAATCATTTTGTGTTCTCGAGTTTGCGAAGTGCAATTCCGTGATTACAGTGCAAGGAAGTTTCAAGTTGAGCTACCAAATTGATCCACCCAATGGTTGGAACATTCGCAGATGGTATCGACAGTTTGTAGATACAGGATGTGTATCTAAAGGAAAGAGTTCTCGCCGCCCTCGTGTTTCTGAAGAAAACGTTGCACGAATTCTAACTGCTTTCCAACGTAATCCTTCAAAATCAACTCTTCGTGCCAACGAGTTAGAATTTGGCGTGTTTTGAGACATCAGTTGATTACGAAGCCGTACAAGTTACAGTTGTTACAAGCTCTCCGTCCTGACAATGATAACACTTTCGTACAACACATCGTGTTCAGTGATATAGCGACTTTCCATGTTAGTAGTCTGGTAAACAAACACAGTGTTCGAATTTGGGGTCTACAGAACACACATGCAGCCATTGAACAAGAACGAGATTCGCCTAAAATCAATGTGTTTTGTGCGATATCCCGATCATCTGTTTGCGGCCCATTCTTCTTAGATGGAAACATGGTTAACGGTCAGCAATATCCCGCAATGTTACAGAACTGGTTGTTTCCGAGGCTGCACGAAGACAACTTCATTTTTCAATAAGATGGGGCACCCCTCACTGGAGTCGCCAAGTCCGTGAATATATGAATGAAACTCTACCGAACCGTTAGATTGATCGTCAAGGGGCTGGGTCCACGGTCACCGGATTTGACACCCTGTGACGTCTTCATGTGGGGTTTCGTTAAAGACAACGTTTATGTGCCACCACTCCCACAGAACCTGGAAGAATTGAAGAACCGGATCCGTACTGCCATAACATCAGTGACGAAGGACATGCTTGCCCGAGTATGGGAGAAATTCGATTTTCGATGTGATATTGTTCGTGTCGCTGATGGAGGACACATTGAACATCTGTAATCTGAACTTGAGAGGTTAGTAAATATGTGTGTAAAGTTTCATATTCGTATGTCTTAAAGTTTAATAAATATATGCATTCGAAATACGTACATTCTTTTTGAAACACCCTGCATATGCATCACTATATACAGAACACGTTAATGTTCGAAATAAAATTGTGTAAAACATTTATGTGTTTTATTTCCATTAAATAGGACTCTCGAACCAGAAGTACCATAACAATATGTATTATATATATATATATATATGTGTGTGTGTGTGTGTGTATAGGTGTATGTGTGTGTGTGTGAGTGTGTGTGTGTGAGTAGATAGATAAATAAATATAGATTCAGTAAATTTGTACTTAAAAAAATATTTTTATACTTTACGACATACATAGTATCAAAATGCTGCTAAAACTCTTGTTGTGTTTTAATAACTGTGTCATTTTGCAAAAATAAATCACAGTAAAAGAGTATAACTAGGCACGTGCATATGGTAGCAATGCAAAACAGCAATTCCTACTTTTTATTGCATCACGAACAGATGGGGATTTCAATTTGATACATGGTAGGCGACACAAAACAAACAACAAACAAAACTGCATTTGAAAGAGTTTATTTTAAAATTAAACCATTATCTAGTAGAACAAACGACGGGGGCACAAATGTACACGTTTATATTATACATGGACGGAGTATTGTATATATGGATGTAGATGAGGAAACTTTTGTAGTTCTAGGCGAAATGCATATAAATTGTCGTAAATGGGAAACACTTCTCTGCCTATTTTCTGTCCATGCAATACGTACATTTACTCATAGTACGAGTACATACATGTGCACGTAGGAAATGAATTCCTTTAAAAATGAGTTAGGCTTTTCGTTTATATATTTGCTTCAATGAATTTATTAAGAGAATTTGTGTGTGGTAATGAAAAAGAAAGCAATAATAATAGCAACAGTAATGATTTATTTGTTGACCAAAATGTAGGAAAATCTGGGAGCAAAACAAAAACGTGCACATACAATTAACATACATCAAATGTCACATTCAAAATAATCCTTTATCGTATAAACTTTATGTATTAGGTTGTCTTTTATTAGAGACTTCTATTTATTTGATGGTTATTCTTTAGTCCGCTGTTATAAATTTTTTTTTTATTTTAAATAAAGACATCCCCTTTGGGTGAATTTATTGTATAGCAATCTAGTAAATTAACACTAATGAGCTATTTGTTTTTAACCTAATTTGCTATAGTTTTAAAATTACAAAGCACTTATCCTATGATAGTCACTTTGGTTCTGACATTTACATTTAGCACTGTTTTTAGTGTGTACTAATTTTTTTATTAATATTTTCACTGCGCTAGGTCAAATGGTTTCACTCTTTTTAATCTTCTGACTAAGAGATCATTATCCAGGAGCCGGAGAGCCTCGATATTGATGTGCTGATGAAGCCGTTGTTCATGTCTTTGGGCGTACTTTTTGATAACATCATTGACAGTTTCCACTTCCAAGTCCTTATGAAGTTGCTGTTATAAATGATTATAAAACTTGATGGACTGGTATTTAACAGATTGAGTCAGAGTTAATCTATGATATCAAATTCTGATTTGCTTTTGGTTATGTAGTAATGAGTATCAGAATGTTATTAAAATTTATCTTAGCAAAAAGTAAGCTTTTATTTAAATAACAATGATAGAATTGCTAGTATTTTCATATTTATCCATTTTATCGTTGATATCATAGATTTCTCCTATATTTTAAGAATTCTCTCCGTATATCCTATACTGCCTCATTCTATAATACAATAATAATATTACATTTGTATATAAGCTTCGTTATTTCCACGTTTGGTATTTCTGCGGTTTTTAGCATGTGATGAACAATTGTGTTTAATTTATAACAGAAAACCGTTTATATTTAGGGAACTGGCAATACTGTTAGTGTTGCTTGCGATTTGATGATTGAATCTTGAAGTTTGTCATTTTTGACAATATATTTACCTTGACAGTTTTATTATCCGGTCGCTATTTCTATTGTTGACAGTGACTTGAAAATTTTATGTCAGCGAAAAAATGGAATTAACTCGCGAACATTTACGTACAATTATTTTCCATAACTTTCTGCGTGGATTATCTCAACAAGTATGTACCGACGAGGTGAATTCTATATATGGTGATGAAGCACCATCGAAAACTACAGTATATCGTTGGTATAGTGAATTCAAACTTGGACGGCGTTCTTTGGTCGATGAATTTCGTGAAGGTCGCCCCACAAACGTTGTTGTGTCGGAAAACATTAATGAGGTGTCTGAATTGATAATGCAAGACCGTCATGTGATATAGCGTGAGATCGAGGCATCCTTAGGTAGTAGCGCTAGCCTGCATAAGATCCTGCATGAACAATTAGCCGTTAAGAAGCTATTTTAACATTGGGTACCACATAATTTGACAACCGTTCAAAAAAGGACTCGCATCGATTGGTGCCAAGAAACGCACAGAAAATACAATGGCGGTGCTTCAAAGAACATTTATAAAGTCATCACGGGTGATGAATCTTGGATCTATACGTATGAGCCCGATAGTAAACAGCAGCCGACTGAGTGGGTATTCAAAAATGAGACAAAACCAACTAAGTTTGTTCGCGCTTGAAGCCCATCAAAACAACCGGTCATGTTGCAACCGTGCCTTTAGAGAGCTGTAGAACGGTCAATTCCGAATTGTACACAACAATTTGTTTGTCAAACATTTTTGAAGAAATGAGGAGAATAAACCGAAAACGCCAGATCATTCTCCACCATGACAATGCAAGCTCTTACAGGTCGATTCAAACAATTGAAACAAACATTTAATTGATGAGCCATCCGCCGTACGATCCTGGTCTAGCACCCTGTAATTACTTTTGTTCCCAAACGTGAAGAATAAACTTCGTGGTCAATGGTTTTGTCCGCCGGAAGAGGCAGTTGAGATATTCAAAACTCATATTTTGGAGATACCGTTTTCACAGTGACAGCAATGCTTTTCGGATTGGTTGAAACGAATGCAAAAGTGCATTGATTTTCAAGCAGAATATTTTGAAAAGCAATTAAACTATTTTCGATAATACAAAATCTTTTTATGTTTGCTATTCCCGCAATTTAAACGGCTACCCTCGTATATATAATGTAAGTTTACAAAGATATGCATACTTGATATGAAGAAAAGAAAAGGAAGTAACACATGTGCTTATGTTAAACACTCACTAAGAAAATATGGTACGTAGACTTCCACGGTTGTGGTCCATGCTATCTGCTTCTGGGTTTCCGGGCTGGAACCGCGTCACTGGTATAACTGCCGACGTTTCGTACCCATTTGTATGGGACATCTTCGAAGCTGAATTACTGCACTAAAACTGTTTCAGTTTCAGTTTCAGTGCAGTAGTTCAACCCTGAAGATGTCCCATACAAATGGGTACGAAACGTCGGCAAATATACAAGTAACGCGGTTCCGACTCGGTAAACCCAGAAGCAGATAGCACTCACTAAGAAAATATTCACAATTGATCAGTGCACTTATCCTTCGCCCTACCGCTTTTTTTAAAAGGTCTAACCGTTTAGAATCACCCTCTTCTTATTTAGTAACGTTCAATGCTAGTGCACCCTTCAACGGTAAAGCTCGTGCATATTTATGATTCAAGTTTTGCTTTCGCCGTGTACACGGAATTCAACTTACATATTTCATGTTCACGGAATATAGTATTTTGTTATATACGAATGTACCTTTCTACTAATGCTTGCACATTTTAGCCTTCAACTTTATCCCTTAGTTTATTTTGTTATACCATTTACAATTGCTTATATATTTTCTTTTGCTTATTGCTCTCGTTTAGTAATTAATTTTATTAATACATGCAACCTATAAAACTTACTTTTATTTAAAGTATTATATAAAATTTTGAGAGTAGTCTTGTTGTTTTATTTCTGCTAATTGCCTTTCTTTCAGCTCGACATACGTCCTGACCCTTTGATTCATCATCATATATAAAATTAAATTTATTATGAACTCCCTTTTTGTAAGGTGAGTTCAATCTTTACATCCTAGTTTCTAATTAATACACACACTTGCGAGCATCAAACACGCGCCAGATAGAAGATATACAAAGAAACTTTTGACCTATACATAGCATATAAGATTATGTGTTCAGAGGAGAACAAGTTATAGAAAAGAACTTATGTAATCTGAATTCCTATGTATTTTTTAAACATGCGTATAGATACGTTAAGCGAAGGTTCTTCTGTCAACAGTCATAAAAACGCGATATACAGAAGATTGATTGAGTGCTATTAAAAATACATTTTTTCCTTTCGGCACAATCCCTTATCGAAACACTTTGGAAGTAATGCTTTTTCCAAATTCTTTTTATATATGGAAATAGGTTTCGAGTTGATTCACGAACTAGATCTAAGAAATACAATACTGGAATTTTTGGATTTTCGATTTCTTTTACCATATCACTTTTACATTCGTCAAGTCCCCATGTGAAAGTTATATATATAATAGTGTAGACCTGAATTTATTTTTCTAACAGAATTAACCATTTCTATTATACGACAGGAGATAAAAAATACGAAATACTGTTTCACAAAATTCATAAATAATAAAGACAATATAAATGGACAAAGTGGATTAATAACTTTCCACACACTGAAAAAGTTAATGGAAAAAACAATAAATTAAACTAGAATACTTATTTTACCTATAATTTAACAATTCAAAAAAATGAACCTAAATAAAAATCATGAAAAACATCCAAGGAGGCTTCGATATAAATATTAAATATATCATAGACCATTTATCTTCTGGAATTTGGGAAATAAAGTGTACAAGAAAGATGAGTAAAACCTTCATTTTACTAACCACATTCTATCTGTTTGTAACTCCGCTTCACGCGTTCTTAGTTCCATTATTCGCTCTTCGCGAAAATTTGTAAGTCAAGATACGCCAGACATCCTACTTTACTCTGCTATGTCCAAAACCGGAATACGTGTCAATTATTTAGTAGGTAATTTTGAAGGCGGGTATGGTTGATTAACTTAATCACTGTAGGTTAATATATAACCCCTCCTTGCACTTGATAAAGAACGTGTGTAATTATCGCGAATAAGATACGCACGGAAACATGTACTTTTTGAAGAATAAAGGCTATGTATTGAACACTGACCTGGGCCCCAACCATAACTCATCTCTCTTTGATTTCTTAGACGACAGACAAGGGAGAGTGCAATAAAGGCATATAGGCACTTTTCTTTTCTTTCTGTTTTTCTTCTTTTTTTCTTTTTTTCTTTTGTCTTTTATCTTAGTGTAAGACTAGACTGTAATCTTTTAAAAATTATGTGAAACGAATATACAGTGTGTGTTTTGGCTTTCAACGCTACAGATCGCGTGCGGAATTTGTTCCGTACGGGTATTTTCCAGGTCCGACACTGTTTAATTGTCCGCCGATAATGAGAACTTAATTGTCGAAATACGTATACAAAATATGAAAATTAATGTGGAAAGGGGTTATATATCAATCTTCAGTGATTAAATTATTTGGTACCCTTATTAACATAACCAGAATTTACTGATTTGGGAAGGTGCAGAAGTATTTGAAAGGTATTTGAAATAGTTAACTTGTAAATCTTCAGGTAACTATTCTACTGGGGGTATTGGCTATCAGAAAATGCTACAGAAACATAACTTCATCTCGATTTCTGATCGCAAAGCGATCGCAAGTGCTAACTTCATGTTTAAACTGGTTAACAACAGCATCGTTAGTCCGAATTTACTATTTGCATTTGATATTAAGGTTCCAAAACATTGAAAAAGATCCAATTAAACGTTCGCCGAAGCCACGTCTAAAACAGACGTTTTTGTCACAGCGCAAAATAAAAATTTCCCAATCCTTTTCACTTTTCCGTTGCAATGAATAACCATTGAACTTAAGTTATCCTTGAAACTACTTGTTAAATTATTTAAAATTTTTACTAGTTTCTAGTATTTCGCTTATATGTACTTTATTTCCTTTGAATTCAAATTTTCAACTGTTCAAATTTAGTTTTTATGGAATATAGTTCAATTTAACACAGTGCTTTATTATTGTATTGTCGTCTTCATGGAGTTATCTGTTGGACAATAGAGACGATTATTATTATTATTATTATTATTATCTCAGTAGCAAAGAAGTTAATAAAAATTTGGTTAGGAAATACATATGCCAGATAAATTTATGAAAGAAATAAGAATGGCGGGAAACGGCCCCTCTTGGAATAACCCTGATGATCACAATGGACTATCTGGCAAAACGTCGGGTTGCATAGATTCTCTAAACGTTGAGAATAACTTCCCGTACTACAAGGGTAGTTTGACAAGTAGTAAGAATGGAAAAGAAAAACGAATCTTTTAAATACAAAATAATTTTTATTTTTCAATTTATTCTCCTAAAAGAGCAATACATTTATTCCAACGGTGCTCCAATGCCCTTATGCCATCTGCAAAATGCGATTCCGGGAGGCTTGCAAAATACTCATTTACGAAGATGATAAGCTCGTAGTTAAACGAAAATTTCTTTCCACCTAGTGCCGTTTTCAAATTTGGAAAAAGGTGAAAGACGGAAGGGGCTAGTTCCGGCGAATAAGGCGCATGCGGTACTAATTGGAAATGCAACTGGTGAATTTTGGACATAACAACTGTGCTGGTATGCGAGGGAGCGTTGTCTTGGTGAAACAGAATCTTTTTCTTTGCCATTCCTGGCCGTTTAGCACGAATCTCAACATTTAATTTTTGTAGAAGTTCTGCATAATATTGTCCGCTTATTGTGGCACCTTTCTGAAGGCAATCAATGAGCAAAATGCCCTTTGAATCCCAAAAAATCGATGCCATCACCTTATTTGCCGATAAAGTGGTTTTCGCTTTCTTTGGAGGTGCAGAAACACGTTCTAACCACTGTTTCGACTGTTGTTTAGTTTCGGGTATACTGTAGTGTATCCAAGTTTCATCGCAAGTAACAAATCGCCTACAAAAATCAAGCGGACTCCACTTATAAAAGTCCAAACACTCACTGGAAATGCGCAAACGAGTGAACGTTTGATCAGTCGTAAGCAATCGCGGCACCCAATTCATTCGTTAAAATGTGGTGACGCGTTCTGTAGAAATGTTTACCATCTACGCTATCTCTTTCACTTTGAGTCGTCAATCTTGCGTAATAATATTATGGATTTTTATAATAATTTCCTTAGAAGTCACGAGTTTGGCTGCTCCGGAGCGCGCTTCATCAACACAGCTTGTTTTACCACATTTAAATTCATTTACCCATCTACTTATTGTGGCGGATGATGGAGCAGATTCACCTAATGTTTTCCGTAACTCATCTTTTATTTCGGTAGCTTTCATACCCTTAATTACGAAGTATTTAATCACCGCACGGTACTCTGCTTCTTCCATTTTAACAAAACGACGTGTTGCTTCTTTTTCAATCAGCTGTCAAAAATAAACTAATCAACCGATTTATCTAAATATCGGAATGTAAACATATAAATAGGCAACTTAAATTACAGTGCATTTGTTTTACCAATTATAGCGCCATCTATGTGTCATTCTCACTACTTGTCAAACTATCCTCGTACATTGCTCAGCCCCACTTAGATATTTACGTAATCCCTATGAAAGATATTCAAAAACTTGCGATACGCAAATGCAGTCAATTCTGAAATATAAATACCTTTTCCCCATTTCACTTCGTTACCAAGTTAAAATCCGTGTGCAGGGAAAAACTTGCTATTTATTCGTTCCATTGCATGTTTCGTAGGAAAAAAAAAATCTCTTATTCTGTATAAACATCACTCAACACAGGGCACTCCGCCAAGTCAGCTGAAAATTTCGCTATATCGTTGATCGCCCCTGTCACGTAGTTGTTCACGAGCGATGCGCTTCTGCTTGCGCTATTGTGATTTATAACAATATGCACCTCGATCGGATCCTTTTGCTCGATTTACTCCTTCTTGCATGTGAAAAATAAGAACTCATCACCGCGACGAGATGCGAGTCATTTGTCACGGAATGTCGCAAGAAATGTTTCGGTTATCACGTGGCGGCGGGAAGGATGGGTTGAGTTGAAGTCGAACGCAACATAGTCAGGAGAAAAGGAAGTGTTTGAAACATTTTTCGTTCCGGGGGTGTTTGTTAGGCACCTCTGAGTGTATATATGACAGCGTAATCTTTTGCTCCATAGTTCTCGGAAAAGCTCGTAAAATATTTCCAATCGTTCGCAACGTCTGTTGGTAAGAATAATTGTTGCTTCTCGATGTAAATGTAATAAATGAAATTCTGAAAGGGTTTTGTAAAAACCGTATATCATTTTGGACTTGTTCAGCATTCATTAGAACATGGCGCATTACCAACGTCTTTTTTCCTCCCTTTTCAGTGTTAAAAACTACCTAGCTTATTATGACGATACCTTGTTTTTCAATGAACTACATTAAATTTAAATAGTAATAATAATAAATATATTTTGCACAACATCTATTAAAATTATAACACAAGTCGCTGATATGAACTAAAATTAAATTCAAAGTAATAAACTTAAAGTAAAATCAAATAAACAAAAGTACCATGTCACTATAAAGAAAAACAATGTTTATAATTGTATATAAATATTAGGTGCGCAACTAAGTTCTCGCTGTTTTTTTGATGAAAATGCAACTTTATTGTGAAAAAATGTTTACAAACGAATCATTCAAAATATTGCCCGTCGCTAGCGACAACTTTTTCCTATCTTTCTGTCAGAGCTCGAATACCGTCACGGTAGACGTGTTCGTCTTTTGAGGCTATCCACGAATCAAGCCATTTTGAGATGTCTTCATATGAGCGGAACTGCTGATTAGCCAGACCATGTGCCATCGAACGGAACAAGTAATAATCCGACGGCGCAATATCTGGGGAATATGGCGGGTGGAGTAGGACCTCCCATTTGAGCGTTTCTAAGTAGGATTTAACGGGTTTGGCAACGTGAGGCTGAGCGTTGTCATGCTGTAGAATCACTTTTCTTGCCTCTGCTCGTATTGTGGCCGCTTTTCGGGCAGTGCTCAGCTCAATCGCATCAACTGAGTTCGATACTGTTCCCCAGTGATTGTTTCGTTCCATTTCAACAGCTCATAATAAATAACACCGCCCTGGTCCCACCAAATACACAGCCAAGCCTTCGCAGCGTGAATATTCGGCTGAACCGACGACGTAGAAGCATGACCGGGCAGTCCCCATGATTTTGTTCTCTTTGGGTTGCTGTAATGAATCCATTTTTTATCACCCGTAACGATGCGATGAAGGAAACCTTTCCTTTTTTTTCCGCTGGAGCAGTTGTTCACAGGCGAAAATACGACGCCCAACGTCTCTTGGCTTAAAATCATAAGGAACCCAAGTTTCTTGTTCTTGAATCATTCCCAACGCATGCAATCGCTGGGAAATGGCTCGGCGGGTAACTATTAATGCTGAGGTAAGCTCTGTTTGCGTTTGGCATGGATCCTCATCGAGCAATGCCTCCAATTCAGCGTTTTCGAAGGTTTTTGGTCTTCCTTAACGCGAACGCTCGTCAACATCGAAATCACCGTCATTGAAGCGGCGGAACCAATCACGGCAGTTCTCGATGCGCTACAGCTGCCGTTTTCTTCGAATGAAAGAAGAAAAGCAACACTTCCCGCAAATGACGACTATTTGGCACCTAATATATAATTAAATACTTCGCGATGGGAAATTAATGAAAATTAATATTTGCTGCTATTCCATCGCTATCACTAATTATAGAAAAACAATTAAAAATTTTCTGCATTTTGAACAGGACTCGAACCAGTACCTATCGTATTCTAGACGGTTGCTCTAGTAATTAAACCGCCAAGCAATGCACTTTCGAGTCTGTTAATATGCCACGAATGGTATTATGGAATTAGATGTAATTGTTATACCGCGCAGTCAGGTTTCGATGTTTATAATTATACACTACCGTCCTTAACTTTAATCGCACTACAGATAATTTTAATTGCAGAAGGAAATAAAATATTTAAGATAATATATTGAAATTTTATCAAAACTAAAATCATTTTACATATTTGCACGTTATTTAACCGAAGTATTTTGCATAAACGAATGGATGCCCTATTTTCTATTTCAAGAAATAATATTCAGGTAAGAAATATAATGAGGGTGTCATGGAGATTATGCCTTACTGAATTATTTATTGTATGTCTTTACCTGATATTTGTGCGCTTGTAAGGGTATATTTTTATTACACAGTGAATACTCAGTATTGACGTTGTTAATGAAGTGTCAGCAAGTGCTATCGAGTGAGCGTATTTTTGTTAATTGTGTTTAAAACATGGTAAGGAAAAAGCAACTCACTCTTGAACAAAGGGCAAAAATTATTGCTTTGCTAGACATAAAGTTTCTAGCAGAGCATTCGCCTGAAAACTAAAGGTTTCCGAGTATTGTGTTCGTCAAACTGTAAAGAGAATGTCAGAAACTGCCTAACTCAGGGACCGAAAACGCAGCGGATGACAGAAGATCACTACTAAAAGAGAAGATGAATATCTGAAATTAAGTCACGAAGCCACGGTTAGTGTAACAACAACCAATCGCCGTTTAGCTGCAGCTGGACTTAGAGGTCGAGTAGCAATAAAAAAACCATGTCTATGTGCACAACATAAACGAAAAAGCTTGGTCTAGGCTAGAACACGCGGGTACTGGACTGTTGAAGAATGGAAACACGTCTTATGAATAGATGAACCCAAATTTGAAATTTTTGGAAATAAACGCCGTACATTTGTTCGTTGTCGTGTCGGGGAGAGAATGTTAGATAAATGTGTGTTTAAGACCTTGAAACATAGTGGTGGAAAAATGATGGTTTAGGGTTGCTTTGGAGGTGGACACATCGGAAAATTGGTGCAAATCACGCAAAGAATGACAAAAGAAGTCTATTCGGGTATATTGCAAGAGCATGCTCTTCCATCAGCGATAGAGCTAATCGGTCCGGGGTTTGTTTATCAGCAAGATAACGACCACAAACGCACAGCAAAGATTGTAAAAAGGTTTTTCGCAGGCCAAACTGAAAGATGAATCCTTACAATAATGACATGACCTCCCCAAAGTCCGGACTGCAAACCGATAGAGCTGCTATGGGACTGTTTGGATCGTGAAGTGCGTAAAGTACCTCCTACTAGCAAGACAGACATTTGGGGTAAGTCGCGGAATGCATGGGACTCTATCGATAAGGAATATCTCGACCGACTAGTTGAACGAATGCCACATGTTTGTGAAGCCGTGATCGCAGCTAAGGGTGGTTACTTTGACGAAAGTAAAATCAAATTCAATTTTTGATGCTGCACATTTTCAATTCTAGTGAAACTATTCTCACGGAAAAAAAGCGACTAAAACACAGTTCGTATATAAATAAAATATTAAATTAATTGATGCTTTTACCCACCAGGGGCCGTAATTGGATTAGTGCAAGTTTACCTTAAAAAAATACTTCAAGAAAATTAATGAATATAGATGTCGTTACGCGTGAAATGTCTCTTACTATTTTACTTTAAGTATCAAGATACTCAAATCTGTAATGATTTAATAAATTCCAGTAGATGGAGTCTACATTGATAATAATATATACGGTGTTTATTTCCATTTCAATTCATGTGTGGCTGCCTATTTTTATACGTGCATTTGCTAACGAGGCGATATACCTAATAAATATTTATAATACATTTAATTAATAGAAGAAAATGAGGTAGAAAAGAAAAGAAAATTAATCAGCGTAAATCCATAAGCTTGCTATATACCCAACGAACTAATTTAATTTAATGGTGGACTAATTAATTAATCCATTGTACAGTAAATCAATCATTAAGGAACAATAAACGTAGGAAATATATTCAGATTGTCAAAAATTTCCTAATATATAAAATATAGTGCACCATCTAATTAAGTAAAGGAAAATCGAATATTTCCTTTGATTTGATACAGTAAATGTATACCAAACAAATGAAACAATCTACATAGAGTTAAATTAGGATTTCGTTTCAATACGTGTGCACATCATTTAGATCAGTCTTTCA
This sequence comes from Dermolepida albohirtum, assembly GCA_031893035.1. Taxonomy (NCBI): domain Eukaryota; kingdom Metazoa; phylum Arthropoda; class Insecta; order Coleoptera; family Scarabaeidae; genus Dermolepida; species Dermolepida albohirtum. The sequence continues at coordinate 305,372 of JAVIWB010002674.1, forward strand.
GCTCTGTAAATCACAGTAAAAACTAATAACAGATTTGTCAAGGCCCCAAATCAATTGATGGATTTGATCAATAAGGTTGATAATTTCAAAGTGTCGCACCTGGTAAAACACGGCGAAAAAATTGTACGAAAAAATAAACTCCGTACGCGATCCGCACCGTTGAAAACCAAGATGTGCAATTGATGGATGTTAAAGATGCCGACAATATTTATTTAGAGTTTAAGATGCTCGGAGATTATTTAAATATATTCGTTTTTTATTCCAATTCGAAATAAAACATCGCAAATTGGTCGACGTACGGATTTAGGTTTGTTCGATTTTGTATGCTGAATAATAATGAGGATTCTGAGGAAATGAAAATTATTTGGAAATAGGAAAACCGTTAACCAACGAGAATCATTTAATATTTTGAAACGTAAGTATGTAATTATGACAAAACTAATGCACTTACGTACACATACAGAAACACAGAGAGAGAGAAACGTAAAGAGAGCAAGAGAAATACATGCACACACACATAGAGAGAGAAAGGGGAGATGCAAGGTAGGACATACGATAATTTATGTAATTTTCTAATTTTTTAAATAGAAAATAAGGTTATAAGAAGATAAATTCGCCACCAGCTCATTATATACAGTAAAATATCATAACATGATCGTTTATTCGACCAATAAATTTGTACGCGTTGACGAAGAGAAGGTGCGTTGAACTTAAATATATGTCTAAGAACATTACCTTCGATTATTTATGTGCCAACATCCTTCAGCTAACGAATAGGAAACTTATCTACACACGTTTCGTTTTTAGTCGATATACCTTAGTTATCATCGAATACTTCCTTTGATTTTATACAATAAATGTATACCAAACAAATGAAACAACCTACATAGAGTTAAATTAAGATTTCATTTCAGTACGTGTGCACATTATTTAGATAAGCCTTTCAGCTCTATAAATCACAGTAAAACTCAATAACCTATTTGTCAAAGTCCGAAATCAATTGATGGATGTTAAATATGCCGACAATATTTATTTAGAGTTTAAGATGCTGGGAGATCATTAAATATATTCGTTTTTTATTCCAATTCGAAATAAAGCATTGCAAATTGCTCGACGTGCGGATTTAGGTTCTTTCGATTTTGTATGCTGAATAATAATGAGGATTCTGAGAAAATGAAAATTATTTGGAAACAGAAAAACCGTTAACCAACGAGAATCATTTAATATTATAACGAGAACTTTACGATCAACTCCTACCCGTTAGGGCTGTTCTAAGCAATATCCACCCACCTGACATCCATCGATCTTCAGCCTTTCTTAGGGAATTTCGTAAAATTATATTCAATAATAAGTTACCAATCCATGAAATTTTCTTCGTTAACGAGGGACATCCATGAATGAAATCGAAACAATCCCCCTATAGAACAGCCAGTAAGTTTGCAAACAATATTGTAAAGCAATGGAAATCCTTCACAGAAATCTAGATGCCCTCTTTAGAGCAGGAAATATGTTTGCAAACAACTACACAGTTATGAAGCAATGGAGATCTGAGATCTATTAGAGCAAGATTATATTCAAATAATAGACCTTACTTCTGGTCTTAACAGTCATTAACTGCACAACTTTGAATGAGTGAAGTTGAATGGCATTCTTATAGGACATGGAAAATATGATGATACTTTATACTGATGGGATAGGGCAGGAAACATTTAGGACTTTATACGATGTGCTTCAAGTGCAATTGAATTGTTACGCAATTTAAGGAGGTATAATTTGCTTGTTTACTAACACTTGTCCCTTCCTTTCCTGTGTCTTTATTTATTTGTCTTTGCATGACTCACTTGATATTGTTATATCTTGTTTTATATAGATATTTTTATATCCTATGTTCTACATATATTCTAGTTACATTTTACTCTGTATATTCCATTATAAAGAATCCGATAAATAAATAAAGTTGTGCAATAACAAATTAATATTACCCAGTACTCGCCAAATATAACAGGTATGTAGTTGGGATACAAATTTATATTTTCAAGAGAGGTCTATTTCCAATTTATCTCTTTTGTTAATCACTCGAGGTTGATATATAACCCATTTCAACAATATTTTTGTATTCTGTATATGCATTTCTAAGTTGCCATCATCAGTAGATAATTGAACAGGGTCGCACCTGAAAAACTACGGCAAAAACCCACACGACGAAAATTCTGTACACGGAGGATAATCCACGAATTATTCATGAGAAACCTATGCATCCTAAACGAGTTACTGTTTGGTGTGCATTATGGTCAGGTGGTGTAATTGGACCTTACTTCTTTGAAAATGCTGCTGATGAAGCTGTAACTGTCAATGGTGATCGATATCGTCGGATGATAACCGAATTTTTGTGGCCCGAATTAACTAATATTGATCTAGAGGATATGTGGTTTCAACAGGATGGCGCTACACCTCACTTTGCACACGAATCGATTGATTTATTGAGAGAAAAATTTCCTGGACGTGTAATCTCAAGAAACGGTGATGTTAATTGGCCACCAAGATCATGTGATTTGACACCGTTAGACTATTTTCTTTGGGGTTATGTGAAAAGTCAGGTTTACAAAAACAATCCCCAATCAATTCCTGCATTGAAAGATGAAATTATTCGTGTTATTGGTGAGATAGAGCCTCAATCATATCAAAATTTCATTAATCATATTTTTTAAGTAAAATATTGCTTTCTATCATAATAATATTGATAGTCTCGTATGTAGTCTATTTTAAATTAAAATCATAACGTATTTTGTTAAAGATATGAAATTTGGGTAACTATATTTTAATGATTGTTTTATGTACTTACCTAACGAACAAAAGACTACCAGAAAGTAATAACTCACCTGTAACAAAAAAGTCATATTTAGGTACCTCAATTAATGAAAACTATTTAAATTCTAGATAGTTCTTAGACTACAAACATATATTATATAATTATGGGACGTGTTATCTATGAAACGAGAATTAAATTAGTTATACGAGGGCGGTCCGAGAAGTACACGACCCAACAAAGAAAACGGAAAAATTTTTCAAAGAAATATATTTATTTTTCAACATAATCTCCTTTCAGTTCTATACACTTTTCCCAGCGATGTTCAATAAGTTCGATAAGTTTTCCTTTTTCAGATAGTCAAAGACAATTATTGCACACCTATCCCAAAAAAACAGATGCCTGTAGATGAAACGGCCTTCGCCTTCTTTGTAGCCGATTCTCCCTTTTGAGTCGTTGTTTTGATTGTTCTTTTGTCTCGAGTGTGAAGTGATGGACCCATGTTTCATCCGTGGTTATGAAAGGGAGCCAAAAATTTGATTTGTTGTTGCGAAACTTCGCTAATCACTCAATTGAAACATCTTCACGACACTGTTTTTGCTTGAGTGTGAGCAAACGCGGCACACAGCTTTCTAATGTTCAAATTTACAGATAATATGCTATATACCGCACTTTTTGAAATGGACACTATGTCTGCTAACTCGCGCACTTTTAGTCGACGCTCATCCACTACCGCCATGTGGATTTTCTTCACCATTTCTGGAGTCGTCACCACACTTGGTCAACTACTGCGATACTCGTCAGGTAAATCGTACGGCCTTGTTTAAACTCTATTTCCCAATATTTCACCGTTGTAACCGAAGGAGCAGACTCAGAGTATAATCTAGTTCAGCTTTTATATCGGTTGGGCTGAGGCCTTTCAAATAAAAGTATTGTATCACGTAACGATGACCAATTTTCTCCATTTTTACAAATTCACTGAAAACGTTCACTATTTCTAACACAGTGATATTTCTTAAACGACTACCGCCATCTCTAGGTCAGGCCGGATACTTATGGGACCACCCTCGTAGTTATGGAAGTCTTCGAGTGTTGAAACACATAAATGTGATTGTCAAATTGTATGTTTGCCGGATTCGCAGTTGTGTACAGCCTTGCCAGGAAGGTTACAAATTTAGTTATAGCTCCTGTATATTTTAACATAGGAAAACATTTTAGAAATTTACAATTCACTTTTGCAAGGCATATATGCGCCACCGCCATAATATAAGCTGTGGGCAATGCCTGCACGGGTTCACCCACCCATCGGTTTCTATCGCCTGTTACCCTGAGGATTATTCAATCTTACTGATGTATTACTATCAGAACTAAGTTAATAAATTGGAAATTGTTCTTAAAAAATTGGTTATTATAAATAATTTTTCCAGAGAATAAAGCTGCCTGTTGAACTAATTAATAAAATAGTATAGTAAAAGTGCCATAAGGCGGGTCTTACTGCAGGGGCTCAAGTTTAGGACTCGTTGAGCGAAGCTAAATATGTCGTAATTACATAGTGTTTTATGACATAGATTACTTATATTTCTTTTATAATTTGTTTTAATCACATTTTAGATAGTAATAGCTTCAAAATTTAGGAATATTCTTTGTTGTGTAAATTTGTCAAATTTTCTTATGAAAATTTTATATTTATTGAATTTAGCGCGATATAAACAAGAATTTTTTTTATGTAAACCACCTAAAACCCATAAATCATTTTAAAAAATTATTTTATGTCTAATAATATTGCCCATAACGCTCTATATTAATTAAAATACAATACAAAAAAATGGAAAAATGGAAACTGAAACTTTTATAAAATTATCATATCGCATCGTAACATATATACCAAACAAATGTAACAATTCATATAGAATTGAATTAGAATTTCGTCCGATACGTGTGCGCATCATTTAGATTAGCATTTTAGCTCTGCAAATCACAGTAAAAGCCAATAACACATTTGTCTAGATCCAAAATCAATTGAAGGATGTTAAAGACGCCGACAATATTTATTTAACGTTTAAGATGCTAGGAGATTATTTAAATATAATCGTTTTTTCATTACAATTCGAAATAAAACGTCGTCAATTCGTCGACGTGCGGATTTAGGTTTGTTCGATTTTGTATTCTGAATAATAATGAGGGTTTTCTACTCAAACGAAAATTACTTGGAAATACAAAAACCGTTAACCAATTTAAAAACAAGAATCATTCAATATTTTCAAACGTAAGTAGGCAATTATGAGAAAACTAATAGTCACATACATATAGAGAAAGAGGAAGAGAGAGAGATAAGGAGCGCCAGAGAAATACGCGCACATACACATAGAGAGATGCGATAATTTATGTATTTCCCTCTTTTTATAAGAAGATAACGTCACCACTAGAACATTACGAGTACATACAGTAAAAATCAGTCTACTACGAAAATATCATAATATGATCGTATATTTGACCAATAAATTTGTAAGAGTTGACGAAGAGAAGGTGGGCCGAAGTCAAATGTAATGCTAGTAACATTTCATTTGTTTCAATTCATAGTCATAATTTGATACATCAACATTCTTCATTTAAGGAATAATTATAACTACAATTATAGTTTCAAATTTTGAGAATTTTCGTGGTTGTTGCTGATAAACTGTGATATATAAAAGCAAATTTAAAATTGAATTTATCGATTTTCTGGTGTTGAATTTGATGGAGCCTGTGGTTGATTAACTTAATCACTAAGGTTGATATATAACCCCTTTCCACATTAACTTTCGTAATTCTGTATACGAATTTCCACATTTTGGTTCTTAACGGTACAAATCGCGTACCGAGTTTGTTTTTCGTACGGGTATTTTTCGCCGTGGTTTACCAGGTGCGACACTTTGCGGTTATCTGCTGATGATGACAACTTGGTTGTCGAAATGCGTATACGGAATTACGAAAGTTAATGTGGAAAGGGGTCATATATCAACCTTAGTGATTAAAAAAAAATCAATTTTCTAATGAATATTTTATATTTATTGAATTTAGCATGACAATAATAAGAATTTTTTATGTAACCCACCTAAAACCAATCATTTAAAAGGATTATTTTATGTTTAATAACATTGCGCGATACGCTATATATTATTTAAAATATACAAAAATGCGAAAGTGGAAATAGACACTTACGTTAAATATACATTTTGGGCCGATCTAGCTCATTAAAATTTTTTACAAATGCAAAGTAATCTTCAATTATTTGAAGCAAAAGATACAAGCAACCTACCCGAATTGGTAATATGGCTAATGTTCCCAAAATCAGAGTAATTAAAGACTTTTGGTCAACTTTGTCACTGGCAGTATACCGCCATGGTCGGGAAGACAAAAACGAACAATAGAAAATGTAAAATTAAACAAATTAATATCGATAAGTCCGAGAATTTTCCGAAAAAAAAAGATCCAACGCTTTTTTAATACCAGCTCAAAAATAATCCAGAAAACCAGTTTTGGACAAAAGAAATTGGAACGCCATTTAAGTTATCGTGCAAATGCACATTATTGGCAGCAGTAAGTTCTAGTCCACATATACACTACCGATCATATTTATTTGCCCACCCTTAGTTTTAGCCAAAATTATTAAACTATCAAACGTGTACTGAAAATTTATTTATTGTACCAATACGATAGTGTAAAATAAACATAAAATAGTTTCATTTTTCTTATATATAAACTTTATCATTAATTATTATTAAATTTTGCTCTCATCAATGTGCCCACCTTTATTTTTGATAATTGCGGCACATAACCGCGGCATTCTTTCAATTAATTTTTGCAGTGTATCTTCTGTAATTTGTGCCCAGGCTTCTTGAAGTTGTTCCCACAGTACAGTGGTGGATGATAGAGCACGTTCTCGAACCTTCCGGTCCAATTCTTCCCAAAGAAGCTCTATTGGGTTCAGATCAGGACTTTGAGCTGGCCATACCATTATAGAGATTTGCCCTTGCTCTTCTAGTTGACGCAAGTAATCGCCATACAATTTAGAAGTACGTTTCGGATCGTTGTCCTGTTGAAATACAAAGTTTTCGCCAAGAATCCTTAGTCCTGAAGGAACAGCGTTCCCTCAATTTTGACGAGATCGCCTACAGATCTACCACCAAAACACCCCCAAATCATTACTGAATCTCCTCCATGTTTTACGGTAGGCGCAATACATTCTGGCAGTACTCTTTCTCCTGCGGATCTTCTTACGAATATTCGCCTTTTACTACCGAAAAGTTCAAACTTCGATTCGTCTGTCCACAACACATTATTCCACTGATCAATCGTCCAATTTTTATGTTCTTTAGCCCAATTTAGTCGTTTTATCTTGTTTTGCTTTCGTAGTAGTGGTTTTCGCAGAGCAATTCTTCCGTATAAACCCGCTTGCCTTAACCTTCTCTGTACCGTGGACACACTAATTGGTTTAACACGCGCTCTATTCATTTCAGCAGCAATTTCTGGTGCTATTTTCCGTTTATCGCGTCTACTTATCCGTATTAGATGCCGGTTATCTATAGATGTCGTCGCTTTGCGTCGTCCAGATCTTCTATTGTTGGAAAATGTACCACTTTCTTCAAATTTTTTAACGTTATAATCAACGGTTCTGCGATTTAATCGTAATTCTTTTGCAATTTCGCGATTACTTTTACCCGTACGATGATAAGGAATTATCATAGCACGCACTTCAACAGATAATTCATTCGTCTTCGGCATTGCATTAAAATATCCACAATTCTCTATTTCACTGTTTTCGCAACAAAAGATGAACGATGACTGACATAAAATTTATTTTCGTTTTTGAATAACACATCCTAATATTGTAATTAGTTAGTACAATAACACAGTATTGGTAATACCTTTCGGAAATGCAGGTAAAACTGTTAATACTGTAGGGATTAGCCTATATAATATTTATGGTATTTTTTCCAATTTATGACACCTTTACGATATATATAAACAATTTAAGGTTTTCGTAGAAATTCATATGGAACTACTTCCACTAATAATATTGTTGAATAATTATAATACAGATTTCTCGAAAGATAATCCGTATTTCAGGAAACACATAAAATTTGGGTGGGCAAACAAATATGACCGGTAGTGTACATACATGTTTTAAAGGTTCCTTATTATTTTGCTCAGTTTACAAAAAGCAAACTTAACTAAAAACATGCTCTGCTAATGCGGACTCTTCGACGAATAGAATATTTTATAAATCTCTAAAAAGAAAACTAATAGTTGAATTTGATGGAGCCTGTGGTTGATTGACTTGATCAATAAGGTTGATATATAATCCCCTTCCACAATTAACTATTTGTAAATTCTGTATACGCATTTCGACAACCAAGTTGTCATCATCAGCAGATAATTTCAAAGTGTCGCACCTGATAAAACACGGCGAAAAAATTGCACGAAAAAACAAACTCCGTACGCGATCCTCACCGTTCAAAACCAAGATGTGCACTGTGTCTGTTTCACAAGATTTTTAAAAAATACTTTTACTTAAACTAACATGCACTACATTGAAAAAGGTTATTATGGTCAAGCAAGTGATTTATGTGTGTTTTATGATATTGTTCCTCCTGTCTTTCAGTAGAGAGAAAAGAGGGGTTTGTAAGGGCCCGGCGTCATTAAAGTTCACCACATGGCTTAAATTCTTTAAGATGTGCATGCTTTCATACGCGTCCAGTTCGCGATAATTGTACACGTTCTTTATCAAATGTAAACAATCCATATTAACACTGTGGTTATTTTCTAATACATGTCTCGCTATACCCGATTTTTCCGGTCGGTTGAATTTTATGTGCGAAAGGTGTTCTTTATAACTGGTTTCGATCGATCTTTTAGTTTGGCCGATGTATTGTCTATTGCACTCTAAACATTCAATTCGGTAGATTCCCGATTTTTTATTCTCTTCAATTTTGTCTTTTGCATTTCCTAAAAGCATTTTAAGGGAATTATTAGGGCGGGAACAAACTTTAAACCCGCGATCTTTAAAAATACTATTCAGATTTTTTGTCACACGATGGAAAGGTAAACAAACAAAATGCTTTTCCCGATTGCTCTGTGGTGAAAGACATGTGGTGTCACGGATTGTTTTTCTTATGTTGGCCTTTCTGATTAATCCATTGATTATTTCCGAATCGAAACCGTTGTATACCGCGATATTCTTAATGAGGTTCAATTCTCTTTCATATCTTACTTTTGTTAGTGGGAAATTGATCAAACGATTAATCAGAAAATTGAATGAAGCTATCTTCTGTTGCATGCTGTGATTTGAGTCAGCCGTAATGAATCTATTGACATTGGTTTCTTTTGGGAAAATATCAATTTCTATTTTGAGATCATTCCTAATAACTAAGGTGTCCAAAAAAAGCAACTTGTCATTGTTTTCTTTTTCTACCGGAAAAATCGGGTATAGCGAGACATGTATTAGAAAATAACCACAGTGTTAATATGGATTGTTTACATTTGATAAAGAACGTGTACAATTATCGCGAACTGGACGCGTATGAAAGCATGCACATCTTAAAGAATTTAAGCCATGTGGTGAACTTTAATGACGCCGGGCCCTTACAAACCCCTCTTTTCTCTCTACTGAAAGACAGGAGGAACAATATCATAAAACACACATAAATCACTTGCTTGACCATAATAACCTTTTTCAATGTAGTGCATGTTAGTTTAAGTAAAAGTATTTTTTAAAAATCTTGTGAAACAGACACAGTGCACATCTTGGTTTTCAACGGTGCGGATCGCGTACGCAGTTTGTTTTTTCGTGCAATTTTTTCGCCGTGTTTTACCAGGTGCGACACTTTGAAATTATCTGCTGATGATGACAACTTGGTAGTCGAAATGCGTATACAGAATTTACAAATAGTTAATTGTGGAAAGGGATTATATATCAACCTTATTGATCAAAGAAAACTAATATTTAATTTTCTGAAAGTCAACTATGGTGAACGGCATCTTAATTAAATTTGTTGACCTGTAATTGAAGACTTTTGGGCAACTTTGTCACGGACAGTATACCACCATGGTTGGCAAGATAAAAACTATTAAAACGTAATATTAAACAAATGGGTATCGATAAGCCCAGGAATTTTCCGAAAAAAAAAGATCTAGCGCTAGTTACTAACTTTAAAAGATGGCTATCCTTACTGGAATTTGCTTTTTCTTGTTATTTAATATGGAGCTGTATTGTTGAACATATCAATCAAGCTAGACGAAGATAATATTCTCCACCCCTTATTAAACATATCCACTATGTTATAAATCATAAAACAAAAATTGCGTTCCATTTCATTTGCATACAAGTGTCATATAAGTAGGAAATCTGTTATATTATAACGTGCCAGTCAATTAACCTGATTAATTATTACTCTATTCCAAAACCGTAACTAATTAATCACAACCGTTTTACGCTGTCAACTTTCCTACGTTATATTTTTCACCTTGTCAACGCGGTTGTACGTCTCTGGCGTAATTCTTTTAATAACACGTCTCTGGTTATATTTCAAACATAAAACAACTAGTTTCAAGTGACGTACACATTGAATCGTTACAACAATGACCTTGGACAAAAATTTCTTTTAATTTGAATAACAAGTTTTAATTAATACATTATAGAGCAGATAATGTGAGACCATATTTATGTCCTTTATTGTTATATACTTGCGTTAGTTAAGATAATTGGTTATAAATTATTATTTCATATAACAAACATTAAGGAAAAATAAATGTGTATTCAATTAGTCAACCATTATTACTCTATATTGCCAAGTTAATAACTAAATATATAGATACAAAATCAAAAACACCTGCTTGATTTTATAAAATAGATATAAATTTTATAAAATCAAGCAGGTGTTTTTGATTTTGTATTTATATATTTAGTTATAATAATAATAAAATAAAATATAATTTTTAACAATAACATATCAATTGCTATTAATAACTGCATTGTTTTCCAAACCTAACGTTCTGAACTTACGAAATTTCGTTTTACTTTAAGACTGAATAAATATATCAGCAATCTGTTCATCTGTTGATAGTTTCTGGACATTAATCAGTCCTTTTCTTTATAGTAATGAACTAAGCCTGCAGAAACGGGTAGCGGCGATGATATATTTCGAAAGCAGTCGGATATAACCCAAGCCGAGATTTATATGCGTATGGTATATGTATGAATGCCGGATTAGATTGATGATGGCGAATCGACGGCATTCTTTGTTATGTTCGACGATTGCTAATAGATTTCTTAACTGATTTTCGATATTAGAGTACACTGGCACTATTATTAAATGTATTGTTGGCAATGCCAATATTTTACCGTACAGTATTTTTGTGTATAAAGGACATGTTAGTAGCAAAGAACAACGGGTTAAATGCGCAACATGATGTACCACACTAAAAATTTCTATATGACTTTATTTTGGTGTTAAGTGTATGCAACATTTCACAAAATATTGTAGACAATGAAGAATTTTGAAACTTTTGGAGGAAATACGTTCCGTGGAGATTGCTAACAAGAGGTCAATTACAATATAATTTTTCTCGGATGAAAAACACGATTACCGATCAAATAAAAGCAGAGTTAAAAGATCAAAAAATAAGGCTGACGGCAGATGAATCAACGGACGACAGAAAGGATAGTATTTTAAATGTGTTAGTGCGCACTTTAAAAAGGGGTGTGATTTCCTTGGTTCTTCTTTTACGTAGTAGAATATTACAGAAGACAAACGCGGAAAGGTTGATGGAAGCTATAGAACATACTATTGGGAAGTTCAATATATCGGCAACCCAACTTGTAATGTTGATCACGGATGTGATATTCGAGAATGTTTAAAGCTGGAAAGTTACTAAAATAATCTTATTCTCAATTGTTTTATATAACCTGTTTGCTCCATGCATGTCATCTTGTAGCTAAAATTATCCTGTTGTATACTAAGCCGTTATAAATTGAGAGCCAAGAGTGGGGAGGTGAATACAAACATAGAAAACATACTCAAAGCTACAAACGCCTATAGAAGCGTGCCCACAGAGGCTCTACTTGACATATCAGGACTAGTACCGATGCATATCCTAGTACAAGGGAGGATGTTTTTCATTCAGAAGGTGACGAGGCTGCATCGTCATCTTCCAGATTCAACAGAACACAGGCACTTTAAGTGGGAAAGATGGAGACTGTCGGCAGAACATGATAAGGGCATCAGAAGAAACTATGAACGAAGACAGTATTATTGGGAAAATATTGGAAGGCAAGCAGAATTGGACAACAATTGCAAACATAATTGCCTCGGTCATGACACAAAAGGAAAAAAGTGGGTACTAAAAAAGGAAGCAACTAGAATAATGGATGCTATGACTGTCAATATCAAAAGAACTAGATACCCGACCCGTGTGAATTGATTCCTAGGCACGTATGATGTCCATAAACGATTTCCACTGACCAAAATAAGAAAGGTGTGCAGAATATTATTATATAGCTTATCTATAGATATTATGGGGTTCATCAAAAGCTCGCCTAATTTAGTGACTTGATGTTAATTATTAAAAGTCAGTGTACGAGGCTATACACATTTGTCTGCATATGTTTCAGTATCAAACACACTGTACATGCTAACAAGGATTGCCTATTATACAATTTTAAATTTGTAAAAGTCAACGTAGAACCATATCACATATTTGTGTTTTGTTTATTCTACTTTATTAAAATATTTACGGAAGCTTTTTGTATATATAGCTAACTTTCATACCACATTGCTTATAAAATTTGAAAATACAATTTAATGTAAATAATCTAAAATTACAAGAACAAAGCGGTAATAAGGAAAAGCGACACGACGCCACGCTTTAAAAGCCAACAGTATACCAAAGTGATGCCCTTCAGGAAATAGGAATCATCTTTATCTACCTCGGTGGAAAACTTCTGAAAATAAACAAAGAAAAACTCGAAACGAACTTATACGTTTTCCCTCGCCAGCAAGAGGATGAGGTCGCCAGCTTTTCCACATGATAAATTCCCCTAAAGCTTTGTCACTCGTGTCCACACGGTCGTCAGTAGTGAGAGAGCTTTATATGCATAAACCGACTCTCTTTTCATTGTATTCACGAATGGACATGTCTTATTTACTCCGAAAGCACCATTATGTCCAGGCGGTGGGCTCAGCATCAACGAAGCGACGTTCCTTTGGCGTTTTACCACTCAGGAAAGTGGAACAATATACACTTCAGGGCATTCTGCTGCTCGAGACGTAGATATACGGCTTTACTGAAATAATTACCAGTATCTAATGAGTTTTCCTGTTCAGGAGTTCCTACGAACAAAATTACTGTGGAATTCGTATATCTGTTCTTGTGTATCTGTACTCAAAGTAGAATAGAAATAAGTGTACGGATATTTGTGGAAAGGTATCAGTTAATTAAATTGCACTACATAAAATGAAATTTACGAGAGCGAGATTTAAGGCATCGAAATGTTGAAATCTAAAGAATTTATAGTATATTTATCAACAATTCAGCTGTGTACTAAGTAAATTAATATGAAAATATTTCTTAACAATCATTTCTAATTATAGAAATGCCCGAAACTTCGAAGAAAAAAGGTCTATAACCAATTAATTAGAGTAGCGTGTCATGAAGTCAATAAATTTATATAATTTATGCAACAGATAAATAAATATAATGTTACAAAATATGTAAAAGGCGAAAAAGGGGAACAAACATATGCATAGGGTGTTTTTTAAGTGCTTGAGGAACTTAAATGATAATACAAGACAGAAATATTGTTGGAATGAAGTTCTTTTATTATAATCTGGTAGATGATTTCATGGCATTTATTTATTAAATATGATTTCCGACGCGGCTACGAGTTACATGGTCCATTCGACCAGTCCAATTTTTGACTACTTTTTCCAATAAATCTGGCCGTATGGCGTCAATGGTGGCTTTAATATTGGCTTCTAATGCTTCAAGAGTTGCTGGCTTGTCGACGTAAACCAATGACTGAACATAACCCTATAAACAATAATCCAGAGGCGTTAAATCACCCGAAGGAGGGGGCCAGTGAACAGGACCACTTCTGGATATAAAGTTGTCACCAAATTGATTTTGCAATAAATCGATTGTAAAGCGCGCTGTATGGTAAGTTGCGCCGTCTTGTTGGAACCACATACCATCGGTGTTTAGCTGATTAATTTTTGGAAACAAAAATTCGGACAGTATGGCTCGATAGTGCTCGCCATTCACTGTAACGGCAGCTCTTTCTTCATTTCGAAAGAATTAAGAACCGATGATACCGCCAGCGTGTAAACCGCACAGTTAATTTTAATGGATGTGATAGTGATTCGTTAACGGCTTGAGGACTGTCTTTGTTCCAGATACAGCAATTTTGCTTATTGACGTAGCCATTTAACCAGAAATGAGCTTCATCACTAAACACAATTCTTTGATAAAAAATGATTTAAAGACGGTCGTATGGACATAAATGATGACGAACATCCTGAAGCAAAAAAATCTGTGATTGCGGAAAGTAACATCGAACTTGTCCGTGAATTTAACAGAAATGAGCTGAAATCCTCATTGCTATACGTGGGAATGGAATTAAATATTTCCATAGGTTCAATTCATCGCATTTTGCCACATTTACGACTGAGAAAGATTTGTGCAAGGTTTGTACCAGACAAGGTAACTGAATTCGACATTGTACAGACTTGATTAAAGGCTCAAAAAGGAACGAAAACTTCAGGCATTCTATTGTAATTGGCGATGGGACGTGGTGTTTTCAATATGATACAGAGGCCAAGCATCGAAGCTCTGAATGGAAGCTTCCAAGCGAAGAAAGACCGAAAAACAAAAATTTGGAGAAGTCAATGTTGATTTGTTTTTATGATTCGAAAGACATAGTGGACAAATAGTTTGTACCAACTAGTCAAACAGTCAATGCTATATATTATTTTGGTATATTTTGGTATGAATCTCCTTTTGGCGAGTATTAGTCGTGTGCGCCCTCAATATCGTGAAAATAGTAACTGGCGTTTGTTACATGATAATGCGCCATCTCATCACTGGACGCTGATCACTGATTTTCTAACTACAAGTGGCATTTTAACCATCAACCATTCACCATGTTCATCGTATTTAGCCCCCTATTATTTCTATCTGTTCCCCGAACTACATTCGCAAATGAAAGGACAGCACCATGCCGACGTCGAAGCCATTGAAAAGGCGTCGACAGCGATCTTGAAAGACATCTCTAAAGATGAACCTAATCATTCATTCGACATGTTAATTGATCGTGCAAAAGATTGTATTGAATCCCAAGGCGACTACTTTGAATACAATAAATAAATTGTACCAAAATAATAAGCTTTTGTTTATATTTTAAAAAAGTTACGAAAGGGTACATGTATGTGAATTAAAACTTTATTCTTTCAAACTGTGTAATAAATTTTTAAATGACTTTTAGAGTTGCTTTTTTATATATGTACGTTTAATATTCGGAAGTTATTTCTGCCGTACCCTGTACCAATAGGACCTATTTTAAAGTATATAAAAATAACTCAATAAAAAAGGACTCAAGTGAGAAATCAGGTAAATATAAAATGAAGATATACAATGCAAGAAATGAAAGTATGTACATACATACAGAAACATCAGTTTCCTCCTGCTTACATTATTCGTCCTCTTTCCCGGGAGTGTTTATCTCAAACCGCAGACGTTTCATGAACTGCGAAGACGTCAAACTTGAAAACAGATTGTTGTTTGTATTACTTTGTTTTTGTCAAAATATTCTACCTCTTTACGGAGACATTACGAAAAGTTCCTCTATAAATCAAGCGATAAAATCGTAATGCATGGGCATTCATAAAACACACAGAATTTTTAAATTTCCTATTCATAAATTACATAAATGCTTGTTTTTTTTAAAGAACGAATTAGACATCGTCATCGTTGCCACAGCTTTCGTGGTATTCAAGTAAAGCAACAAACGAATTACATAAATCTCTAGAACAATTTTTTTTACATAGCGAAGACCTAAATTTAGTAAACTTAGTAATAGAAGTCGCGGTCATATTTTTCGATTCATTACTAAATTCTAATCAAAGTTTAACGGCATAATTGGATCAAAAGTTCTAGAAAGTTGAAATCTATTGTTTTTATGTTAGTCCTCGTTTGTCTCTTTTTTCTCAATTTTTTTTACACCGTGGCGGTTGGATGAATTTATTGGTCCGAAGATAACGTCACTTTAAACGTTATTTATTGGTGGTAAGATTTATTTAGCGGACAAACCACTTTTTATCGTGGAATGATTAAATTATTTCAGCTTTTTCCGCTGGTGATTGTCGTGTCTAAAGCAAGGTGTTCGGGTCGTATTTAAATTCGCGTTACCAACAAATCGATACTAACGGGCTTGTTAAAATCACGACGCGATATCCAATTAACGTTTAATTATTGATAAAGGCAATTAGGTCTTAAAGTTTTTTAGCGTACCATTTGATGATCCGTTTTGTGAACTGCCATTTAAAACAATTGTGTATTTGCTTTAGCAAAAATTATGTACATTTGCAATATTCTGATGAAAACTTAATTTGGTATCTACAATATAACTTCATTGAAGTAAATATTAACATACTAATAATAATAATCTTTATTTCGGTCAACAGAATTCAATTACAATGTAAAAGGGTAGAAAAAATAATACAAGTTAAATACAAATTATTAAATATAGCATCAAGAAAGTTTAAAATACATTAAACCCCAATGAAATTAGGCCAGTCAATATGTTGCCAACAATAAGTAAAATACTGGAAAAGGTGGCGTATAATCAATTAAGTAAATACTTAGAAAAACGTAGTCTGTTATATGAAGTTCAATCCGGATTTAGAAAAGGACATAACTGTGAATCACTACTGAATCTCGTCGTATCGGAATGGAAGATTGAAGTGGGGGGTAAAAGGTGTGTTGCGGCAGTATTTTTAGACTTAAAAAAAGCATTTGAAATTGTCAATAGAGAAATCCTACTACAGAAATTGGAAATATATGGAGTTGAAGGTACAGAACTGTCATGGTTCAGAACCTATTTGAGTAATAGAACTCAAAGAACAAAGTATGGCAGATATATATATCGACACCAAGACCAATGGACATAGGTGTTCCTCAGGGCGCAGTGCTTGGAACACTATTATTTCTAATTTATGTTAATGACATTGAAAAAATTCTACAAAAATGTAAAATCTGCATGTTTGCTGATGATACACTCATCTATACGTGTGGTGTAAATCCAGACGAATGTGTAAATAACATAAATGAAGACTTGAGAAATATCTTAAAATGAATAAAATAAAGTTAAACACGAATAAAACGAAAGCAATGTTGATCAATGGAAATTCAAATTATAACGTATGTATTGAAAATGAAAATATTGAAAAAGTAAAAGAAATAAAATATTTGGGTATAATAGTGGGCGATGACTTGAGTTTCATACCGCATTTTGAATATGTTTGGAAAAAGATATCGAAATTGCATTTTTGAGAAGAATCCGCTATAAGGTTTCAACTGTCACGGCGACTATTATCTACAACACAATTATAAAACAGGATTTTAAGTACTGTTCCACGATATTATTCTTAGTTAATCAGCAAATGAAAGAAAGACGAAGTTACAAAATAAAGGCATGCGCTGTATTCTGAGATGCAACAGAATGACACATATAAGTGATATGTTGAACAGGCTGCAGTGGTTCTCTATCAACCAACGACTCGTTATGAACACTCTATTATTAATATTTAAAATTAAGACAGGAAGTATGCCAAACTATATGCAGTGATATCTGGTCAATGTAGCTGAAGTCCAACCATACAATTTGAGGAACGCCAACGATTATAGATTATCTTTGGCAAGAACAAGTTTTTGCCAAATGTTATATTTTATAAAGGTCTGAAAGTTTTCAATGAAATGCTTCCAGAAATAAAAAATGAAATAAATTATTATATATTTAAACGTGGGATTATTGAATATGTCAAGAGAAATTTTTAATGTTTTAATGTTAAGTACCAATACATTTTGAATTTAGATGTATACTTTTAATTTAATGTATGTTTTTTTTGTGGAAAATTTTAATTTTTAATTTGAAACTATATACTTATGTAATAGCAACAAGAAATGCTAAATAAATAAATCAATCAAATCAATCAATCAAAGTATAAAGGCTGTTTCAAATTTCGCGGTTTTTTTAAAGAATAAGTAAAACACATAATTTGCAATCACTTTCGAAAACTTTTTATTGGTAATTCAAGTATCAGTTTTGACATTTATATGCGAAAAATAATATTTCCCAAATGGCCTCCTCCTGCAGCTCCGCAGACGTCCACTCTTTTATTAAAATTTTCAATGACATTTTGACATAATTGAGGCTCTATCTCACCGATGACACTAATAGTTTCATCTTGCAAAGCAGGAATTAATTGTGGATTGTTTTTATAAGCCTGACTTTTCACATAACCCCAAAGAAAAAAAATGTAACGGTGTCAAATCACATGATCGTGGTGGCCAATTGACATCACCGTTTCTTGAGATTACACGTCCAGGAAATTTTTCTCTCGATAAATCAATTTTCGTGTGCAAAGTGTGGTGTAGCGCTATCCTGTTGAAACTACAAATCTTCTAGATCAATATTCATTAATTCAGGACACAAAAATTCGGTTATCATCCGACGATATCGATCACCATTAACAGTTACAGCTTCACCAGCAGCATTTTCAAAGAAGTAAGGTCCAATTATACCACCTGACCATAATGCATACCAAAGAGTGACTCGTTTAGGATGCATAGGTTTCTTATGAATAATCGGTGGATTTTCCTCACCCCAGATACGGCAATTTTGTTTATTATCATAGCCACCAAGTTCAAAATGTACCTCATCGGAAAACATTATTTTTTGAGAAAAATCAGCTGGTTGTTCATTGATGACATTGAGAAATGAAGGACGTTTTAGATAATCTAATGTCTTCAGTTCTTGTGTTATTTGAACCTTATATGCATTCAGAGCTAAATCCTTGTGTAAAATATGCCATGTTGTTGATCCACTAAAGTCCAAGTTATTGTGAACATACAAAAATTGTAGAAACTGCAGATTGGGATGGAAATATCTGTGAGTTCACCTGGTACGCCAATGAAGCAGACCCCGACATTAGCACTTCTACTAATAGGGATACTAAACAATAGCAAACGTATTTTAGAACATAGGAAACTGTAATACAGTAGCCTTAAAGTACAGAAATTGGAGAAACGTTTGATAAACCTATAAGCAAAAACTCCTTAGCTTCTAACGTCGGTTTGTTTAATTAAATGGGTTTGTCAACATTTGCCACAATGTAATTACTCGCCGCCTTATCTAAATCGTCGATACGGCAGAAAAAATCAATTTAAAAACACTCCATTGACTCGTGATCAATATCTCCACATAAACTCATTTACCAAAGACTTATACCAGTCTTAATGCGACGATAGCAGCAGTAGTAGTTAACCCCTGAAGATGTCCCGTACATGTGGTGGCGAAACGTCGGTGCCACAATTATCGAAAACACAGGGCTAGCCCGAAAACCGCGATGAAGAAAGTATGGACAACGACCAAGAAAGTCTACGAGTCAAAAAGCCACTTAATTATTTGAAGCTTTTCCGTGGTAATTTAAGCGTCTCTTCGACACCAATTTCATGCAGATTACATTGGAGAATGTTGCTAAGGGAATAATCAAAAAGGTAAAAAGAACATCTTGCTATACTAACATTCGTATTTTAGATATGTATTTCGTTAGCTAAGCTGTCATTTTTAGTAAAACAATAGACACGTGAAATATGTGTTCATAATGAAACTACACAGAAGAAAAATCGTGTGGAGTGTTCCACTGTTTCCTCCGTGTAGTTTTACTGTGAGTCCGTGTTTTGACACTGATTTTTTTCAACTGAAAATGACAGTTTAGATATCGAAGTCGAATCTTAGATATTAATGAAGTAAGGGGTTGTTTCTATATTTTTGATTATAAAACTTATTATTAATTCTTCACTGCTTAATAATAATTAAGTAAAATATAAAATAATCCGTAAAAACCGATCATTTTGGTAATCAATTGATTTCGTTAAAATAGAGTCATTCCAATTATTGTCAGAACACAAGATGCAGATTATTAAGAATAGCTTTTAGAACGAGTTTTATTCAATATTTTGTAGTTAATTGATTAAATCCAAGCTCACGCCTTGCGAAAACATGAATAGAAATTTTTGTAATACTACATTACTAGTTAAGGTTAGGAATAAAGCAATGAAAACGAATAAAAAATCAAAATCAACTTTTCTGCATGAAAACTATTTACGATTATCTGCAGGTTTAGAAAAAATGAATGGGAAAAGAGTGTAGGATTTATCAAAATTCAACCAAGTTGCCTTTGATATCTATATCTTAGTCGAGAAATCGAAGTTACAAAACGGAGATTACTCCAAAATGCTTCAACAGACCTTGAAGGGAAATCTAATGGGGTGTTGTTTAAACAGTGTAGAAAACTTTGAATCAATCAAGGTTATATATTTTTGTCAGTACAACCTCAGATCAGATGATAAAATGGGATTTTTAGGACATCTTTCCAATGCGATTTACTTGGGAGAACGCACAATTTGTAGCGTTTAAAAATGAAAAGTCAAAAATCAAATACTTTCCAATTTGTTTAACCATCGAAGTGGTAATGTATTCCATTTGTAAACAAAAACTTTTTATCTTTTATGTACATATTTAGAATTGAGTGTTCTACACACAAACGACACGGTACCACACAAAATAGTGTGGAACGATTTAATTCGTTAAACATATTCTGTTTGTTTTCATCGCGGATACAATAGCAAATGAATACAAAGGCAAACAAATTCTGCAATTAGTATGTAGCATAAAAGCCGAACTGAAATGATTATAACACAGAAGCTGGTACGGTATCTCTTCATTAACGTTTATTATTTTGCCAGCTGAATATGAAGACCAACAGCACAATATAAAACTGTTGTATAACTGAGACAAAGCTATTGATTGGTTATGCGTCACGTTCTATACAATATTTTATAATTAAATAATGATAAATATTGCATGTTTAGTTACGTGATGTTATATTGCACAAGTTTACGAGCACAACTTAATTGGGGATTTCAATTTTGGCTTAGAGAAAAGACATAAAAGAGAAATATTCCTAGATTTAGTTTAAAATAACAACATTTTTCAGAAAGCAAAAGATAATTTAAATTGTTAGGAAATGCGACCAGGTAATACTGATAGAAGCACGTCAAAATGAACATGTGAAAGATTCTAAAGGTGCAAAGCAAAAGCTTTCCATGAAATAATATGGCAAAAATAATTCTTGCGAGAATGTAAGGCCTTGGATTACAAAAGACAGTCCATCTATGAGCAACTTAATGAAGACTCCACAACGTACAACAACTGACCTAGCTTGAATCTGCAGAGACTGGTACAGAAGACAGGAACACCAGATTCGATACCGAACTATTTTGATCTACAGGTATAGATGAAGCTGTGAGGATAAATACACCTGACGTCAGATAAAAAGACTCAGTTAGCTAAGTGACCTGGAAGGCTAGAAGGCAAAAGCTGGAAAACAGAGTCAAAATTATACACAAGCCAAAAGAATTGTAATCAAGGCCAACTTCAATTGACATGCAAAAGAAGCCAAAAGATTTCAGAGAGACATGTGAAAACAATAAATCTGAAGAAATTTCATAGGCATAATATCCACTTGAAGTAATCCTAATAGTACTTATTCTGAAGTTTATTTAAAAACGAATTATTTAGTCAACGTTTGTAATGTGTTTTTATTTTTTATGAGTATTCTTATCTAGCGAGTCATTCTAAATAAGCACCTAACTGAATTAAAACTCGTAGTTTTATGCTTACTGCGTCGCTATAATTAAGACAGAAATTAATGAAAGAAATTCTTAGAATTCGACGAGGAATCCAAGCTCAGCTATCCACTTACCGGGCGGGTGTTCTACAGTTGGGCTTCCAAAGATTCTTTAACTTCTATTCTTTTTAGCCATACTAAATATCGTTTATGCTATTACTGAAGCATTGTGTGCGGAAGAAAATAAGTAAGGTTGATGGAGTCTTGCGGTAACTATAGCGTTAAAATTGTAATAAAAAGAAGTAATAAACTAATAATACTAATACAACGCTGGGGTAGCACGTGTGACTAGAGCGATGGACTTCGGGAATTTATCTAGAAAAGTCGACTGTTCGAACCTCTTTCTATGCGCTACGATTATTAAATCATTTCTCGTAGTACGGTGCCCTTAAATGTTGAGAATGAATTATCAACACTGCTTCCACCTTTGTCGTTCCTGAGGTCATGTTCAGCGCTCACTACAAAAAAGAGTTACTTAACAAAAGAAATCGGGAATTTATGGAATTAAATGTCTAGATTGCAATATATAATACATCCGCCAAACAAAACGATCTATAGAAACTCAGTATGAAAAGCATAGTACGAACATCAAATCCAATTGGCCAGAAAAATCCGGTTTAGCAAAACATGTGCTGGAAAGTAATCATACGGATTGTTTGCATTTGATTAAAGAATGTGTGTAATTATCGGCAATTAGGTTCATATGAAAGCATGTACATATTTAAAGAATAAGTGTAATGTGTTGAATACTCTCTCTTTGATCTCTTATAAGATAGACAGTGGGGGGTGTAGTAAATCGCATGCAGGTAGTTTTCGAAGTAGTTGAAGACTAGAATACAATTTCTTTAAGAATTATGTAAAACGAAGATACAGTGAAACCCGCTTATTGGGATACTCATATTGTCCGCCAAAATTATTCCTATATGCGGATTATTCCATTATCCGTTTTTAACTTATTTTTTCTTATTACTAGTAAGTTAAATATTTATATACATACATACTTCGTATTCTTTATATCTGCGATTTTATAACTATAAAATTGACTTCAGTAAGCTGTAAATTTATGTTGCGATTTTCGTAAAATGTATTTAGGAATACATACAAAAGAATTAAAACACATTTCAGCGTTATACATTTTTTTCAATTGATACTATTTTTCTTATTTCAAACTCTACACATCCTTAACAAAATAATCTGTAATTTTATTTTGTTTTCTTTCTTTACACAAAATATCAGTGATTTGGTTACCTAATGCATAGAAATGTGCAAAATTACAATCAGCTTTTGATTTTAAAAAACGACGTATAACGTTACATGCTAATTTCACTTCTTGAGATGATGGCGCGGTTGATGGAGTATCCTTTGAATATGTATTTCCACCTACAATATTTTTGAAAGAAATTTGGGAACGACTTTTCCATCTGGTAAACCACCCATTTGTTGCTTGAAAATTTACACCACCCACATTTTATGCAATCTCTTCGGCTTTTTCCTTCAAAGTGTGTTCGCTAAGTGGAACTTTACGCGCTCTTTTTTCCATAAACCAATGATTTAAAGCATTTTCTACGTCAGCATTCTTCCCGTTGCGTCTTTGTTTATGAGTAGATTTAAAATTATCACGCCAATCACTTAAAATACTGTCTTTTTTTTTAACAATTTACTCACTTGTGCTTGAGACACACCAAATTTTTTGGCAACATCCGACTGCCTGCAAGTTGTTTCTTCTAAAAAGTCAAGCAATTTTACTTTTTCATTCAGATCAAGGTCTTTTCTTTTCAAGTTTGTCGAAGAAGCCATTTTTCACCATTAACCATTATCTAAATACTGTTTAAAATCACTTAGGTACAAGATTTTATTGCAATACGTAATTATCCGAAGACTATCTGTAATTATGTACATAATAGCGTTCTAAAAATAAAGTAAACATTCATAGCAACTTTTGGTTTACATCCAAATTTATTCTTTTATGAGAGATTTATAAGAGAAAATCGCATTAATGTTCTTAGAAGAACCATTCCTTTACCCAATATATTCTATTAAACGATATTCTTATAACCGAATAATTTTGTTAATACTTAAAAGGAAATTGTTTTATTCTTGAGATTTTAATTCCTTTAACCGATATATTCTATTAAGAGGGTTTCCAATAAACGGGTTTCATTGTACGACTTTGGTTTTTGACGGTACAAATCGTGTATGGAATTAGTTTCTTGCGGGCGGTTACCGTGGTTTCCAGGTACGATACTGTTTAATTATAGGTTGGTGATGACTTAGTTGTCGAAATACGTATACGGAATACGAAAATTAATGTGGAAAGGGGTTATATTGGGAGTGGTTTGAAAAACAATTCATACTAAAAATACAATGCAAGTTTGTAATGGTATGATATGGCAAATAATACGCATTATTGCGCAATAGTGCCTAACGTTATGCATTGGGTGACGTAAGTACCACATACATATAAAATGCACCGCGCCGGTTGATACGACCAGTATTTAATAGTAAGCTACCGGATAGGAAGTTACAACGTGTATCCGGATAAACAAACATCTGTAATTAAGGGTATTGTGCAACGATGGGACGACAGAAGTGCTTAAGTTCTTTTAAAGCGTTCCATCAAGAAGGGTATTCCTCAAGGGCTACTGCAAAGAAAATAAGTCGATCACACCAGGTTGTGAACAATTTTCTTAGGGACCAGAATTATGGAAAACGTTTTAAAGGGCGAACAACATCCGTTACAACTAAGAGAGAACGTCGAGCCATATTACGCGAAGCATCGAATTCGGCATTAACACAAATCGCGAATAACGTTTTCGGTAAGAACTGTACAGAAGTTACTGAAGACCTGTCCGCATTTAAAACGTTTGAAAATTAAACGACGGCCTCCTTTAAGGGAATTTCAGCGCACTGCGCGTCTTCAGTTTGCTCAAGCAAAAATGGGGTGGACAAGAGAATGGCAAACTGTTATTTTCAGTGACGAGAAGAAGTTTAATTTAGATGGCCCGGATGGGTTTTCTTATTATTTCCACGATTTACGTAAAGATGAAGTGATTCAGTCACGAAGGCGGCCGATGTTGGTTCAGTCATGGTATCTGTTTCCTATAACGGACCTGTTGATTTAGTAATAGTGAAGGGCAGACAGAATTCGGAAAAGTACGTCCAGCTGCTGCAACAGGTGAAAGACAAATTTTCCAACGTTATGGCAGGTGGGCCATTTATTTTCCAACAGGATAATGCCAGTATTCACACCGCGCGCATGGCATGGAGGTTCTCGATTGGCCATCGCTCTCAAACATCATTGAAAATGTTTGGGGATGGTTGTCGCGTAAATTGTACTCCAATGCTACCCAATTCAGTTGCGCTGACGAACTAGAGCAGGCGCTGAAATATGCGGAAGTTCCCGTTGACTACTTGAGAACCCTGTATAATTCCATTCCCGACTATTTGAGGTTATTAGAAATAATGGCAAAAGTACTCATTATTGAACAATAAAGTATTTTGTTATTGCAAACGAATCTTTTATTTTGTAGATTGGTCGTATTCAAGTGGCGTTTAATTACTCTAATTATTGTCATTAGTAACGTACATTTGCACTGACTTTTACAAAAATTATATTTGGTACCTACATACATCTTTTTATCAACCCTCTTATTTTCGAAAATAACAATTCCAGCGCGCTACTATGTTTATACCAACTACAAATGTCATATATACAGTTTGTCCTATTCATGTTGCGCGGAGTGTATTCTATTAAACGATATTCTTATAACCGAATAATTTTGTTAATACTTAAAAGGAAATGGTTTTATTCTTGAGATTTTAATTCCTTTAACCCATATTCTATTAAGAGGGTTTCCAATAAACGGGTTTCATTGTACGACTTTGGTTTTTGACGGTACAAATCGTGTATGGAATTAGTTTCTTGCGGGCGGTTACCGTGGTTTCCAGGTACGATACTGTTTAATTATAGGTTGGTGATGACTTAGTTGTCGAAATACGTATACGGAATACGAAAATTAATGTGGAAAGGGGTTATATATCAACTTTCAGTGATCAAGTTAATCAAGGACATGCTCCATCAAATTTAAGTTGGTAATATGTATTCATTACGACTTTTTACTTTATTTTTGACCGCACTATATGACCTTAAAATCTTTAAACGTTGAACTATACAGATTACAATGCTCTATATTTGTACTGATAGAAAAAAAATTTGTGTTAAGAGGTTCCATGTTATACACAAAAGTATAAATACCTGTTGCTTATTTATTTACATTATGGTAGTACATTCGACATAAATATAATAGTCAGTTCAATGGTAATTGAATTTTTATCAACATCTATTTCAGTTCAACGTTTTATTAATATCTTAAAATTTGTGTTGGATCATCCGTAAGAAAGTAAAAGCAAAACGATACGCCGCGGCTTCGGTTTCATTTGATACTGATGCTGCACATAGAAAATTACGAATTGCGGGCTACCCTCGAGTTAAATTAACTTTTTGCGCCCGACCAATAAGGTTTGAGTGTACTTAACGCAATCCAAGCGAACCTCGAAATATCAAAAGCTCACTTTTTGGTTATACAATGCTGTAAAATTGAGGCGCCAGGATGTACGGCGGAAAATATATGAGATGTTTATTAAAGGTAGAATAATATTTGAAATTTCGACCACCTTTTTGCCTATATATCCCGGCGAACATGTACAAGGGAAACGTTACAAATTACTTAATTGTATCCGTTCATGTGAAATACCAACATGAGGTGGAATATATTTTTTTTCGCTTTGTGTTATTCTAAATGCGAATTAAATCCATTGAAAAATCGTATGGTAAAGCATTTTCTGACAGCCTCCGGTAAGGTAATAATAAAAGAGTCTTATATATATTGGAACGCTGCAAGACAAAAGTCAATTTTGCTTTTTGGAATTCAAATATTATAAAATTATATTCGTGTTTGTCAGAATATGTATGTAATAATGTTATTTGTTTAGCAAATAATTAAATGCCGAATTTATTACGAGCATAGAATTTTATCACAGCGACAAATGAAATTAAATCAACAGAGTTTTAATTAAAGCTACATACATACATATATACATGACTATGCAAAGGTATTTATAACATATATTGTGGAACATATTATTGGCATTAACAAAGCAATTTTAAATTAATTATAAATGATAATCGTAAAAATATATTTTATTTTAAATATATTTTGCTATATTCATTATCATTTGCATTTGGATTTATTGTTTTGATATAACTACTATGTTGACAATATTTTCATAAATGCACATTTTATAACATGCATGAAGATATATTTCCAACCTCTACTTCAAAATATACTAGGGGTGTTTCCAATATTCTGGGAATTGGTGCTATAATTAAATAACGCGGAACTT